>JAOTIZ010000008.1:17485776-17519193 GCA_027123425.1 Erythroxylum panamense | reverse complement strand
ATGTTGTACTCTTTATGTATATATATCCTATTAAGTTTCAATAAAGTGGGTACCTTGAAACCCTAAATTCTGATAATTATCACTCAAGAAAACATTTGGCTTTCATTTACAACAGGCAGTTTTATATATGCTCTTAAATTGTAACAAGTTGCACACATATCCTTAATCAATATTATCACTCCAAGCAACATTTGGCTTTCATTTACAACAGCTAAAAGAAGATGAATCTAGTTTGAATGACTTTATAATGACTTCTGTCCAAAACAAATTAGGATTCCTCCACCGCAATGCATTTAAGATTTTATCTGTATGCCACTTGTGAGAACAAGATGCACACTTATCCAGAATCAATTGAATAACATAAATTTCCTTGATAAATGAACAATAAAACGTGACTGTCTGGTGCTAGATTTTGCATGGATCCTATGAGATCAAACATAACAAGCCAAAATAAGTACAGACCATACCAAACGTATTCAAGAAATAAGCCAAACAAATAGTATGGCAGCAGAAACTTATAAAAGCTGTTGATTGACAATAACAGCAATCCGAACTCCACCAACCAATCAAAGCGAACATTCATTTTCTATTAAATTTTTTAAGATAAGATAATCCAATCTTTCAAGAGACTTTAAGTTACAATAAAATCTTGAAAAAAATTCAAGCATCTTAACTCAAGCTAATAACAACCATAACGTTTTTAATAGTCATATCAATTCTATGAAGGGAAAACTAAAAATAGGTGGAAGTAAGTAAAGGAGATGCAAATGAAAGAGAAAATTGTACAGGTACTACTCGCTGTGATTGGAATTCTCTGTCCAATAGCAAGTTCTTACAAAACCAACAAACAAAGGGCAGGCGTAGCTCATGACAAAGCTCAATCAAATCTCCCCCAGAGGTCAAAAGTTTGATTGTGTTCCTTTATAAAAGGAATAAAAACGTTAGGGAGCTATAACATTTGGAAAGAAGAGAAAGAAAAAGGAAACTGAAAGTTTGGTTACGAAGCCAGACCTACTACAATTTGGGCAATCATCTAACAAGCGCATGGATGTGAATTCGAGATGCTTGGCACAATGTAATCTGAATACTTCCCTGGTAAACTCAACAACATAATCACGAAGCTTAGTGTTGGCGTCCAAATACTGGATGGCAGAAGTATCATTTCTACCTCTGCGGAAGATACCCATATCTTGGTAAGGGATGCTTTTTTCCAGGACCTCTTCATCAAAAATAGCACTTACAACTTTATCATACACACTATTATTCTCACTAGTGTGCATTGTTCTAAGAATATCTGAAAACATGATAAGGAAAAAAAAATTCAATTTAAGCATCTTCACAATAATATAAGAATGGAAAGTATAGCTTCTCTACAAAAACATGAATCCCAAAAGCAAAACTCACTATCTAGCAACTCAGACTCCATGCTGCGAGGAAATGCACTCTTCAGGAGATCTACAGCAGACGGACGATCAGATGGATTTGGGGACATTAACTTCCTCATCAAAGTTTCTTGATCTCGAAATTGATCAACCCATGATGAAGGAAGCTCTCCTTTCTGTTTTAAGTCAAATAATATAACTTGTCTCTCCATGGCTGTTCCAAAAGGGTGCCATAACTCGAAAAAAACAACTCCTAAGCTATACATGTCTACCTGAAATACAAAATGGGCTAAAGAAGGTTTAGATTTAGATGACAGTAATAAGATATAGAACATCAACACTGGAGCTAAAAAAAACTTTGGTACAAGGAAAATTCGCAGATGCTTTGACCTTTTCATTTATTTTTGGCCATCCTTGCTCAATTTCAGGAGCGGTATACAAGTATGTTCCAACTTGACCAGTACCATCAACAGAAAACCCAGTACTATCTAAAGGCAAAGTGGAATCATGGTCTAGTTGTTCCAACTTCAAGAACTTAGCTGCAACAAGAAAATTATGAGATGAGAATTTCAACTTTTATCTTGGAAAATGTGGGCGGCAAATTGCATACTATTAGTAAAGGATTCCCAAAGTCTCCTCACGAAATCCAAAACCATATCATGTAAAAGCTTATCATCATCATGTGACACTACCACGTTATCTCATTTCACCATTTTCAGCTTGGATTTTTTGTTTTCCATTGCTCTTATCCACAAGGGTTAAAATACCATGATCCATGAAGGCATTACTTCCATCAATGGCAAAATAAGAAGACACTTTGCGACTCAACAATCTAAGAGATTCAACCTCATCAAACAACTAAGTGGAAGTACCAACAATATTAACTTCCAGAATATTTTCAAGCAACTCAACAAATGGAGATGAAAAAAAAAGAATATGCAGGAACTTTTATGGGCAGCAATTTTGCAATGACCGGTCAGGTTTGTAAAACAATTTTTCAACCCAGGATACGGAGTTCACAAGTTTTTAAAGCTGTACCCTGCAGCAGAAGTAAAAACCTTAAACCTTCCAACACCCATGCAAGAAAAAAAAGCATTAGCATCAAACTCCTTTGAGGAAGATAAAGAGTGCATTTCACCTTTTAGAGGTCGGAATCTTACAAAACCTAGTCCTTAGTAAATTTAGACTGCGTCACATAGCATAAATATAGAAACTAACTTTCCTCAAACTCATTTCATCCATTTACACATCATACAATCAAGAAGACTTTTTTCCTTTCTTTTGTCTTTGGGTAATACCTTTCAAACAGTCATGAAAAAGCAAGAATAATTGGATTAGAAGATCTGAATCATACCAAGACCAAAATCTCCAATTTTGATGTCATTGCGAGCATCAAAAAAGATATTGTTAGGGGTTAAATCCCGATGGATGATGCCTTGTCCATGTATATGTGCCAAGCCTTCAACAATTTGGCGAAACCAGTGCCATGCTAATTCTTCATCAAAATGGTTATATGATTCAAAAACCTGACGGAGAGTCCTTCAAACCATAAAAAAGAAAAGGATTAGCTAGAATATACAGCAATTTTATAGATCAGAAATCTCTATATTCTTCATATTTATTTGCGGATAATAAGGGAGTGAAGGATCGATTGAGCCTACCAAAATGGAGCACAAGATCATGAAAGTAAAAGGCACAGGAGCAACCAACACAAGGAAGAAAAAATGTTTTATATCCACATTGGAAACTGAGAACAAGATCCATCAACTCTAATCATTTCAAAACCAAATTCAAGAGATTTTTGTGTATAGAAAAATCATTCTACATTCAAGCAAAACAAAGAGGTACCAACATCAAAATGAGCAAGTATTAAAAAAACTTGTTTTTCCTTTTCATCTTTTTTATACAGAAATTTAAGAAAGTTTATGCCAATAAAGGAGGCAAATGACTAGAATACAGAAGAATTAAAGTTTCTCAGCAAAAACTATTGGGAAAACAAAGTTGAGAAGTACACATTACCTGGGACAATATTCCATTTGAATATACAGATATGTCGACTCAAGTTTACTCTCTTTCTCAACATCAGCTGAGTTTACAACTTTATGGCTCAGAGAGGAGCTAACTACAGTGCCCGAACCCCAAAGGCTATCATCACAAAAATCAGCAACTCCTGTTTCAAACCATGCCTGGAGGTTTTTACAAAAATCACAACCACTACACAGGCTAAAAAATTTATGAGCACTAGAATTTCTTTAACTCAATATCAATCTTATTCTCCTTCAAGTAGAATATGACTGAAGTTTTTACTATTGAATCTTCTTTTACAAACAAAACAAAAGCAGTATATTAAATTATCTCAACGTCTTGGATCAATATCAAATTGGTATAATCAAGAAATAATGTGAAGCATATATAGCAAGCCTATAAGTAATCATGAAATACCTTTGTGACAATGTGTATTAATAACATGATAACTGCATATAGCCAGTTGAAACATGATCGGAGTTTTACTACCTTTATAATACAGAATTAGCGGAAAAGAAAGCTCCACCTGATAGTAACGGACAACGTGCTGATGTTGCAGCCGCGAAAGTGTGGCCACTTCCCTAAAAAGCTCAAAACAATTGGTAGACATTTCAAAATACGACAAAACAGAAAAGAAGGGGACAAGTGTACCACCAATGAAATTAATGCAAACATATCAAAAGAAGAGAGACAATATGAAAAGGCAAGGATTAACAACATTTGCATCAACATTTTTAAAGCTTGGAACGAGTACAGAAAATCCACTTAACATCGGAACAAGGCTCTAAATTATGATTACCGGAGCATGGTCAAGCTAAATAAGCAATTAAGCAACAAAATGAGAATTATAAGATGGGATTTTCATAGAATTACAATGAACAGGACAACTAAAGTTGCATTGAAAAGGATAAAACAAAATATTTTATGAACACGAGGAGACGAGACAGTACATCGATAGATTGTTCGTGGTAAAGGAATGGTGCCGCTAAGGTTACAAGCAAAAGTACATTGCAAACAAAGTCAAAGTCAATAATTTAAAATGGTTGCAATCCATTCTGGTTTTTACCTGCTGCCTCCCACATGTATATCGTATATTAACATCATCAGAGAACAATTCCACAAGGCATCTTACTATTCTCCAACTACATGAATGTTAGAGCAACATCCCTAACATTTTTATAAATCCAAAGTATATATTTCTTTTTTGGTAAATGTAGCCAACTTATATATTTGAGGCATGTATTTAACCTATAATACTTTATAAGTATACGTGCAGCAAGGATCGTTAGACCATCTTCTAAGTGAAGATTTAGGAGATGAACCTCACTCCTAGCTACACGCTTGCATCAAGATTTTAACTGGCCCTCACTTTGTATACAAAATGAAGTTAACTAAAAGTTGTTAAGACATGCCAAGGTGCCTAGAGGTAGTATAAAGGCATGGAACCTTTCAATGTCCCAGGTAAGTGGTCTCTAGCAAGTTGCTCATTTATGGGCACATGCACAGTGCCTTACGCTGTGAAAAAACTCTCCAGGTGAGAGCTTCACCAAAACTTGTCTTTTCTAGGTTGAAACTTAAGTAGATTCTAAGACTAGTCAACCAACTTCAGAGCTACTTTTCAAAGGACCAGCAAAAGAAGGGCAGTTCAGTAAGTTACAATCAAGAATGACAAGGCTTACCCGACCCTGCCTAAAGTCAACGAGCCTGGCCCGAGTTGACTGAGCTTCCAACCGGACTCGATTGCTTGGCCCGGTTAAAAGCCCAAAATTTTTAATTAAAACAATGTCATTTTTAATTTCTAAAAATTGAAAATATATATTTAATCGGGTTTAACCTAGGCCCAATCAAGTTTCGGGCCTCTCAAGCCCTATTAGGCTCAAGCTCAAGCTAGGTCCTGGCCCAGCCACAAAATTTCAAGTTACAATGCACAAACACATGTGGATTGCTGCTGATTTTCCAATTGGGCCAACATGGACCACATACTAAGGAGGCATTCCTCACCTTCCCCATAGCCTAGCAAACCTTCACATTCACCTTTTTACTTGGAAGAAAAAAGAGTCTGTCTTAGAGGATATTGAGCAGAAAGGAGGAAGATGTGAAAGATGAAGCTAGCAGAGAAAGTATAGATGAAACTTTAGTGTTAGAGTGGGATGATAACGTTAATTTAAATTATAAATCCTTTATGAAAATCAAACTTTGGTATCTTATGGGACAAAATAAGCATAGAAAGGAAATTAAGTTTTAAATTTTATCATATGCTTTGTGCTTAATTTGACATTTTTTTATAAATGGGTTCAACAAAAAATGCCTCGTTTAGCTGAGCTCTTTTTAGTGCATTATTCCTTCAGGATGCATTTTCCTTTTACTACAGTGAGTTCAGTAAATAATAACACCAACACAGGGTGAAGGGACACTGACACCAACTGCGAAATTAAGCACTTTCTAAGACTTATAATATAAGGAATTAAGAAAAGACATGCTTTCAAGGAATGGATTAAGAATATCAAAAACTAAAGCAGAAATATAGTTTTACCAAGCCAAAGCAAACAGCAAGACTTGGGATATCATATAATTAGTCTACCTATCATGGTCCTATAAAATAAAGGCACAGGCAAAGCAAAGAGCACAACTATAGCCAAGACATAGAAAAACTTACTCCTTATCTAGATGAATAGTACAGTAATTAAGTTTATTTTACCTCAAGATTCGATCGTCAACAGGTAGATTTTTGTCCTTGAGTTGAAAATTGACTCCTTATCTAGATGAATAGTACAGTAATTAAGTTGAATTTACCTCAAGATTCGATCGTCAACAGGTAGATTTTTGTCCTTGAGTCGAACTTTTTTCACCGCATAGTGTCTTCCATCTAGCTTATTTTTACAAAGTACAACATGGCCAAAACCACCTTGACCTATTCCCATAAATATCAAAATTAATAGAGAAAAACCTAGAATCCTTATTAAGATAGTATACCATATGAAAAGTAATATCCAACTTAAAAAATGGTTCCCCATATCATTATAGTAGATCTAAAATCAAGAATTTCAAAAAAACAAAAGTCAATTGGGAGCAAATACCCAACTAAATACATATGCATAAAGAATTAATAATTAAACTTCCAAATAAAATAGCAAAATCCTAGTAGAAATCCCGCTGAGACGTAGGATCTGAGAAGTCCAAAAGCATGCAATCTGAACCCTATCTAGTAGAGAGGCTATTTGTGATTTTTAAATAAACAATTGTCTTGTTTAAAGTAACAATAGAGGCAAGATATTAATGAGCCCCAAAACAAGATAGAAAAATGCAAACATACACCAAATCTAACACACATCCATATTCACACTTTCCCATCTAAACATGAATACAGACAAGCATGACTAGGTGCATATAGAAAGACATGTCACATTTGTGAATATACTCCAATGCAAATATATATATATATATATATATATATATATATAAGATTGACACAAGAAGGTTAATTTAAGAAAGATATACACACATATTGCATCATACCAATCGATCGCAACTCTTCAAAGTCATTCAGATATCGAGAGCTCGGAGAAGATGTGCTCGAGCCTCCTAAATCTAAAGTGGATTTCCAAAATTGAGAGAGACTGGATGAAACCTATGTGAAACGAATCCACACATTGATCAGAGAAAAACCTAGGTTTTAGGAAGTGGAAAAAGGATGAAATAGAAGATAAAAATAAATACTAAAACGAACCATATTTTCATAAAAAACACGATCAAATGTCTTGTTGAAAATTAGAGATGGTTTAGACGCCAAATCTCGGGTGTACTCTGAAAAAATCTGAACCAAATCATCTATCATCAGATAGCAGACCACTGTCATCAAAGCACGAGAAAGGGATAATTATGACTGAATAAAAGAAAATATTTTTCAAACACATACACCCAAACTGCACAACTCGTTAGTAATTTCTGGCAAACTATCTGCTAGTGCTCCTTTTGAAGCGCAAACGAGTCGAAGCAAATGAACCTAATTTAGAAGCAGGAAAACAACAATGAATTTGGTCATTCTATCATATAATACCAAAAGTTTACGAAGAGATCACACAAACTACCATTAGTAGATCCTTTCTAATATCTTGGGATGTTTGATTGTGATCTATGAAGGAAGACATTGAGTCTCGAATCTCAGTTCCAAAATCTACATCATCATCATCATCATCATCTTCTACTTCAAATTGGTCACAAGAAACATCCTGTAAAAGTAGGCAAGAAGTTTTTATTAACTGAAAAATAAAGACGCTTGTTCACTAATTCACTAAAATGGTAGTTGGAGTTTAGCATTCTAGAGTCCCGTCACTTGTGCCAACATGCAGATCGAATCTTAATTACTATGCATTCTTCTTGTTGCATTTTACAATCAAACCTATCTTCATTTCCTTTCTCCCTCTCCTTTTACTCCACCATCCTCCTAACATTCTACAAGCATTGCAAGAAAACCCAAACTAGCGTAACTTTTTATAGGAAGACATCTTGCCATCCAATGCAATTAGAAAAGCACTTACATCTTGGTCCAACAAGATCTGTTCCAAAAACTTCCTTTCATTCCTATCCCTCAATATTCTCTCATTTTACACTCTTTAAGATAGTATGATTACCATCTCAAAATATTACAAAAGAAAAATCTGAAGAGAAAATGTGGAACCTCCAAATCTTCCATTCCAGAGAACTGCACAAAATGGTTTGGGTTTTTTAATCGCTACATCTTTTATTATAAAAGGACTCTTGATAATAAAAAAAACCTATTCCGTTGATGTAAAGCTTTGCTCAATTTTTTGTCTCATAATCATTGTTTTCAACAATATTTAGCAATAAAACATGAGTTATAATCCAAGCTTAGGCAATCATTACAAGATGCACATCAAGCAAAACACTAAAATTCAAATTGAAAGCTAAGGATCAAATGATTAAGACCCTGAAAAGTCATGAAAGAAGATAATATAATTCAATTTCCATTAAAATTATCCTCCAACAAATTGGTTGTACGGAATACGATGGACATTGCATTTACAAGAAACCAATGAGAATTAAAGACTAGAAAAATTCTTAGAGACATTGAATAAAAAGCAAAGCACAAGAAATATGCCTGACCTCGCCTTTGACATCATCTCCTACTGAATCCTGTGTCAAAGATCTCTGTGAATTAGTAGTAGATATGAGCTTGTTATTGTCTTCACTCTCTTCTTCAAGGGTATCTAACTTGGTGATAGCAGAACCCCATGGATCTTGCTTTGTATCAAGTGATGCAAATGATCTTGTAATCTTATCAAGTTTCCTTTCTTGTATACCATATCCAACTCGTGAACCATCCCTTGGATGAGACATCAAAGAAGAATTTATGCCCATATTATCATCCACTGCAATACCCCACTGCCAGGATACGCCACAGCCACTGAAAAGGTCTAAGAAACCATACAAAAAACTCGTGCTCTTCGAAATTGTGTGGTCTTGCGAAGCCAACAACAGCTAGATTATATGAAGCACAAGAAGAAAAGAAGAGGGAGAACAATTATGAGAACCGAAGCGAAAGAGCTACATGACAATATGTTACTTCTCAGCAAGTGAGCATAAAAATGTTTGTAGCAGCCAGGATCTACATAGTTAGAACTTAAAAGTGCAGGGTTAACAGTATTTGAAATGGGAAAACAACTTCTTGAAGACCCTGTCACCGATAACGCAGGTTAACAACTTTTGGACAGAGAGTTGTAGCAGCTGATGCTAAATATATTGAAGTGTAATAGCTAATGGTTATAAGATCTTCTAATGCAGGCTAACAGAAACTTTTGAACAGAGATAAGAATGGTTGACGCTCAATATACAAAAGCACAATAACTAATAGCTTTAAGAAGTGTAAGAATTATCAATAATGTATACGGTCCGAGAGATAGAAGTTAAACCAATAGGGAACCAGTGTTAATGAATTACACATCAAAAAAGTAACTTTCCGAACACAAACCATAATCAATCAGTCAATGGAAAACGCATAGCTGGCAATGCAGAACAAAAGAGAATGCATACATATGGATTAATAATTGAAAAAGATTGATGAATAAGATTACTGGATCAGGAGCTAGTGGCTTTATTCCAGATAGGAACTCTTGAGCAGCTTCTACCAGATTGTGAATCATCACTCGACCTTCTTGAGCATTAGAATTTGCCTTAAGACAAAGAGAAAATCATTAAAGATCCTTCAAAAGCCACGTGTCTGCTCTAGCAGGGGAAGCAATAAAGTTAAGTGCAATAATTAAAAACCATTGAATATCATAGACCACGACCACTGGTGGAACTAGTCATCCTTTACCTGGTCATGAAGGAGAGAGAGAAGTTTATCAGCATCGTTTTTTGTCAAACCTTCCTCTGGAACAATCTCCAACTTTGGGCACTTATACGGATATCCAGGTAAGCACCTTACATAAAAATAAAAGAAAAGATACACTGATCAATGTGAAATCATAAATGGAGATAAAAGCTACAGCCAAATACCAACCTGACTGAAAGCAAAGCTGAAATATCTACATCCTCGTTGCCCTTATCCTTCAAGTAAGGCCTACACCTATTTAAATAATGAAAACACAGTTAAGATCAAAACATTTAAGAATTGCAAGTTTGAGGCTTCGCTGACAGAACAAGAACCTGATTTTGATAATGATTTGAGGTGACGAATCTGAAACAATCTTGCAGTCTTCTTGATATATTGCACACCTACACAAACAAGAGAACGTAGAAAAATGTTAACAAAAAATTCAAGCTTGCACAGGAAACATGACAACAAATTCTCATTACTCCAATGGCTATCCTCAGCTATTATCAAAAAAAAGGAATTAAATCAGCCAAATTTTTTATGTTCCATTCCAAAACTAATATCCAAATCAGGTGCAAGTGCAACTAATTACACAGCAATCACTATTAAAAGCATTAAAAAAAAGGCAGTTGATCAACGAAATTACAAAGCAGTGATCTCCTCCTCCAGAAGTTCACCGTCATCGCCGGCACCACAAGAATGGTCCTTCAATGGGGTTTTTCCTTTGCTCCTTCTCCCTCCTCCGCCATGACCCGCTTTCTTTTTCTTCTTCGTATTACGGCCCATTCTTCACCATAAAGAATCTTGTATTTAAGCAAAACACAACACAACAGCAGCCATCCCAAAGGAGAAAAAAAATGATAGCGGCTCAGGCTCCAAACTCTAGCGGAAGTCCAAACCCCTTCTATCGGAAGTGCTGCAAATTTGAAAATTATTAATTGATGTAAACTTCTTACTGTTAAGCTTAATTAATTAAAATTATTAATTTATGGAAACTTCTTTACTGTTAAGCGTAATTAATAATTAATTAATTAATTTGACAATTATAATAATACAAACCATATTTACCAAATAGGGATAATTTATAGTCCATAGCCAACCCCCTCTTTCACTCGGGACATCCATTGGTTCGCATCGGACTACTCGAAGCCCGGGAAGTATCAAGTAAGTTACTTCTCTCTCTCTCTCCCTCTCCCTCTCTGTGCGATGGGTCTTTTGTATGTTTTGGTTGGATGGAAGGGAAAGAAAACGAGAGTAAATAATTGTAAAAAGAAACAATCTTTGTCTCTCGCATTGCCTATTGATGCTTTGGGATATCTTCAATCTGATTATGTGTTTTTCCTTTCGATTCTAATTGTAAACCTACATCTGGATGTGAAATCTTGCTATTTCTTTGAAGTTTTATGTTATCCGAATAATGGAAACTGCAAGATTCGTTCTTTTAGAGTTGTATTTAATATTTTCTATATTGTTCTCACCTTGGACATAGTGCAAGAGAACGAAAGAACGTTTAATGTTTGAACATAGCACAGAAGAAAAGAATAGGGGGAAAAAAAACTAAAAATGTAGAGTTTATATGGAAATGAGTTAGAAGTCAAGTTGCTTAAATGTAGAGTTTCATACTTGATAATTGAATCTTCTGGCGATGGTTTGTCAGGATAGGATAGAAAAGAGCAGATCTTTTGTGTGTCGAAGAACCTGGAATGGCTAATTTTGTTAAATATCTTCTTGTACTTGGTGTCCTCTAGATTGGATATATCATCATCATTCCGTATGGGGTCTGCAGCTGAGGCAGAATACAAGGAATTTCAAGATAAGGTGAAGCGAACTGTTTACATTGACAACTTGTCACCTCGGGTCACTGAATCTGTTCTGATAACTGCTTTAAGTCAGTTTGGGGCTGTGAAGAGTGTGAAGTTCATTCCAAACTATATAGAAACTAGGGACATTCCACAATGCGCCTTGGTGGAGATGGAATCCATAAAGCAAGCCAAAGCTGTTATCTTAGACATTAATCGATTCTCATTCATGGTGTCTGGTATGCCACGGCCTGTAAGGGCACGTCCTGCTCAGGCTGAGATGTTTGACGACCGTCCCACAAAGCCTGGTAGAAAGATACATTGCCGTTGGTTGGACTCGAATGACCCTGATTTTGAAATAGCAAAAAAATTGAAGCATCTTAACCAGAAGCATGCAGCTGAGGCTTCTGTCTTGCTTAAGGTAAGTTTTCTTTAGTATTCCTTTGGCCACTATTCTACCCTTCTGTTTAGTTACTGGTTATACTTCACTCTGTTGTCATGTTTATGTAGCAACAACTGGAGAGAGAAGAGAAGCTTCACAAGCAGCAGGAAGAGATCCTCAAAGCTAACTACAAGAAGTATGAGTTGCTAAATGGTGTCGTCAAAGACAAGACTGCAACTGGTTTGGCCCGCTATTATAATGTCAAATTTAGAGATGGATAATCTCTTCGTTAACTAACGGCAATGCTCAAATGGCAACGCTTGAAGCGATCCAAGTTTCGATGAAGTGTTCTTCCAAATTGCAAGAGTGATTTGGTCGACCATATGTACCATTTTGACAGGTGCATGGCTGTGATTTTGTACCATTTTGAC
Organism: Erythroxylum panamense; assembly: GCA_027123425.1. Lineage (NCBI taxonomy): Eukaryota > Viridiplantae > Streptophyta > Magnoliopsida > Malpighiales > Erythroxylaceae > Erythroxylum > Erythroxylum panamense. The sequence goes on along the minus strand of JAOTIZ010000008.1, from coordinate 17,506,840 downwards.
AGGTGCATGGCAGTGATTTCGTACATGTCATTAGCATCCCGCTTATTCACCTGTATGAAAATTCACTGATATGTGCAATATGATCTTTCATTCTCGAATTGCCATTACGACAAATCCATATGCTTGCTGGTCACTTGCACCTTAGATTTGGCAACATGCAAAGAATCAAAAATTATGGTTGTTACGGACCTAAGTTTGGCTCAATTTCATAGAAGACTACTGCATAAAAAATAATATAAGTCAACCCAAGCCGCAAGGTTAAGCTTGTTTCGTCTGCAGACAAACTCTTTATTATATTCAACTTGGTCAAAATAATCAATAAAATCCAAGATTTGGGAAGATAAAGAAAAAGAAAAGATAGAAGGGTTTATCTAAACCTTATGACTTCAAAGGTCAGAATCATCTTTTGTTTATAATGTGTAAACGAGTTTACTTGCCAATCCTCCCTAACTTTCATGTCCTTCGGAAATGCTAAACACTTCGCAAACTTAGTTTTAATAACTTCTTCGCACTAAGAATTTATTGATACCTTCCGCGTTAGGTTTAGGATTTAGGGTATAGGTCGGTGAAGAAAAATGACAAAATAATTCTTAGGCGAAGCAAAAGGACAAAGTAATTCTTCCTTGATTTTTTTGAGAATAGGATAATCAATATATAGGACAATGTAACTCTAATCACCTCCTTGAATAAAAAAGAATCTAATTATCTCAACTACTAATTAATATAATATTAACTAATTATCTATAGAGAATCAGCTATATTTTATTATTTCTATAACATCGTCACTCCGTCGTGCATAGATATTGATCATGTCCAACTTGCTTATAAAGAACTCAAAATTCTGTCTTAGTATCTTTTTAGTGAAGACATCTACAACTTGTTATATTGTAGGTAGAAATGGTATGTAAATGAATCCACTTTCAAGTTTTTCTTTTATAAAATGTCTGTCAATCTCCACATGCTTCATTTGATCATGTTGAACTAAATTGTTGGCTATATTGATAGTTGCTTTGTTATTAAAAAAAAACAACTTCAGTAGGTGCTTCGATGGTTTTTTTTAATTTTTCCATTACTCTTTTAAGCCAAATTATTTCACAAATTCCTTGAGTAATTGCCCAATATTCTGCCTTCACACTACTTCCGGCTACCACTCGTCCAGGTTACTAGATTTTCCCACAATTATGTACAATACCTAGAAGTTGATCTTCTATTAGCAAGAGACCCTGCCCAGTCTCCAACAGTGCAGACTTCAACTCTCCTTTGATCACTTTCCTTAAAGAATAATCTTTTCCCTAGAGTTCCCTTTAAGTATCTTAAGATTCTGTATACTACTTCTAAGTGTTCTTCATATGGAGTATATGTACACTAGCTTACCATATCTACAGTAAAAAAATTATTTGGTCTGGTATGAGATAAATAAATTTGCTTTCTTACTAGTTGTTGATATTGACCTGTATCCGCTAAAACTCCTTCCTTAAGTTTACCCAGCTTTGAGTCGAATTCCATAAAAAGTATCTAATGGTTTACATCCACTCATCTCAATTTCTTCTAGAAGGTCCAAGATATAATTACGATGGATGACCACTATGTACTTCTTACGGGCTGTTTGGTTGAGGGTAATAGCATTTCTATTACCCGTCTATTCCTACGGATTACATAATCTTTGTTTGGTTTCAAAAAAATCTACTGAATAACCATTCCGTAGATTGCACATTCTGGGACAAGAGGGAATGGCTAAAGATGCTACCCCCCTGTCTTTACCTATTCCGCAACCGTCCGGAATAGGTAACCCAAGCTTTGTTTTTGTTGGACAACTTTTGCCCCTCTCTCTCAAGCAGCAGCTCTCTCGACGACTCTCACTGACGCTCTTCGTCTTTGGCTCAATGGCCCTCTCGCGCTCTTCACGCTCTCTTCTCTTTTCTCCACTCACGGTCTTGGTCTCTAGCTCAGTGGGTCTCTCTCACTCTTCACACTCTCGTCTCTTTTCTCTGCCAGTTGCGTTGCTCAGGTAAACAGAACCTTTTTTCTGTCAGTTGCGTTGATCAGGAGGTTTAACTTCAACACTAGCTTGTACCTCTCTCGCTCTACACTCATAAAGAATGGACGTAACAGACAAGAAAATGATTATTGACGAAAGTGAAGAATTTGAAGAAGAAAATGGAGATTGGGAAGACTGGAGAGATGACGATGGGGAAGACGAGGATGAGTCGGAGTTGGATTTTCTGTGTTTGTTTTGTGATTCCAACTACAATTCCTGTGATGGGTTATTCGTGCTTTCTGGAGATTGTTAGTTGTTGTTAGCTTTTTTTCTTCTGCGTGCTTTCTGGAGATTGCTGGAAAAGTTTTTGTTTTTTTTGGAACAATGAAGCTGCTAGTTTTTGTTGGGAAGACGGTGAAATGTGAGATGCATCAATTTCAAGGAGTTCAAGTTTCTGTTTGGTGTATGGGAGATAGAAGGCATTAGGAAGAGTATTTTAAGAATATAAAGATCTAAACTTTATATGCTTAATTAATAATAATAACAATGATTAATAATAAAAATAATAAAGTTAATAATAATAATAACAATAATAAGAAGAAGAAAATTAATTTTGTATAATAATAATAATAATTATTATTATTATTATTAAATAGAAGAAGAAGAAAATTAATAATAACAAGAAATTTAATTATAAAAATAATAATAATGATAATGGATAAAATTAATAATAATAAGAATAATAATAAGTAGAAAGTTTAATAAGGATAATTAATAATAATAAGAATAATTAACAATAATAATAATAAGAAAATCAATTTTGTATAATAATAATAATAATAAGATAATTAATTTTGTATTATAATAATAATATAAAAAATAAAAGAATAAAATTAATATCTATTATTTCCTATTCCTCATCTTTTTTATTCCTAAGAATAACTATTCCATTCTTTATCTATTCCATTCCTTGAACCAAACAGGTCGATATAACAATAATAATAATAATAATAACCATAATAATAATAATAATAATAATAATAATAAAGATAATAATAATAATAATAACAATAATAATAATAATAATAATAATAATAATAAAGAATAATAATATCATATCATAATAATAATAAAGATATTTTGGTCTTTTAGTTAGTTATTCCTTTCCTATTCCAAGTTTATATTTTCAAACCAAACAATGGAATAGAAATTTTTTATCTATTTCATGCCTTAAACCAAACAAAGTAATACACATTCTATTCTATTCCGCATCTTTTCTATTCCAAAGAATAACTATTCTATTCCTTATCTATTCCATTCCGTGAACCAAACAGGCTGTAAGTGAATATGATCCTTATCCTTTATGGTTCTCTTTGTATTTGTGGCAAGCCCAGTCCCACTTTCCACCGCAAACAGATCAACTGTCGGTTACTGCTCCGTGCAATGCAAAAACTTCTAGCTTTGATTTTATTTTCGTTAACCCCAAAAAAATACGATAGTAACTAAAGAAAAGCAAACAAGTAGTAATGGAATTTGGCTCTGAAATTTATTCTATTTTTGTCTCCTATATTTGTACCTTTGTTTCAGGGCCTCATGTTGGTTGATTCTTTCTGTTACATTACATGTCCTTTTTGTTTCTTGCCTTTATTTGCATTTCTTTGGTTTTCTTCACTTCCCCCATCATCACATCGCCGAATGTAAATCGTTTCTCTTTTGTGGGTCAATACTCAGTTTCCATACGGCGATGGGTACTGCAGCTGCTCAATGCCCACATACAATCACCAATCATTCCTATGGAAGATTGGGCCGAGAATTGGCTTCAGTCTCTAGCTTTCCTCGTAAATTAGAATTATCAAGGTTTAACTTTCGACCTACTGTTGAGTCTGCCGCTAATTCTAAGGTACCACCCAAACTTCGCCTTCTTTTCTTCATCTTTGTTGAGTTAAATGGTCTCATTTATCATAGAAACAAGTGGCCCAGAAAAGAACAGAACTTTTGGACTTGTATTGGTCTTTTATAAGGAAAGTTGAGCTTTGCCTTACTGCCTGAGATACCCAATTGTGACATAGGAATTTCTGTTTTTATTGGCTGGAGTAGATAATTGATAAACGAAACTATGGCGGTGTAATTCTTATTTTATGGTCAATTAGTGAACTTACAGGAAAACTAAGAACCGTTGTATTACTTATAAAGTTTCAAAGGCTCCTTTCCACTACGAAAGCAGTTTAACATGGCTTTGAACGGTGCATTTTAAGGTGTGTGGGTCAACCAAGTGGTAGGACGTGCAATTTCGATATATCAGGGAATTCTGATGATAAAGAAATATTAAAAGAATGCTAGGCTGGATGTTTGGTTATAGGAGTGATCAATGATAGCAAACAAGTAAAATGTTGAAATCATTAAGGATCTTTTACTTCGGCTTAAAGAAGTATTTAAGTGAAAACTTTACTTTTGAATTGGGCTATTAGATGATTTATTTGATCCCAGGGGTTCTAGTCTGCATCCTAAATAAGATGGGTAACTTATTTGATAAACATTGAATTATATGTAATTATTTCTTGAATCATAGTGAACATTTAGTTAGCATCTAATACATTTGGAATTTCGTTGCTTCTTTAATAAAGAGTGAATTATAAGTGAGAGTATTGTTGTAGTAACCATAACGTTGATCATTTAGTCAGCATATGAAACATTTAAAATTTCAATGACACTTATTAATGGGTCTGTGAGTAAGGTACCATGTCCCACCCAGGTGAGGATTTGAGCCCAACACTTATTGGTCTAAGAGAGAGCTTGTGTGTGCCAACCACTAGGCTAATCCTTCGAGCTCGAGTAATTATTTCTATGACAAACACTTCATTTTAGGTAAAGTTTTGTTGATTGAGATATTGACAGTTTTTCTTTTCTCAATTAATAGGGTTTGTATTAATGCCAAGGTTGAAGGTTGTTTGTGGCATCGTCCTTGGCATAAATTACCTACTTGGGTGCATTTTGATTGTCAGAAACTAACAATTTATGAAATAGAAAAAATCTTGTATAATCATTGATAGCCACTGCCAGTGATCTAGATGCTTTGTTTTTGTAGGGATTCACTGGTCGAGTTCATGCTCTACCAGATATTGATGATATTTTTTGGGAGAAAGTACCTACACCTCTACTTGATGTTATTGAAAACCCTATACACTTGAAGAATTTAACCCCCAAGGTTAGATATATGCTTTCAATGTTTCAATTTCTACGTTGGGTCATAATTATTGTTCTCACGGAATTTACTTTGTGCAGGAACTTAAGCAGTTAGCTGGTGAAATAAGATTAGAGTTGGCTTCTATAGTTTTAAAGAAAGAAAAATATTACAAGGCTAGTTTAGCAGTGGTGGAACTAACGGTTGCCATTCATTATGTTTTCCATGCTCCAATGGATAAGATATTGTGGGATGTTGGAGAACAGGTAAGGTAGCTTTGATATTCGTAATCATGAGTGCTTAAGCATGTAAAGGAGGCAGAACAACATTTAAAACTTGCTGCTTGATCTCTTAGCAGGCATTTCAAGGTGCATATGGGGGCTGGATAGTTATTGTTCATGTTTCTGATTTGAGAAGCAGGAGTGTGGTGCATAGCTAGTGGATTTACATTTGACTCTTCTTTCTTTACAAATCTGTTTATTATTCATTGACAGGCATACGCACATAAGATTCTAACTGGAAGGCGATCCCATATGCATACAATGAAAATAAAGAATGGTCTCTCTGGATTGACATCTCGCTCAGAAAGTGAATATGATCCATTTGGGGCAGGGCATGGATGCAATAGTATTTCTGCTGGACTTGGTAAACTTTTTGTTCTTGTTATTCTTGTTTCAGCTTTAAATAGCTATTTCATAGCTTTTTGGTGGTAAATCCCCTTAAGAATTCTTTGTGAATGTATTTTGCACTAATTTTGATTAGCTTATTTTTTGATAATTAACCTTTTAATTTTTTTTAGAACATATTGACCTACTAATGGTAGTATGTTGAAACTGTAACACGTTATAAGCATATGAACTCAAATACTCAAGTTTTCTCTTAATATGCTCTTATTTTCTTAATGAAAATTCATAACATTGACTATAATTATTTTGTCACTAGGATTGGCAATTGCAAGAGATATAAAAGGGAAACGGGAACGTGTTGTCACAGTAATTAGCAATAAGACAACTCTAGCTGGACAAGTATATGAAGCAATGAGCAATGCAGGCTATTTAGATTCAAATATGATTGTGATTTTGAATGACACTCGTCATTCTTTACATCCAAAGATTGAAGAGGATGTGAAGACTCCTATTAATGCTTTATCTAGTACCCTAAGCAGGATCCAATCAAGTAAATCTTTTCGGAAACTTAGGGAAGTTGCAAAGGTACCCTATCATTTTAATTTCTTCTTGACTACACTTATAAGGAACTGTTGATCGTCCATCTTTAATATAAGCTGAGAACTATTTTCTTTCATAAGTAAAATTGTATACTTTGTGCATGGTATAGGGTTTTCCATACCACATGTCGGCATCTCCTTACACCAAAAGGATGTCTTTAAGAGTTAATTGTTTGTGTGTGTGTTTTTTTTCTTTGCTTCCAAAGGGTGTCACCAAGAGGATTGGTAAAGGTATGCATGAATTAGCTGCCAAAGTTGATGAGTATGCACGTGGTATGATGGGTCCCAAGGGATCAACTCTCTTTGAAGAACTTGGTCTATACTACATTGGTCCTGTTGATGGTCACAACATGGAAGACCTAGTTTGTGTTCTGCAGGAAGTTGCATCTTTGGATTCAATGGGTCCTGTATTTGTACATGTGATAACAGAGGAAAATCAGGTGGTGCAAGATGTACATAAAAATGAGGCAATGGAAAACCAACAGGAAGGTATGCTCATTTCATACATTTTATCTCATTTACTATTCATGTCAAATTTACTCATTAATTCTATGAAGTAACACTTGGTATAGGTGTTAAATGGGCATATAAAACATTTTGGAGTTGCTTGATGGATGTCAATAGTGATTAGGTGCAAACTTCATGACAAGTTTTTAAAATTGGCTTGTAGAATGGCTGGGTTTTCCGAGGTTACATATAGAAAGAGAAAATAAGAGTTGTTGGCTATGCAATAACTGGACTACTAAAACTTGGGATGTGGTTATTTCTTATTCGTCTACTACTAGTAATTCAAACAGTGTGCTTGAGCTAGCAATTCTTTCCTAATGCACTATCATCTCTTTCTTAAACTTTATCTTCCTGGTTGAGGCTTATTGCACCCAACTTTGTTTTTCTTCCATAGGAAGTCCTCCCCTTTTAACAACCTTGTCTACAAGGTTTGCTTCATTAAATCTTTGTAGTCGAAAAGATATTCCCATATTGCATTTTTAGCTGAACCATCTACACATTGCAACAAAAACTAAGTTGTTGGCTTATTATGTCTGTTTTCTACTCTCTTTTCCAAATTGGCAACAGATGTATGATCAATTGTAGGGAGTTGCTTAGCGAGGTCAGGTGATGTAGGGACTGGTCATGATGTGCACCTTTTTGGTTGAGACACGTGGAATTTAGGATGTATCTTATTTAATGTCCCTGTAGTAACTGTAATTTACAAGCTACCTATTTTTGTCAATAATTTCATAGGGTCCATAATACGGAGGAGAGAGTTTGTGATGGGTTCTTCCTTGAAGTGAATGCTGCTTATCGGGTTGTAGTTTGAGAAGTACCCACCCAACTAAATTTCTTTGTCTGTTCTTCTCTTATTAGCATGTTGTTTCATCTTATATTGAGCTCCTTTGATGAAATCTTGTCGTTGCCAATGTTGTTTCCCTCGCCTTCATAGCTTGATCCATGTCTAAAAGCCTTGAAATCTCCTGTAAAATAAGGGACATATAATGGGAAAGGGTACCTAAATACCACCTCAATTGTTGTCAAGCTTGGTTCTTGTTGTACCACCATTCTGCTAATGAAATCCACTCAACCCACTTCTGTGGAACTTCACAAAAAAAACACCTCAAGTTTGTCTAATATTTTTTAATGGCTTCTGTTTGGCCATCAAATTTGAGGATGGACAGTCGAGCTTCAAACTTAATCCTTTTAACCTAAATGACTCTTGCCAAAAAGTGATCAGGGATAGAAGATCCCAATCACTTATAATGGACTCGGGCATTCCATCAAGTTTACAAACATGATTAATAAACAATTGAGCTACTCCAAAGGCAAAATAAGGAGGTTTTAGGGCAATGAAATGTGCTAAAAATTTCAACCACCACTTGTATGACTGAATTACCTTTTGAAGGTGGAAAGCTCTCTATAAAATCCAAGCTAATTTTCTTTGAACAATTGTTAGGTACCAAAAGAGGTTGAAGGAGTCCAGGATAGGCCATGTAGTCATGTTTGCTTCTTTAGACTTTGGCACAATAGACATTGTTTTATGTAAATTCTGGCATCTTTAGCTAACATCTTCTAGTAGAATAGGGTTTGTAGCCTTTTATGCTTGCCAAGATCCCCAAAGTTCCTCCTTGTTCTTCGTCATGTCCCATAGAAATAATCTTGGTTCTTAGCTCTGGGTTAAATCCTATTACCACCCGCCCTTTCCACATTGAAAACCCATCTTTCCATTCATAGGCTTCAGATTTTGTCTTCCCTGATTCTAACCTCTTAGTGAGATCTTGTATCGAAGGATCGAACTTCCATCCTTGTTTAATTTCTTCCAACATATTAGTTTGCACGTGTGATAATGTCATAACCAGCAATTATGTGCTTGGGGGCCTAGGTAATGCATCTTCAATTATGTTCTCTATGTCACTCATATAGTGCACCTTGAAGTCGTACCCCAAGAGTTTGGGGAGCCACATCTGCTAGAAAAGAGTAGAGATTCTTCATTCCAACAAATATTTTAAGCTTTTATGATTTGTTTGAACCTTCCATTGAGATAATGATGTCAATAATTAATGACCTTGATCACCAAAAGAAATTCCTTCTCGTATGTTGATAAGCCTTTATACTTTACTTCCAAGATCTTACTTAGGAAAGCTATGGTATGTTTATCCTAATAAAGGATTATTACAATTCCTACTCCACTAGCGCCAACTTCAATTACAAAGTTTTTAGATGTCTGGTATGGTAAGAATGGCTACAGAGGTGACAACTTTTTTCATTTGATCAAACGCTTGTTGTTCTACCTACTGGAACTATGTAATTCATCTAATAGCTCTTCAATGTGAGGAATAGGGAACTTGATTTTTATTGTGTTTTTGCTCAATTCCTATGCACATCCACCATGAGCTATTCTTCTTCTTGACAAGGACCACCGGAGAATCATAAGGCCCCATGCTATAGTGCATGAACCCTTGCTTCATCAGTTTTTGGACTGAGTTTTCTGCCACATTCTTTTGTATGCCGGAGTAATGGTACGGTCTTATGTTCATTCCCTCTACCCCTTCCTTCAAGTAAATTTTGTAGTCTTGTTTTCTTTTTGGAGGTGAGTGAGTACATTGCTGAGAAACATAAGCAAATTCAACTAAGATCCCATTAATTTCATCAAAAGTGCTTGGCTGTTCATCTCTTATCATTGATTATTGTAGCTTGTATTATATCGGCTATGTCAGTTGAAGATTGTAAAGCTGCCCTCTTCTTGTGTTTTTGAGCACCTTATTGAGGTTTCATGTTAGGCCCTTCACAAGGATTACCCTCGAGAGTGAATACTTGGTTATGCTACTTGAAAGTCGTGGTCCTCTTCTTGAAATTGCGTAGCACATCATCAAGCCCCACCAACCATTGCATCCCTAAGACCACACCAAATCCACCTAATGCTATAACCAAAGCATTCATGGGAAACTCCTTTCCCTACATTGACCACTCTAATCCAAGCAAGATTGATGACAATCCAACTTCAATCCTCTTTCTACTGTAATCTGGAATGTTGCTACTTCTCCGACATTATATCTGCTTTTCTTAATTACAGACACATCCACAAATTTGTGGGTATTCCCATTATCTATTGAGATGTGGATTGCTCTCTTTTGGTGAATTCCAGTGTGTCATGAATCTGCTTGAACTCCCATTCCCCCTCTATTCCAACCATAGCTTGCAAGGAAACATTAGGGAAAGTATTTTCAGTATCTTCATCATTGGCTGGTTCTTCATTCCCCCATACTTGATTCTTGTTCTTCCTTAAGCAATGTGGCTGTATCTTTTTGCATCTATGACCACAGGTGTACCTTTTGTCACACCAAAAACATAGGTCCTTGGCCCTTTTTTTGTTAAATTGGCTTTTTTGTTGTACTCTCTGCTGCTTATTGGTTTTGGTGTTTTTTTGTTCTAAGCTAACCTATCTTGTTGTGTTGGTTAATCAGGGTGGGAACGACTCCTTCCTGTGGGTTGATTTTAGTGATGTTCAGCCCTTGAGAATTTCCTTTGGCAGAGAGCCACCATTAGAATTTACAAGGGTGCTAGGCAGCTTGACCCCTCACCCCCTAATGTACACAGCTACATTGGCAGCCACCACTACCTCTTGCTTTCTGGCAAGCATGTAAGCTTGCTGGACACGATTTCTGGCTTTGGTTTGAGTCCATTAAGGTAGCACCCAATTGAGTAATTCTCCAGCATGGATAATCGATATGAATATCGATCAAATTTCACACATTATGCCAATACCATTCCTTCTTAATCCCTTCAAATCTCCCACGGGATCCTCAAAATTTCCTCATTAAATCATTAATTGAACGATTCGATAAACTCCTTCCATTTGACAGATGCCTCCTTCACCTAATTCTTCAGATCCTATTGGTAGCATTCTTATGCTTGTTCTTCTAGGTGCATCACTGCCATTTCTACCTTCAGATTGGCGGTCTGTACGACTAGGTCTTGATGCTGCTCCATCTAACGTTGGGAAGTTGATTCTGCTGAGTCAATGGTAGCTTGAATCACCCCGCTTGAGCTCTCCTTTCTGCTTATCGCTATCCCTTGGGTTCACTCTAGCTTGTCGCAAAAATTGAGTAAACATGGATTTGAGCCATCTCATGTTCCTGCTTATCAGCCATGGCCTTAGTTTCTAGTAAAATCTTTTCATTTCAAACCTGAGCTTCCACCCAGATTTTCACATTCTCCTCAATGTGTCGTAGTTCGGCTGCACGCATTCCCTCTAACATTTCTAGTTGTTTTTGAGGTTCAATCACTCTGATACCAGATTGTTTTGTATTAATTTGTCTTGACCGGAAATATGTTGCTTCTGTTAGACATGAAAAGTATCAAGGGGAATAGAGAGAGAGAGAGAGAGAGGAAAATCTATCCTATTATTGCCTGAAGAGTGTCCATTGTGCAATGGTTACATATAACAGAAAGAGAAAATAAGAGTTGCTGGCTATACAACAGTTGTACTACTAAAAAATTGACATCTGGCTATTTCTTATTCATCTACTACTGCTAATCCAAACAGTGCGATTGAACTATTAATCCTTTACCAATACACTGTCATCTCTTGCTTGAAGTTCATCTTCTTGGTTGAGGCTTCCAGCGCTCAGCCTTGTTTTCCTTCCGCAACAGTAAACATTTAGATAAAACTTTTCAAGAAGAAAACCAACTATAGTGAGTATGATCATCTTAAAAGGGACAATACTTAAAGCCAAGCTGAGACTGATTGAGCTTGGACTCCGAATATTGCAGTGATCAACAGAGAAAAGTAGGCTCTTCTAATACTATGTGGTAAGTGCATAGATAATGCTTCTCCAATTGACATGACTCACAATATAAGGAAAACAAGGTGGATAGATAAGGTATTGACTGTTGTAAAACAGACAACAATAGGTGATTAAAACAACTATGTTTTAGGAGAGGAGAGGAAGTTTCCATACAAGGTTTGGGACATGAAAGTGATCCAGGTAGATAACACATTCTGAAGTGCTCACATTCAGTATCAACTCTTCAAATCTTATATCCAAACAGATGGAGAAAAGGTTACAAAACAATATAAAGATTGAGCTAGGTGATGATAGAAATAAGATTAAATGATCAATAAGGAGCATATAAAATTGCAAACAAAGGTAACTGTTTTAGTGCCACCTATTTGTGTGGTAAATCCATCAGCAAGAATGACATTGGTAGAGTTCTATAGGTGTTAAGAGAAGGCCAATTTGAGATAATTACCATCTATGTGATCAGAAGCACCTTAATAAGAATCCAAAGATTGGGTTTGGTATTTATGAGAACAATGAATGACAAAGGTAGTTGGTTGAGTCCCATGGGGGGACAAGACTGGATTGAATGAAGATACTCCTCAATAAATGTGTGACTGTAGAGGGGCGCACACATGTTGGAGGATTTGTATAAGTAGGTGTAGGCTAGAAAGGCGGTTGAGTCACAATTGCAGTTTGAGGAGGATATCCATGTAGAGAATGACTCTCTTCTCCGTCATGCCCTAGACTTCTGCAGTATATATAAATAAATCATGGCTTCCACAATTATCATGGCCTCCTTGATGACCAGTACCTTTAAAAAAGGTGCTGCTTGGAGGAGCCACGACTGTACCTTGTGAGGCAGAATTCACTGGAACTGCTGAGAGATTGCCAGAGTAGCTAAAACATCCTAGTAGAAGGGTTGATGAAATGGATTATGTAACTTGGAATAAAGCATATACCTCAAATTGGATGTTGCAGTCTTGACTTGAAGTAGTTGAGCTCAAGTTGACTACAATTTATGATGAAGGCTGGATTGAAAGATCATGGTGAGGATAATGTTTCGATGATGAGCTTGCTCTATGAGATCAGTAGTGAGGGCCATCAACTCATAATAGCCTATAGTAACATCTACAATTGCCAGGATAGGTGGTAAGGTCCATTTTGTCTCTGCCAAAGAGATACGAAAGTGTTGATAGTGTCAAATATACGAGTAGAATCTCACGTGAACATCTGAAATGTCTAATTCCAAACAACATAATATGAAATACATGCTTGAAACAGTGAGATCAAGTGCTCACGTACTGCCATAAAATAGATAGTATTAGTGCATCAACCTGGGTTCAATGAGAAAGTTCATTAAAAGAAACATTAGAAATGAGAGTTGTAAGATGATTCTCAACTCCTTGACTATGGAATCAATTGAGAACAGTAGTGGACCAAAAGGAGTAATATCGATCATTGAGATGCTTCTCAGTGATCACTGGTGTAGTTGAAACTATATAGAGGAAGGCAGCTTAAAGAGTAACTTTGTCTTTCTATAAGGGGAGAGGGATGGCAATCAGCATTTGTGGCAGAGATGTATTGTTACTGTTTTCGTTAGTGAAAGAAGTGGTACAGTTGGGAAAAATTCCGGGAGAAAGAGAAATGATACAAACAGCTTGGAGAAAAGGAAGGACAAGAAACATATAGCTTCCGGAAAAAGGAAAGTAGTAGTGGATAGTTTCTTGCAGGAGATAAGATTGCTGGAAAGAGGATAAAGTTGCCGAAGATGATAAAGAGGATTGGGAGAAACTCATTGGGAAGAGATGGTAAGATTGCTGGAGAAGATAAAATGATTTGGACGAAATCGTCTGTAGGAGACGCTGACGGCTAGAGTTTTGATTTAGGTTATGACTCTCATACCATATGAATTAAGGGAATTGGGTGAGTTAGGATCATTAATGTATTTTTTAATTAGAGAAAGGTAATTTACATAAATTCTCTTGTTATACATTATTATCAACAAATTGCATTAAAGTTAGCATGTTATCTGTATTTTATTGTTATTATCGCATTCTAGGAGGGACCGCTTCATTTTTACTACATAAATGGTTAGTGTTAATTTCATTTTGTGGTATTTTGTTGTTATTGCTGCATTCAAGAATGAATCTCATCTGTCTGTATATGGATGGTGTTGTTTCTACTACATAGTGTTAATTGTTTTGTTTTGTTTTGCTTGAAGAGACTTCTCCCTGATGTAGTTCACATCTTTGATGCCAAGTTATCCTCTAAAGCAGTGAAATGTGACTTCCAATTTGCCATCTTTTGCAGGTTCATACCCATCTGATTCTTTGCTGTTTGGTATTGATACTCGAACATATAGCGATTGCTTTGTGGAAGCCTTGATTATGCAGGCAGAGAAGGACAAGGATATTGTGGCGGTTCATGCAGGAATGGAGATGGAACCCTCACTGCATCTATTTCAGGAAAAATTCCCAGATAAATATTTTGATGTAGGAATGGCAGAACAACATGCTGTGACATTTTCTGCTGGCTTATCATGTGGGGGTTTGAAACCATTCTGTGTAATCCCGTCTGCTTTTCTACAGAGAGCATATGACCAGGTTGTCTCCATCTCTCTGTCTCTCTTAGTGTGTGTGTGCATGTGTGTATGGGTGCTTGAGAGAGAGAAATATGTGGAGACAAGCATGTTCTCGTGGCATTACATGCTAGCATGCTTTAAAAATTTTCTTTAGTGGATTGCGTCTGTTTTGTCCTCGAGTAGTGGAGAAATGTCATTGTCAAAAATGATCTCCCATTGAATTGACGCTTGAATAAACTTCTGAATGAAACCAGGATATGTTGGGCATATTGAGTTTAACATTATTTTTATTGTGCTTATATGCAATTGGGAAATAGAAAGTCTAATGCTACAACATTTTTGGTTGAGCCTGTTGTAGGTGGTTCATGATGTAGATCGACAGAGAATTCCAGTTCGTTTTGTCATTACAAGTGCAGGTTTGGTAGGTTCGGATGGACCTATGCAATGTGGTGCATATGATATAACATTCATGTCATGCTTACCAAACATGATTGTTATGGCTCCATCGAATGAAGATGAGCTTTTGGACATGGTGGCTACTGCAGTCCACATAAATGATCGTCCAGTTTGTTTCCGGTATCCAAGGGGGGCTATTGTCAGGACAGATCATTACATACGCAGTGGGATTCCAATTGAGGTAACCTACTTTGCAGTTTTCACTTGTTCAAATTTTGGGTCTTGTTTACTGTTATCAACACTTCTTTTCCTCAACAAATAGTGTCTTGCTCATTTCAGTTGATATTTTTCTTCTCTCCTTTCATTCTTTGCTTCTCTATGGTTGCTTGAGATGTCTACTAATATTCTGATGGCCAAAAGGGAACTACCAAAAATTGAGTTAGATCCATTAATTTACTTCTCTTTGTTTTACTCCTTGTGTATATACTTGATCACATTTTACGAAGGACTATTGTACAACTGTTCTAAAGTTTCCAATTGCCTGGTCTTCCCTAAAACTTCTAATGGAGTTTGTAAGAATTTTGTTGAAAAGGAACTTCTGTTGAGCAGATTGGGAAGGGAAAAGTTCTTGTAGAAGGCAAAGATGTTGCATTGCTTGGCTATGGGGCAATGGTCCAGAATTGCATTAGAGCTCAGGCCCTTCTTTCAAGACTTGATATCAAGGTAACTGTCGCTGATGCAAGATTCTGCAAGCCCCTAGACTCAATCCTCCTCAGGGAACTATGTGAAAATCACACCTTTTTGGTCACAGTTGAGGAAGGATCTATTGGAGGATTTGGATCCCATGTTGCACAGTTCATTGCACTTGATGGACAACTCGATGGTAGGATCAAGGTATTGTATCTTATGATATGATGCACTTATTTATTTGGTTTGGAGAGAGACAGAAAGACCCATGGGGTATCTTCCTGAAACACTGACGTCTGGATTTTCACTTTCTGATCAAAAGATTACCTTTTCAAACGCTTGATCATATTACCTTTACAAAAGCTTGTTCATCTTGTGATTGCAGATCTTTACCTTTTCAAAAGCATGGTCATATTTCCTTTACAAAAGCTTGCTCATTTTGTGATGGCAGATCTTATAATCAAAATCCTGTTACTTTTGTTCTTATTCTGATAACTTTCTGCTATAACTTTATGCTCTAACTTTCTGCAGTGGCGACCAATTGTGTTACCAGACAACTACATCGAACACGCATTGCCACAGGAACAGCTTGCTGTTGCTGGACTAACTGGGCATCACATTGCTGCAACAGTTTTAAGACTTTTAGGTCGTACCCGTGAAGCTATCCTCTTGATGTGCTAAAATTTCGTATTCAAGTGATAGTTCAGGGAAGAGGGGCCTAGATGAAAGCTTAAAGATGGCATTTAGCCAGCAGGCTTTTTGGTATATATGATTCTTGCTACCTGTATATAAACTCCTTTTAGTTTATAGGTAATGCAAGCTTCAGGCTACTAATCTGGTAGAGTTGGATGTAAAGCAGAAACATGCGTGTAAACAACTGTGATATTCTCAGGCTGGTCAGCACTTAGGTAAATTTTTTGTTTGTCGTTTCTATTAACTTTAGGTTTCAATGCAATTACTTCTTTACAGTATATACAGATATATAAAGTTGCCTGTTTCTGACGGTGATTTTTAATCGAAATTTCGCATTTATGGTTATATAAGAGAATAGAGAGACAGCCAATGGCCTTCATCGATTTTAACATTTTAAACTGTCAGCTCTGCAAAACTGCTAGCATCGCAATAATTGAATGTCACTCGTTCTCGGTCGTACTATTGGTGTTTTTTGGACTCAAAAAGGTATAACGCTCACCTTAGGCGCCCCTACATTTCGGCCTGATATTGTGTGAGAGAGGTAAATCACGGTTTGATCCTAGCCAGCTTCTCGGGAAGGCGGCCCAGTATTCGGTGCGCACAAGGAGTCATCACATTGGATGAGTTCTCACACTGCCGCTGTCGAGATTCGAATCCAAGACTTTGGACTCACTTTCCTTCTCAATGATCAACTGGACTATCCGTGCAAGCTATTGGTGTTTTTTGTTTCTTAGGGAGGGTGATGCACGAATTATGTTAACAGAAGAAAAAGTAAAAAGAAGCAAAACATTATCTTAATATTGCATATCTTGTTAAATCTGTTACATTAAACATAAGAAGGTTAAACAACATCTACTTTTCTTGTAATTTTACTGATCTTACAAAAAAGGAACTTTATTTAAAAAAATTTGTGAAAAGTCTTCATATTTACTTAAAATTTTCTAGACTTCCATTCATTAACATTTTTCGTTAAAAGTTCAAACTTTCTTCATATGAATATTTATTGAACAAGAGATGATTAAGAATTTGTTGATCATACACAGGCATGTGTCAAAGGGGTTGATTTATTGACTTATCATATTTACATATTATTTATAGTAAAATAATAATTTATAATATCATTTCATTTTAATAATTAAATATATTTACTAATCATTGATAATACATTTATTAGTTTATTTATAATACATATTTAGAAAACTTAAGAAAAACTTTTTAATCTTTAAAAATTTTCAAAATTTTCTTATAATTTCTAGTTTTTCAAAAAAAATCCATTCTCTTTGAATTTGGTTATAAAATATCGATGAAACACACCTGATATGAATATCATAAGTAAAAAATTAAATGTCAATGACATGATAACCCAAGTTAGCTTTTAAACTTAACTCAAACTAATTAACCTCTATTTAAATTAATAATTTAAGATAATTATAATATAGTCAAATTTAATTAGTTTAGTTCGAATTTAAAAGTTGGGTTGAATCCTCATATAAATAACATTTGGTTGGTCCATGTATGATATTCATGTCATGTAGTATTTCATTGTTATTTTTTGACAAAGTCTAAAAAAAGGAGTTTTATAGAAAATTAATAATTATAAGATTTTTTTGATAATTTTAAAGATTAAGAAGTTTTTTAAGTTTGTTAAACTACAAAGGAGTTCTATGACTTTTATTTTAAAATTTTTAATTTAGTAACTAACCTTTTGTAACTCATACAATACATATCAAAATCCATTAATTATTTGATGATGTATATAATAGAGCATATTTTTAACCCAAGGACACATTATTTTTAGTGGACATTGAGACACCGACATGAATTTGGATTCAAAATAAGTCATCTAACTCATAACTCATAATCCACGACCATAACTTATAAGGAAAATGATTGAGATTGAAATATGCTATTTGACAATTATAAAGCAGACAAAGATGAAGGTATACGAGTATGAACTCTCCATTTAAAACCAGTTTCCCCTCCTTTTTTGTAACTCAAAAAATTTGATTTTAGCGGACCCAACCTGTTGGAATTACCTTTTTCTATTTTTTTCCTTATCAATCTCTTTTCATTTCTCCCTCCCCTCTTTGTAGACTCTTTTTTTTTTGTTTTTTTTCTTTCCTTTTCCTTGTCCAAAATTCTCCTTAATTGTTTTTTCTCAATCCATTTTTATCCTATTGATGCTCTTGCTATTTTTTTGTTTCTTTCTCAATTTCCTCTTTCATAGACGTTCTTTACCTTTTTTGTTTATTCTCAATTGTTTGATTATTTACTTGGTTCCTTGTTTATGTTTTTTGCCTCTTAGTATTATTCTCTTTTGTGCATTGGTTTTATCATTTTTTTTCCTAGTCTCTTATTTGTTACTAATTCTCTCTCAAAGTCTCTCTTTCCTTTAGCTTAGTATTGTTAACATAAAGTTGATTCACAAATCCTTCATGTCATTTCTATGAAATATAATGCATTTATTCACTAGGGGAATTTCATTCTTTCAACCTTTAATCCCCTAGACCTCCACAAAAATTTTTCTTTTATTTTTTTTCAATTAGCTATTTGTCGTTCCCTCTCATTGTCTTTATGCTAGATTTTGTTTTTGTGTCATCCTTGCTCTTATTAACAAGCTTGTGAACTGCTTCCTTAAATTAGTTAGCATACCAAGTAAAATTTCAAATCTTTTTCTATGGGTTTTGAGTTATGGATTATAGGTTATATGCTATAATTTATTTTGATTTCAAATTTATTTGGGTATTTAGATGTCCAATAAAAGTCAAGTTGGCGTTTACTTGTCAGGTTAAAAGTGTGTTACGTTAGCCATATTGTCAAATAACTAACAGATATAATGTTTTAGACTAGGTTGTACAAGTTTTGAAAGGTTGGTTAAAAAATGAAAAATTTTAAAAGGTTAGACATTTTGAAAAATATTAAAAGGTTAGATACTTTAGAATTTATTATCTCAAAAATTAATAAACATTAGCACTAAGTCTAGTAAGCAACAAAGAAAAAGTTAATCAACTTTTTTTAAGAAATGGAATAATCAACATTTTTAAGAAATGAAATAAATTTTATTAATAAAAAAATGAACAAAGTTATACAATAGCCTTTAAAATGGAAAACTATAGAATTACAGGCAATGAAAGTGATTACAAGCATGAGATGAACGCACTGATGCTAAATGATTGACAAGTTAGCTTTTGCAAGCATATTTTAAGCCCTTTGTGGGAGGATTACTTAGAGCAACCCAAGAAATAAGGATAGTCTCTAGTTTTCTATTGACGATGGACCTTTATCCTTGTTTAATACTATGAGGGAGAAGTTGAATTCTAATTTTTGTAATGAGATCCTTTAGAAATGTCTCTTTGCTAATTGCATTGTTAGAGAATATCATCTTGTTTCTTTCATTCTATATCTAATTAACCATATTAGTAAGGGAGATTTTGAAGACCAAATTATCATCTTTATATGTAATGTGTAATTGGCAACTTCTTTCAATAATTTGTGTCTAATCATTAGAAGAGAAAATTAAGTTTTGTTTTTGAAAGATGATTAATTGTATTGAAAAAAAATTAAAAGATTACAATAATACAGGTTTAGAAGACAACCATTAGTTCTACTAGCTTTATTAGAAAGGAAATCATACACTCTTAACCAAAGAAAATTTACTGAAATATGGCCATAAAAAAACTAGAGAAGCCTCCAGTTGTTGAAAATTGCAAGAGACAAAATAAGATGTAGACTACTAGCTATAGCTTTGGATTAAATATATTGGGATAAGGTACCAAAATAGACTTCAACATTTGTTGTCTTAGAGCCAAATATTTTATTGTTCCTCTCATGCAAAATATTGTATAACAATTGGCCAAAGGTTGCTTTAAATAGTTTAGCATCTCCTTGACAATAGCCACAAAATGAAGCAATGATAGGGGCTAATCAATAAGTCCCATTTCAACTTAAAACCAAGAATTGGAGTTCTGTAATATCAGAGTAACTTCTTATAGGATTTGGTGGTGAAATTTTCAAATTTATGGGGGGTCCAAGTTACTTATTAGGTATAGATTGATTAAAGGAGTAATTTGCCAAAGGCACTTCTTCTTTTCCCCTTACAAAATGAAAGGGTTAGAATTAAGATTTATTCTTAATAAAAGCTTGAAATTTGATGTTAGATGGAATTATAGATTTTACTAGTTATAGTTCAGGTAACCTATATAGAAGACCCCTATTGTGCTAGTAATCAAACCAGAAGGAGACATCGCTTCCATCTCCAATCTTATTGCACAAGTGCACTAATTCTTGCAATTTTAGGATTTAACTAAGGTTCCAAGATATTCCAAGTGATGCTTTAACATTTTAGATACTTGAACCTTAAACAAATGTAGTTGTGTCCATCTAACCCATAGGTTTTCACCCACTGAACATAATCTCTATAGTCTCTTAATGAGCATTATTTTGCTCATATTTCTAATTGAAGTGATACCTAGTCCACCATGGACTTTAGCTTGGCATACTATAGTCCACTTAACCTTGGGATTTTTTTTTTAATTCTTTGATCCACTCTAAAGGAAATTTCTTAATTGTCTATCAATTTCCTTAATTTCTCCTTTAGGTAAAGCAATATGTGAGATCCATTATGTATATAAAATAGAAATTATGGAAAGGATGAGTTAAGTCTTCCTTTATAGGATAGACATCTGTTGCACTAGATAACAAATCTATTCTTAATGGAGTTTAAGAGAGGAGAGCAATCCCTCTTAGTGAGTTTCTCCACAGAGATGAGGATCCCAGGTATTTGAATGGGTAGCTATTGGTTCAAGCCTTTAGAGGTAAGACTTGTACTTACATCTGCATCAGAACTAAAAGAGAGTATGAACGAACTTTTGCTAGGATTAAAAGATAGTCTTAAGAATTATTTGAATTCCTCTAGATATTTGACAAGTAGCTCTATTGAGCTAGATAGAACCACAGAGTAGAAACAAATCTGAAGTGAATCACACGTTAATACAATGATTAAAGTACGATATAGAATGCACGAGAAGGGGGGTTGAATTGTGTATTC
>JAOTIZ010000008.1:17452520-17466766 GCA_027123425.1 Erythroxylum panamense | reverse complement strand
TCATTCTAGAACTTTTTAAAGTAAGACCATCATAACTCTTTGTCCGAATAAGCCAATTCCAACCAACCAATGCAGCTTACGCCTATCCTGCGAGAAACCCTAATAAAAATCACGAGCCAAAAGATCTAAATTACCATAAATAGAGGAAGGTAACCACATCGTTTGCATCGTGTAAATTGGTAGCGAAAAAATAGAAGACTTAATAAGCACTTCCTTCCCAGTGGGACTCAAAAATTTAGAACACCAATTAGCTAGCCTAGTCTCCACTGAACTCACAATATACTTATAATGAGTAATCGAAGTACAACCATGCAATAACGGAATACCCAAATACCTGCCCAAGTCTGAAGTAACTGCTACTCCAAATAACTGTTGTAACCGAGACTTCATAACACGAGAAACAAAATTTGAAAAATAAAGTCTTGACCTAGAAACATTAGACCTCTACCCAGTCACTATACAGAACATATCCAACACCTCAAAGACCACTTTAGCCTACTTAGCTGAAGCCTTACCAAAAATCAACAAATCATCGTCAAAAAATAAATGACTAATACCTGGCCCACCTTTAGATGCCCTAATCGGCATCAATTTTTTACTCATTAGTGCTATCTGAATAAGCATAGTCAAATCTTTCATACAAAGAACAAATAAATAAGGGAAGATTGGATCGCCCTGATGAAGCCCTCGAGTTGCAGAGAATGATGCAGAAGGGATGTCGTTCCATAGAATAGCCAATGAAGACTGAGAAAGAGCACTTAAAAGCATATTAACCTATCGGGAAGGAAAATCAAAGACCTGCAACACAAACTGCAGATAGTCCCAATTGACTCTATTATAGGCCTTCTCCAAATCAACTGTCAAAGCAAAATGGCCCACTTTACTTTTAGACCACCTAAAAGAATGTAGCAGTTCCTTAGTAATAATAATATTATCAGCAGTGGTATAGCCAGGAATAAAATTACTCTGAAACGAGCTAACCAAACCATCAATAAAAGATTTCAAATGATTCGAGAAAACCTTTATTATAACTTTATACAACACATTACAAAGTGTAATAGGTCGAAACTGAGAAATCGATTCTGGAGCATGAAGCTTAGGAAGAAGCACAATAAAACTCTAAGGAACCTAAACATCCATCACCAACCACATCCCAATACTTCTTAAAAAATATTGGTTGAAAACCATCCGGCCCAGGGGCCTTATAAGAACCCATACTCGAAACAGGAAACCAAACATCTTCCCGAGTAACAGGTTTTAACATATCTTCAACTACCGTCTCAGATAACATAGGAAAATTCAAACTCGCAAAATCTACGATATTAAAAACCCCATCATTCAAGAATAACTTCTCATAGAACCCTACTGTCATATCCTTCAATAAAGTTGGATCTGACACCCACTCCCCAGCATCATTCTTCAAACATTCAATTTTATTCTGTCTCTAACGAACCCTAGTAATTGCATGATAATACTTAGTACATCGATCACCATCCTTGATCCAGGCAGCACGAGACTTTTGAAACCAAAGTGTCTCTTCCTGTTTCAAACACAAATCATATTAGCATAACAAATCTTTTTCAAGCAACAAGAGAGAAAAAGAAGGATGATTCTGAATAGCCAACTGAACATCCTTTATTTGCTTTAGTAAAAATCTCTTATTCTGAAAAATATTACCGAAAACTGCCTTATTCCAACATACAACTTATTCTTGGACCGTTAAAAGAGCACTAGAAATAGAATCGTGAGGCGCAAACCATACCGATGAAACAACTTGCTTAAACTCCTCCCGTAAAGTCCAAGCAGCCTTAAACCAAAACGATCTCTCCAAAGGAAAGGAAGAGAAACCTCTCAAAGACAATAACAGAGGAAAATAATCAGAAACAAGCTGAGATAAAGACATAACAGAAGCTTCAGGAAATCTCAGCCGCAACTAACATTACACAAAGCTTGATCTAAACGTTCTTATATAACACCAATTCTAGCAATTGAGCGTATCCAAATAAACTAACAACCCACACAACCCAAATCTATAAGGGGGAAATAGTTCCAATGCCGTAAAAACCTACTATAGTTAGCGACATATGGTAAATCACCTCCTTTTTTCTCATAGACATATGCAATTTCATTAAAATCACCAAATAACAACCAAGACTCATCTACATAATCTGCAATATCATACATCTGAGACCAAAAAAATCTCGCCTACAACGAATAGGACAAGCATACACCACAATAAGAAACCAACTATTATTCTCCCTAATATTAACTGAACAATGAATAAATAGAGTATCTGTCTGTAGCAAACGTATATCACAAATATTCTTATTCCAAAACAACCAAACACAATGGGCAAAACCAACATAATGAGAAAGGAAGAAGTCAGAAAAACCTACCTTCTTTGCCACCCTAGTCGCTCTTTCATCCGAAATTCGAGGCTCCACAATAATTAAAATTTTTGGACGATGTAGATGACATAATTCTTTTACATGGGTCCAAAAAACTCCTCTTCACAGCTTCACCACAATTCCATTGAATTATTTTTAAATCCATTAAAAATATTAAAAGAAGGAGCCAAAATCTTATAACTTTTTAGGTGGGCTTCGACTCTGACAATGACCACCACAATCTCTATTATTATTTGAAATATCATCATCGCTCTCTAATAAAACCACATCATTCACCGCACAACCAACTTTGTTAGTCAAAGCTTCTGAAATTACCACTCGTTTCTCACACATAATGACGTCACCAGCAATTGGGTCAGGAAGTTTCGTTTCATTCAAAACAAATTTTGCCACCATCCCACCACCAACATTATCAATCATCGGTAACATAGGCACCTCTGCTGATGAAATGCTAAGAATCTGAGATTCTACAACCAAAATCTGGTCTGATGCATTAGACACCATACCCTCTACATTCGACCCAGAACTTTGTCCAACCTCCAAAGCCTCCTTTCTCCTATTTACAATCATTGAACCCTCAGGAACAGGCCTACTTATAGCAAGCCCAGGCTGAAACTGACCCTTCTCACTACCAGACCTCCCAATCCCCTTAACCATCATAGGCTTCTTACCTTTACCTCTTGGATCCACAAGCCCATTAACACTAAAAATCCTCTTTCTAGGCCCAACCGAGCCCTTATCCACCTTGAAACCACGCCATTCTCCACCTGCAAAGATTCATACCGATTTCTAGTGATAGTGTTAGATACGATCTTCTTCTGAGAAATAGAAGAAGACTTATTTCTAACAATACGCCTTTGTGTACATTGTGCAACCAACCATGGGCCAACGATATCTTCTTTAGAATTTGAACTAGCATCAACCATCGCCATATCCTTAGCTACATCAGTGTTCGTCGGCCCAGTAGTCACTAGAACTACCACCTCCGTACAATTTCCAATACGATGATTAACACAGTCACATCCTGAATAGACCCCTAAAATACCTTCATACTCCACACTCCGCCATGCACCTCCAAGAAAAACCTTGGGAATAAGAGGTTGTTCAAGATTTAATTCA
Organism: Erythroxylum panamense; assembly: GCA_027123425.1. Taxonomy (NCBI): domain Eukaryota; kingdom Viridiplantae; phylum Streptophyta; class Magnoliopsida; order Malpighiales; family Erythroxylaceae; genus Erythroxylum; species Erythroxylum panamense. The sequence goes on along the minus strand of JAOTIZ010000008.1, from coordinate 17,463,239 downwards.
ACATAGACTCTAGCAAAACATCCTCTAGTAGCCACGAATGTCTGCCTATCCACCTTAATGGGCGTTCCAACAGCACTAGTCGCTGCAAACAGGAATTCATCACGATAAAATTTCATTGGAAATTTAATAAAACACCCAAGTAACCATCGAGGAAATTTTGGCGGTAGATGGTTGAAAACGAGGCTTTCACTTCTGAATATACAATGGTTGACCTCTAACAATGTAGGGACTATCGGACACAATTCCCAACATATCCTCCTTCTCTTCAAACTTGGCAAGGTAAAAACTGAACTCCACATTAATAAGATCTAGTTCCGTGGAAGGCTTCCAAAGCAAGTTCAACCGATTCTCCAGGTACGTAAAATTAACAGACCTCCCATAAATTTAACAATGAGAGCATCTTTTCATTTACCACTAACCTCCTGGATAATATCATCATCAACCAGAACCTTTGGTCGCAAGTAATCATTCCCTTCATACTCTAAACAAATTTTTCCCGTTCACTGATTACAAAGATCAAAAGCTGAACTAAGACTTACCAAAGAAGTGGACTTTGCCCTAAATGATAGCTCTACCAAAAAATCACGAAAAGAAGGTGGTGGCCTTGCATGCAACTCAGCAGTAGCCGACAAAACGGGACTAACAACCGTAGAGTCAGTTAAAGTAGGGCCAAATGGTTGTCTCACTTGGATATTATTCACAATTGGTGCAGGACAAGGCACAAGCTGAGCCCCCTCTATTCTTGTAACGTAGAAATAGTCTCTTTTCTGGTCTTTACCACTACTCGTCCTCTAGAGCACTATAGCCGTTGCGTAGTCGCTGATTCAATCACCGTCTGTGTTGCTTACTCGTAGAGGCTTACAACCTAGAGTGAGAGTGAGAGTGAGGCTCTGGATTAGCGCGACAGTGAGGCGTGAGGGGAGAGTAAGAGAGGTTATGGATTTGAGTGATAGGGAGCCATTTGTTTTTATTTTTTTTGTTCTGTTTTCTGTTGTCATCATTTTTGTAAAAAAAGAAACAAGTTAGTAAAACATGTTAGTCCATGTATGTTGCGATTTCTTGTTTATGAAAATTAAAAAACGACTACAGTTTTATGAAAATAAGAAAATAATGTTTCTCTATATTTTGGCAGTGTATTTTTTTGGATAGAAATCAATCGATTCGTGTTTCTTATCTCTATTATCGTCTTTAGTAAACCCATAATGAACAGGTTTTTATATTAAAAATCTCAACTAAACAAGTTTTTGTATTTTTAAATAAAGAATACAAACTAAAAACCACAATAAAAAAATAGATGTGGAACCAAATAACCTCTTAATCTGTTACTTTAATTAAATGACATAACTTAGTTAAATTTAAGTAGTTAATTTGACTTGTATTAAATGATATAATTTACTTAGGCTTCTAAAACATGTACCAAACCATGTTGACAAATTTAACTAAAATATTAGTATCTGATTAAAATTGAAGAATATTAAAATTTTAAGTATTTAATTGTCAAATTTGTGCTATAATTATAAAACTTAGTAAAAGTTAAATTTTCTTTTTAATTAACCCAAACTAAAATGCGCATTTTGAATCGCAGTCTAAGTGGCAACTATATTTACTACCACAACAAGCAACATCTGTTTCAAAACTTCCTTTAGGTGTCTCCAAGATGCCAATTCTCCATGTGAATATGCTCTCCCAGTACCAACCTTGACGTGACAGTTTGCATGGCTGCATGCACCAACAACCACAAAGTAAAAAGTGATATAATTAAATAATTAAAATGACCAAAATCGAAAAATTCGTTAGATTCACAGGTACCATCGCAGAACCACTGAAAGAATTTTTGATGGAGGAAAAAAATAAATAGGAAGGTACTTTTGGAGACATGTCAGTTTGGTTGGACTGCAAATTGCCACAATTACGATGAAGATGGGTTGATGAGTTTGATTGAAGGTAGGGTTGATCGGCTTTCGTCCCCATCAATTTTATTTGTGTTCCCCTGGTGATAAATTGGAGTTTGTGAAATTCTATCTACAAATGGACATTTCCATGTGATTACATGAGCCCATGCTTTTATGAGAAGACCTCTCTGTACAATAATGAATCATCTCCTTTCCTGTCTCTCCGACTTTTGTCACCGACTCTTCTTTTTTTTTTGATCATTCAGAAAAAATCAATTAACAAGAACAAGATATGTATATAGCTGTCTTTTACAAGTACTTCAGGGACATACCACGTGGATTCAAAGCAACAGCCGATTAACAAACTCAAAACAGATGCAAGAGCCATCCTGTCTTAAAAGGAAGACCTCCCATGACAACTTAAGAAGATAATACAAGCGCAAGCAGAATTAAATCCAATAATAAAGTAATGAGATTGTCACCGACTCTTCTCTCCTTTCAATACCAGTTTTCAAATCTCTCCTTTCAATACCAAGTTTCCTTTGAAAACTGGTCAATATGAGGTTATTTTTTGCCTATTCTAATAATAAAATTTACCAAAGAGGAGTACAATGTAACAGACTGAAAATAAGTAGCTTGTAAAAGTAAATGCATATTAAGTTAGGGAATTGACTCCTAAAAAAAATTATTATTAGAATATAAAGGTAGTGTTTCTCATTATGGTATCTCATAAGGGAACGTCATGAAGTTTAAATTCATGCTATATATTGATATTTTTAATAAAACAAACCCAATAAAACTGTTTGACTAAACATTTTAGTTTCTTTTGGATGTTAGCCTTCAATCATTGGAAGTAGCAAGTTAGGAGTTGGCAATGTAATACCGCTGAATCTGGACATGTGACCAACCAATTTCCAGTCCAGTATCTACTCAAAGATTCGTTTCCTAGGAAAGTAGATGTATGTCCTAATCCATTTCTTCTTCTTCTTTTTTTTTTTTTTTTGCATTATTATTTCTCTACACCGACAAAACCCATTTCTGAAGACAAAAAAAAAGTGTGTTTTGGATGGAACAGAGAGTCCAAATTCAAATTTAATATAAAGATTTCTTCTTTCAAAATGATCCTAAATTGCCTGTTCAAGTGTAGTATAAACTAAATCAATAACCTTTCATTGTTTCAGAAGAAGTTGTTCGAGTAGTGATTGCACTAACAAATAATACTCAAAACGTTAGTTAGGTTATATAAATAAGTAGCTTATAATCATAGTAGATATATATGTTTGGCAGCAAACGAGCCTAACCCTGCTAAAGAAAGTTAATAGGCGTCTGATTCATTAATTGTTTTTCAAAATTGGGAATAAGCACACGGTTGAATTTTAAGAGGAACAGGAGTTGGCAACTGCTTTTCTAATAGCACAACGTTGTAAAGAATTCTGCCGCAACGGATTAATATGTTTATGGAAGTGAATATTTATTTCGTAATCGTACACTCTTTTATATAATAGTGTCGTGTGTGGCCAGTAGAAGACAGGCTCATTAAATGCAAGCCACGTGATGGTGACTCAACCTGAGGAGAAGAGATCGGTCCAGTTCAGTTCGTCCGGTGGGTCGCCTCTTTTTCTCAAATCCTCCTACTGAATCCACCCATGGCCGTCTATTATTAGTGGCTCAGATCCAATCCCTGAATATCCGCCCAAGGAACCGTCGACAAGGATGAAGCCGGCCCGTTCCTCCCTGGCTTTAATTCTATACATTTATGCTCCTCACCTGTTCGACAAAACGCCCAATGAAAACGCCACCCACAATTTTCCTAATTCTATACATTTATGCTCCTCACCTGTTAGATAAAACGCCCAATAAAAAGGCCACCAACAATTTTCCTTCTCCTTACTTTCTTACTCGTGTCTTCAGTACAGTATCCCGCTGTCTCCTCGACCTCACTGATTACCTGGGTCCATGTTCCTGGTGATATGTATTTTTTCACATTACGCCTATAAAACTTTTCTTTGCCTCCACCTTTATTTTTTAGGGCCTTTTCGGTCATCCAAGGGGTAACAATTTCACATGGGTTTGCGTAGGAGTTAGGAACATGAATATCCATGCAAGTTGTCTACATGTGCCGTTGCTTTGTGTATTTTGGACCTACCGATATCAGGGGATTCATTGCAATTGATATCGCTATGCCTATATGTGATGTAAATTCTAATATATTCCATGTTTTCTTACGATTTACTAAATGGTCTCTCTCTCTCTCTCTCGTCAATTACGATATAATAAATGGCTTTATGCATTATTCTACAATAGAGGTAATTTGTTTAATTTATATTCATGATTATATATTAAATTTATATACTACTCTCTTATATGCGTTTAATTTTAAAGCTATAAATTTAATGATAATAAAGTATGATTCTTCTAATAATTTGATTGATATGTTTCAAAAATACTCTATCAATTGACCCAAGTAATAACGAAGAGCATAGAAGCAAGTCAAGTAAAAGATTAAAAAGATAGATAATTCTCTTTCTAATGTAATCTTTCATGAATTAGAATATTAAAGTTCATTATTTATTTTAAACTAAATCAAGTCTTACTTAGGCTTTTATAATAAGATCAATAACATTTTTCTTAGATAACTGAAACGTTTAAAAAGATATAAGAAGAAGTTGAAAACATCTTTAAGAATGCATTTACTCTAAGAAACATAATTAACCGTATTCAAGTGGTTTGATTTTTTAAACTAACCAAACATTTTCTTATACTTTTTATATTTGTAATAATCAGTCGATCAAATTTCATGTGGTCAATTGCATTTTTTAAAAATATGTGACAATTTGTTTTCAATGTTAAATAGTAATTAAGTGGATCTAACAAATAATTAAGCAAGAAAGAGACCTAGTTAAGATCTTATTAGTTGTTGAGAAGTGAGAAAATTATAATTAAATATATTGAAGGAGCTTAACAATCTTTTGAGAATTCAACATAAAGTTATATCTTCACTATAATTATTGAGAGCTTTTTAATTTGTATAAAAAGTTAAGATAATAGAACTTTGATAATCAAACTCAACATTTCATCATTCTATTCCATTTGAGGGTTAATTGAAAAGTACAAGTTGCAAACACTTGAAAGAGATTTTTAATGTTTTTCTTTCTCTTGAAAAGAGGTTCGTAATAAACTCAACTTCTCAAATAAAGCATGAAGAATAGATGTAATATCTCATGCCATAAAGTCTTTACATATTACAAGAAAATTGTAAATTACCAACAGAAACTTACCTACAGAAAAAATTTTGTAGTAAATTAGCGACGGAAACTTTTTTTTATCAACGAAACTTTTTTTTCTTTGGTAAATTCAAATGAAGTTAGGGTTGTTTTAATTGGAAGAAAAATGACGTCGTTTGTTCAACCACAAACAACGTTGTTTCCTTATTACATTTAAACTGCCCGACAACCTCTCCTTCCCCTCTGTCGAATGTCTCTGAAAAAGTTGTAATTTTTTTCCTCTTCCCTCATCGTTGTCGTCATCTTCAGTTCCCTACATTGTCATTGTTGTTTTGGTCTCCAGTTAATCGTCCATCGTGGTTAGTTATTCCTTCTTTGCACTTGGTTTTTTTATATTTCTACTTATCAACGCTAGGGAAGCTTCTATTTGGGTTGGTTTTGGTTGATGTCATTTGTGTTGTTTGCATCTATTTAAGTTGTTAATGGTTCATTATGTGTCTAAATGTGTTCCTGTTGGTGAAGAATGTCACGTACTGGTATTTTTGTTAATAGCTAGGGATAAATTTCTCATGCCTTTAAAGTGTTCGATGAAAGTTATAAAGGGATAAATTTTAGTTTTAAAGTTCTAAAAAATGTGTTTCTATAAAGTGTTGCAATTTCTTATTCGTCTGAATGTGTTTTTGTTTGTTTCTTACTTTATTTATTTAATTCAATTTCAAAATTTTGTTTTGTTTTAATATGGTAAGTTAGATGGATTCAGATATAGTACGGATAGCAATTTACTTGTTCTTAACCAATAACTTGATTGGTGAAAAAAGTATTGAAATTTGTTAAAATTGATTGTCAATGTTTATATGTGTGATTAGGAGCATTTTGAGCACAATGTTTATACTTTTATAACAAAAAGCTACGTAGTAACAATTAAAATTGTTATTTTACTGAAAATACATAATATAACTAGTATATGGTTTCACGAATCTTAATTGTTAACAATAACAAAAGGTTAAAACATATATTGGTAAAAAATAGCCCTAATGATGATGGTGAATTAAGTATAAGTTGATTAGTTTTAGAACCAAAAGCAATTAAATGAGAGAAATCATTCATGGCATGACATTGGTGGCGACAGAAAGGAATTTGGCATGTCTTTTGCACCTTTAGAATTAGTTTATACTCTACATTAATTATAGTCTTACCTAGGGGTTGGGGATTGAAAATAAAAATGCAATACCTATAGGTAGTTCTTAGGGCTTAAAACTTGAAATGGTAAATAAAACCTCCTAGGGTAGTTCCATAAGACTTGAAATGGAAAATGAAATGCCTATAGGTAGTTCTTAGGGCCTAAAACTAAACTAAAGTGAAATGGAATCCCTAGCATGAATATTAGGGCTTTAAAATGGAGAAAATGTTTGAAGTTATATGATAGGACTTGAAATAAAAATGAAACATTAAAGGTGGATGTCAGAGCTTAAAAATAAAATGTTTAGAATGACCTTTAAATTAATCATGTACCTAACAATTAGTTAGATAACAATTTATATTAAAACAATTTAATAAATGATTAATAAAATTTTAAATTTCTAACATTATAGAATATTTTTTAATAATTTAAATATCATTAATATTTTATTAAAATAAGTAAAATCAATTGAAAGCACCTGAGGGTCTCATTAAAGACAATCATTTGTGTTAGCAATACATCATACTTCCTCTTAAGAAAAACTAAATTAAAGCAATTAAAGGGTTTAGTTTAAACCTCTCTTTGATATAAGTATTGTTTAGTTGTAAAAGGTAGCTTAATATTATAGCTAGCATTTAAATAGAAATTGAGAATAATGGATAAACTCTCGTTTATGAATTTACCTTCTACTAGCTACTTTTTATTCCTTGAACCATGTGAAAGCCTTAACCACCTCCATTTAAACTATATTTTTCTTCAATCTATGTGGAAATCTATGCTACTCATTTTCAAAGCTCTCCACTTTGGATTATATCTTATTCTAATAAAAACTATGAACTAGGAAACTTGATTTGGTTGACACAGAGCTATTTTGTTTATTACACATGGAAAGAAAGAACTAACATGAATTCTAATAAACAAAACAAGAATTAGCAAGAACTCTTACACAAGATAATTAAATGGATAAGAGAAACTAAATGGATAAAAATATCAGTTGTCAACCAAAGCCAAGCATTAAACTAAAACCTATATAACTAATTGTTTATTGTCTTTCTTGCAGGTCGTGTTCTGTGTTGAAAAGCGTCGATAACTGGTCCTACTAGATTAAAAAATTAATTCTAGGTACCCACACAAACTTGGTCCTTAAAGATTAGTTCTTAATTTTTCTTTCAACCCGTATCTTTTTTGGTTTACTTCGTAAGCATTATTTCAAAGAGAAACTTCTATAGATATGTCTATAATCACCATAAAATAGCATTTCACATGATGAGAGTTGAAAGTGTAACATCCCATATCACCCGTTTACAGATATTTTCCGCTTTGGGCCTTGGCCCAGCCAACCCCTCATAGTTTTTCTTTTCCCAAGGCCTTTCCAAGAAGTCACCCATCCTAGAACTACTCTCACCCAAGCACATTTAACCTCGGAGTTCTGATGGGATCCAATCCTTTAGGTCATGAAAAATGCGTCTGTAGAGAAGAGGTATTCGTACCCTTATAGAGCGTACATCGTTCCCCTCTCCATCCAATATGGGATCTCACACTCTCCATCCCCCCTTAGGGCCCAGCTCTCTTTGAGGTCCAGCCTAGCTGGCACAACAATTCGGGTACCGGCTCTGATGCCACCTGTAACACCCCAGATCACCCGCTTACAGATATTGTCCGCTTTGGGCCTTGACCCAGCCAAGCCTTCAAGGTTTTGCTTTTCCAGAGGCCTTCCCAAGAGGTCACCCATCCTAGAGTTTCGAGGACGAAACTCTTTTGAGGAGGGGAGGACTTGTAACACCGGACTTTCTGAGCCCTTTTGTGTTGTTCTGTATTTGGAGATACTACTGTATATTGATATATACATGTTTGTATATGAGTTCAAAGATGTATTTGAATCCTTTTGGTACATATTCCAGTGATATATAATGTTACGTGCCCTTACATAAATTTAGAGTTCATCGGCATGCGGAATCTTGGAGATTTTTGACATATGAGCTTTTAAGTGTGTAAAAACGGGTCCATTGGATGGATATGACCATGGTGGTTAAGTTAAATGTGTTTCAATGCCTTAGAGGTGATTATACATGATTTATAGACTTATCGGACACTTAGAAAGCTAAATTGGAAAAGTTGATGTATATAAGAGCTTATTTGGAAATTGTCAAAAGTTAAAGGACTTAATTGTAATTTTTTAATTCTTGGAGGACCAATTCGTAATTTTAGAAAGTTAAGGCGCTTAATTATAGTTTTCAAAAGTTCAAGGAACAAAATGAAAACAAAAGTTTTGGTGATTCCCAAATTTTGGATTTAATTGCAAATTAAGGATAAGTTTAGAGGATATAAAGGTAATTTCACATAACTAAAGGTGATAAGGTAAATTCATCTTGTTTGGTCAAAGAAGAGTAGGTATCAGAGCCAGGACCCGAGTTGGTAAGATCGGCTGGAGAATTGGACTCTACCCCATAGACGTGTTTTCCATGGCCCTATACACCGGACCCCATCGGAACTCCGAGGTTAAATGTTCTTGGGTGAGAGTAGTTCTAGGATGAGTGACCTCTTAGAAAGGCCTTGGGAAAAGCAAAACTATGAAGGCTTGACTGGGTCAAGGCCCAAAGCAGACAATATCTGTAAGCGGGGAGCTATTACATGGTTATCCAAAAGATCTTTCTCCTTCATCCTCATCCATGGATATGATTAAATTAAAGCCTCCAGTCAGCATCAAAGGTTCATTTATGCTAGTTGCTAACTCTCTTAGTTGATTCCATAATGAGCTCTTATAGTAGCTTCTATTATAAGCATATATAAAAGTAATGTAGTTTTTTTGGTAGCTTTATCCATTACTTTCATATGTACAAGTTGATCTGTGATTAGAATAATATTGACTTCTATAGCTAGACAGTCATAAAGCACAATAATCCTCCCATTTGAGTGACACACATCATTGGTTATCTTCCTCCAATTTGGTTGCAGTAACTGTCGTAATTTTCTTTTATCCTGTTTGATCCCAATCTACAAATGCTTATTCTGAAATTTTCTTAGATGGAGCATTAGCTCCTCTTATATTCCAAGATATAATCTTCATGAAGTACTTGATATCTCATCATCCTCCATAATACTGGAAGTACTTGATATCGTATCATCCTCCATCATCCTCCATAATACTCTTCATCATCCTCCATAGTAATAAACGATGAAGTACTTGTTAAAATCCTTTAAATCTTCCTCCATAATACTGGAGGATGAAGTACTTGATATCTTATTAAATTTATTACCCCCTAGTTTAACAAACGAAGTTGTAGGAATGTTATCATATGCAGCTAATCTCTCGGAGGGGGTTTGCATCTTTTCATATTCATTATTCTCTCCTCCTTCTTGATTATCTCTCATTATATCCATATGGATTGGTGCTTTCTAACCATTTTCCTCTTTTCCCTCCTTTTTAATAGCCTAAGTTTGTATGCGAGATTCTTCCACCTTTAAAGTATTTACTCTTTTAAATTATGTCATTTTCCCAATTTTAATTTTACCTCCTATTTCTTAAATATCGTTATATTTGTGTTAATTCCTCAAATTTTTTCCACCATTATCCTCATTCCCCTCCTTATAGTTAGCTTGGGCTGGTAATAATTCATTGAGAGATTTAGGTTTAGTACTTTCTTCATAAGATATCGTCTTAATTTTTCTTCCTATTGGCTACCACTGCCACCTCTTAGAATGTTCCACCTTCTTTGGTTTCCATGCATAAGTCCCTTTTAACTCATCTTCAAATTGGTCAAAATCTTTATTACTCTTTATAATAACGATATTATCAGATAAAGGTGAAAAAGCACTTACTGTAACACAAAGATTGGCATAATTGATCCATGAGAACTTTGTAATAGTTTCGTGTTAGGAAATCGGGACAAGATGTAGTCCTGACCTGTAACATCCCATCACGGATGAGAAGGGTAAAATGGTAATTTGGAATAGGTTACAAGTGTGTAAACGTATTTCGGCATGGGCATGCCTAATATGGCTTCCGTATATGCATAAATTGAAATTTTTGTATATACACATGATTGTACATGCATTCATGACATTTCCCGGCATATGTGTTTATTGTGAAAAATGTGATTGTTGTGCTTGAAACTTAAATTGGAGTAGATTTTTGTGTGTTTTTCATTTTTGTGGAATTTTAGAAATTTTTCTGGAAATTTTCGGGATACCTTTCCGGACCGGAAAAATTGACAAGTGACAGACTGATTTGGTTTCCGGTACTGGAAATGACTGTCCAATGGCACTAAAAATTAAAGACATGATTTTAGGAATTATGCATTTGGAGCCTTTGAAATTTGGAGAGAAATTGGACTAGAATTTAATTGTTTTGGAAAGGGAATTAATGAATCCTTAAAAATAAGACAAGTGGCAAGTGACACATGTCACTTGCCTACTTAGCCTT
>JAOTIZ010000008.1:17390844-17404988 GCA_027123425.1 Erythroxylum panamense | reverse complement strand
TGTGAACAAGTTTCAAGCATGGAATTAAGGTGGGTACCATGTTTATAATTTGAATTATAAGCTAATTATGTGTTTTCAAAAAATCAAGAAAGTAAAATGTTTTTAAATTATTGTTTCCGAATGATTAAATTCATTGTTTTTGGAATGATTTTAAGATATTATTATTCATTATGTTTTAATTATTTAAGAAATTGCTACAATTGTTAAATTCATTGTTTTCGAATGATTGGATAAATTGCTAAAATTGTTTCGGATGATTTGATAAAATTGATACAATTGTTACATTCATTGTTTTGAATGATTTGCTAATTGCTAAAATTGTTACATTCATTGTATTTCGGATGATTGCATTCATTGTGTTTGAATGATTTGAAAATTTCTATAATTGTTGCATTATTTGAATGATTGAGAATCTGTTATGTGAATTGGATTGACTCGGTGAAAATTTAATTGTTATGTGAATTTTCGGTTGAAATTGTGAATGACATTATGTTGAATATTGACATGATTATGAGAACTAAGTTTTCGAATTATGCCTTCGGGCAATCTGATTTTTAAGTATGAACTGTCTGTTATGTGGGTTTGGTTAGGTCCCATAAGTTGTCAAGTGCACTTGTCAAAAAGGCTTCGCTCGCCTGCCCGCTAGTGGCAATGGAGCTCCGTTAAGGACTCCCATAAGTTCAAGGCAACACTGGACCGCTATGCAGGAAGGTGTAGTACGTTCTGTTCACGGCTACACAAGACTGCTATGCGGGAATGTGTAGTACGTTCTATTTTTTAGACCGACCCAAACCATTTCTGATGTGTTATGTGTTTTTGTTTATGTTAAAAAAAATGTGATGCATTCATGTTCTTGAATTGTTCATGACTTCTTTGATAAATTGAGAAATTTTGAAAAATAAGAATTTGATGAATTTCATCTGTGAAATTTTTATAAAATGTAAAAAGTTTTGAAAAAATGATTTTTACTTATTTTTTGATTTATAAACATGTTATCCACGAGCTGTAAAGCTCATCCCCTTTCATCCCCATCTCCAGGTAATCATGAAGGAGATCGGATGAACGAAAGACAAGACGTTCGTTCGTCAGGTTTGTGATTGTATTTTTGTTTAAGTTGGATTGTTATAAAAATAAGATCTTAGGCTTATGTTGGGTATTTTGGAGATTTTTATATCTTTATATTTTTGGTTTATGAAATTTATGTTGTATTTGTGACTTGAAAATGTCACTATTATTTGGTAATGCGTTTCTTTTGGAATATGTAAATGATTTACGAATTTGTATAAGGACTTGAATTATGAAATTGTGTATGGTGAATTATGGTTTGTATAATGATTATGATTGATTGTGATATAGGTCCCGGACAGGAGGTCCGATGACTGTGATGATTGAGCTGAATTATTGAAGTGCTATGGGTATGGATGATTTTGATTGTGTTTGGATTCCGGACAGGAGGTCCGATGATTGTGTTGATGGATTGGAAATATTGAAGTGCTCTTTGTTTATGACTTGATTGGTTTATAGCATGTGTGAGTTTTGTTGGCAAAGGAAAAATGAGATTTTTAAATTTATAAGATAGGTTTGATTTGGAAGAAATAAATTGAGTTTAAGTGGGAATGATTTCTATTGGATATTGAAGTCTTTTTGGAAATTGAAATTGCTTTGAATGTTAGATATAAAATGAAAAATTAAAAAATTTACACCGATTCGGATTGGTTTAGATCAAGAACGTCTTATAGTTTTTCAATGCGATGTTTTTCTAAAATATTTGTTTTCGGATGTCAGAGTTAAGTTTTTGTTCTTAAGCGATTTGTTTTCGTTGATTCCGAGCCATTAGTTTACTTTCGATCCTTTCGCTTTTGATTCCATTTGTTCATTCATTTTTCTCTTGGCCCATTTTCGTTTGTGTTCCGTTCTTTTGGATTAGATTTCTTTCGTTTGCTGCCTGCACGCGTCTTCTTTGATTAGTTTCCGTTTTATGTGGTTGGGTGTCGGTCCTAACAGACAAGTTATCCAATTGAGATTTATTCTTGCCAGGACAGAATAATGAAAGAATTTAGTATTGAAATCCCCTTTTCTCATCCAAGTACACCTTACCTTCTGCTTAAGAATTGAATAATGAACTCAAAGAGCTTCCATGTATTTCCTTAGTTTCATATATTCAATGCTTTTTAGAGCATAATTGTTTGGGTTTTTATAGAATTCTTCGTGTGCATTTCTCAACTCTCTTTTAGCTTCTTGCAACTTGATATTAGAGAGGAGTTGATCTACTTTAGAGAAAGTCTTAAATTAGTTTTTAAGAATGTGAAGCTTTCTCATAAGTTGGAAAGCTTTACAACCCTTGATCATAATGTTGTACACCTCATCTATAAGCTCTATAAAGCCATCCCTTTTATTAAGGTAGTTGAAGAACTTGAGTAGAAAATTATGAGCAATATGAGGTGTGAAATTTAACACCTCCATCCAAGAGTGATATGAATATAATGAAGCACCAAAATGAGCAAAAGAATTAGGGAATTCGTTCATCCATAAGTGATTAATCAAAATTCTTTCTAGCTTCTTTCGGATTAGGCATCTTCCTTGCTATTTATTGCTGCATGTATAAAAACATCTAGAAGATTTGAGGTCAGTTACTTCAAGTTGGTAACAACACTCCCCAACTCTTTTCCAAGGTTAGTAGCATTAATCTTATCACCCTATGCTTCAGATAGATGCAAACTACAATTCAAATCACCTCTAATAAACCAAACCAATTTCATGGAAGTATAAATGGGAAAAAGTGTTCTTCATATAACTTTACTTTATGAAATTTGAAATTGGCTACATATATGATAGTAATTTCCATCATATTTCTTGTATCTAGAAGTTTACATGTGAGGTAAATATGCTGATCAAAAGTTTTAATCACTGTAGGTAAATATGCTGATCAAAAGTTTTAATCACTGTCATATGCAAAATCTGAGAGTTATAAGCCAATAAAATCTTACCATTGTAATGGAATTCATGATTTATTACATAACTCTAACTTTTCCCCATAAATTTTATCATATTTTTAAGATAATGAGCTTTTATTATTGTTTATAAAATACCAATCAAAGCTAGCTTTCTTTCTAACAAAAGATCTCTAATAACTTGACCTTTAAGAGGTTCATTAAACCCTCTAATGTTCCCAAAGATCATATGTATATATACAAACAAGGGGATGACTCACTAACCTTTTGGTTTTCTTCTCTTCCTCCCGAACCTCCTACCAGATACAGGATTAAACTGATCCTTCAACATATGAATTGCTTCTTAAAAAATCTGCTGATTGTATTCCTCGTCTTGCTAAACATCAGCTTGATCCAAATTGGCTTTCTCTATATCACTATTTGGTGTTGTAATTTATGTTTCAATTTACATATCTACTTCAGCAATTTGCAGCTAAGAGTTTGTCTTTCCTTTATCCCAATCCTTATCACAGGTTGGAGTATTATCTTAGAATTCCACCAACCTATTTACTTCCATATTCTTTTCATAAGAGGGGGTATTATCTTGGAATTGATACCACATTCACATCCCCATTTTACTCTTTAGTACTTGGTTCATTCTCCATTCCCATTAATTCTTTGTAATCTCCTTTAGCAAACTTTTTACCTATCGATTTTCATATATGGTGTCCCCTTTGTAGTTTCCAATTATCCGTTAACTGAATTTCAAAATTTTCTAACTTGTTGGTTGTATTAAGCTTTATAAATGACTAGACTTTTGGGAGTGGATTCTTGTGATTTACCTTAACACAAACTTGAGCAAAACACTCCTTCTCTAGCTTTGCAATGGCTAAATCAAATGCCATTGGTTTTCCCACAACATTAGCTAAAAAACTTATGCCATGCAATGACCAATAATCTAAAGGTATGTTGTGGAAATTGATCCATAAAGAAATGGTTTTAATGCTATTTTTATCAAATTCTAGATCGAAATCCATTTTTATATAAACATTGGTTGGCCCCCCACAAGCTAGGGGCTAGCTTCCAACACTTTACTCATACTATTTTCATCCATAAACTTGAATTGAAAGGTATCATCTGCTATTAGCGAAATTCTATCTATCCCCTTACCATTCCACCTAGTTTGAGCTATACTTTTATGGGATAGGCTGGACGTTATTTAAGAAAAAACCAATGACGGTGTTTTTTAGCTTTTAGATCCTTCTTGATGGAGTTCAATTGAAGGGTAAACAACATCATCAATCAAGGTATAAGAGTGGTATTTGGGCTTTAGGAATGGAAGATTCAGTACACACAACCTTACTCCAAGTTTTATGAATTTCATACGAAGAAGATGATATGTTTTATTTAGAAAGCTCCTTTATATTATTAATAGCTAATGATCCTTTAATTGAGGGGACATGGTTCGGCCTTGATTGTAAGGGGGTAGAGCCTCCCTCTGAGGTAGCCATGAAGCTCCCTAAGTAAGAAGAGACTAAAGAAGGTAGGGATAACAATATGCCAAATTGGACACATGCGACTTGACTTTTTTTAATTTTTTAAAATGATGTTGTTTTTCAATATTTGTGGCCTTGGGTTAGGCCCAAAAAATTAAGCTTGAGGCTTAGTAAACTCGAGCGTGGCCTGAGCTTAATTGCCAAGCCTAAAAGAAAGCACTAAAAAATACTCAAATTTTTACTTCAAAGTTACTGTTCACGCCCACATTATTGTTCACCCATGAGCACCCTTGAGAGTTCTTAATGCATTTTCAATCATATTTTACTATAAACTAATATGTAATTTTAAATTATTAAATATTAATTACTAATAAAGTTCAGTACTTATTTAATAATATCAAATATTTAATTCTAATAGTAACATTTTTAATAATTAAAATAAAATATAATAAATAAACATGAGTATAAAAATTATAAATTATTATTTTTAATAAAATATAATAAATTTATTAATAAATATTACATAAGAGATCAAAATAAAATTATTTACTTTATAAATTTAGTTTATTTTAAATTTAATTTAATATTTAATTATTGCTAATATTAAGTATAATTATATTGATATTAATAACAAAAAGTGTTTTAATTTTTGTTTGAAAAATATAAATAAAAGGATACAATGATAAAATTTACATTAAAAAATATAGATAGAACTAAACGAACTTAAGTTCATAGGAATTTTGTTCAAATAAGAAAATTTCCAACTCCTTGTTATGAACATAATGTTAATGGCATTACAAATTCAAATCCTATCCAAACTATTACGTTGGGATTTAAGTACTAGATTAAAGAATAATTGTGCGGTATAAGGAATGACTATAGCCAGGGACGATACCACAATGTGCAATAAGGAAATATAAACTAAGGGAACTAGCTGGAAGAAGAATCATGTAGCGAAACCATAAAAGTTTAGGAAAAGTATACCACATGTATGATGTACATCATCAACCTCACACGATATGGAAATATAAGTGTTAGATAATGGAGAAAACAAAAAGAAAAAGCACTCACAGGACTGAAATTTTGGGTAGGATGCAAATCATCCATATGCAAGGAGGAACAAGGTACTCTAGTTACAACTATGGAAGCTCCTGGGCTAAAACATAGTTTGTAAAATGAAGAGAGACAGTGAGAAGAAGGAAAGGATGGAAGGAGCTTCAGGAAATAAAAATGAAGGGAGATAGGAATGCAATGTGCAGTTTGAATTACTGGACACTTGTCTTAGAGTGGGTCCCAAGGTCATTTTATAAGTTGAGGAAATTTCAGAGTTAGTGTGGAGATTTTTAACCTAATTCTTTGATCTAGTATTGTATGATACTATTTTTGTTTCATTTTAATGAATTTATTTGATTTATAAAAAATATTATCAATTCAATTTATAAAAATGAATTAATAAGTGCATAAAAAAGTAATTTGTGAGAGATCCAGTCTAATGAAAGACCAAATAATTTAAAACAAATTATTGAATCACATTAAACATTAACATTCAATTACAATAGAGGTATTATTAAAGAAAGTATGACCAATAAAAAAATGATAAAGTTACTAATGTCAACAAAATCAAGAATGAATAAAAAGCAAAATTTAGTCAATAATATATTTCATCTTAAGAAAAATGTAAAATTTTTAAAAATTTTCAATTTGCACACCTTAGGGGCTTCGAGTTGGATATAATTTCATATTGAATTTAATGTGTTATATTTTAAAATATCAACAAGATATTTCGGTAAATTTTTTTAATATATCTTGAATGCTTGTTTTGCTAAATGGATGGGTTGGTTACTTTGAAAATTGATGAACATAAAATATATCTATAATTCACTAAAGTATTTTGCTATGTCTTTCATATAAATTACCATTATTTAATTAATTTATGTTATACTTTAGGTAATTGATGAAGATGTTGTCTTAAGATGAAACATTTCAAGAATTGGAGAGATTGTAAGAAAAAAATAGAAAAATCACAATCTTTGGTTGAACACGACATGGATCATGCTCGTGTGCTAGCACGTATCCATTATGGATGAGACGAGATTGTATGGCATTAAAAAATTTGTAGAGCAACACAACCTAAGTCACAATCATGCTATCAACTATGTGCTAATCATATGAATAATAGAGACATTCACAATTTAAATACACAATTATGCTAGAGGCCATGTATTGTCCTTAAAGAAAATATAAAGATCTATGGCCTAATGACGTGCATGCTAGAACTTGTGTCTTTCTCTAAAAAGTTTGGCAAGATAACTTGAGCGTTGTTTATTAAATTGTTTACAACTATTTCATCTAAATACGAATTGAGATGATTTAAATACATAGTTAAGAAAGAGATCTACAACTTTTTATTTTGTGTTTTGTGAGTTCTCCAGAGCCATAATTTGAGGCACCAAGTATCAAACTGTGTCTTGATGATGGATCATATTATAAATAGTTATAGGAAATCTTAATTGATTACTCTTTTTCATATCATTTCATTTTAGACATAGATTTAGCTACTAGGGGATAAAGAAATGCCCTCAAAGAGCATGGAGTAGAAATTTTTAAGAGAAAAGAAGATCAAAATCATCCTAATCTAGAACTTTCTCTATTTTTATTTCTTTTATTTACTTAGTTTGTTTAATGGTTTAAATGTGATGGTGATTAATTATTTTATAGTTCTTGATAGGAGGGAACCCTAGTATTTATTCATGTATGGATTTATTTATTTTCAGTTATGAATTAAGATTTATATCTGTGAGCTATATTTGATTAATCTTAATGTATTATTTAGTTTTGATAGTGTCTAAATCTGATTTAAATTCACTTATGAATGACTTGAGAGAGCTTTCTTATAAGTGAAACGTGGCTTAGGTAGATGGAGTTGAATGGGTGCTCGAAGTAGACTTACGTGATCTCCTTGGTGTTAGGGTGAAACTTTTCATTGGATTTCATAAGGCTTAATGCAGTCAAAGGGATATTAGTTTGGTAGAGGCATGTGTTAACCTACCAAAAAGTAGATGATTGTAAGTCAAGAAAGTGGAACTCTAGTGTCTAGAAAATTCTGTCACCTAGATGGTAAATCTATTCTACGTTAACTAGATTATAACTTCTATGATAATACTAGGGGGAGTTCTTATTTAAATGATATTCATGTCTATTATTTTCTCTTGATTACATGCTTTTTCTATCTCTAATGATTGTGCACTCTTTAATCTGTAGTTTTAGATTTAATTCTTAATCATTAAATCTATCTCTTTTTAATTGATTAGGTAATAATAAGGGAGTTTACTAAATTCTTACATCTTCTTTGAGGGACAATACTTTATTTACTATTGTATTACTACCAAACACCCTTATATATTTTAGGGTCTTAAGTACTTACTTTATAATTGAGGCAATTTTTCTTTAACTATGATTTTTTAAGAATAAAAATGATATCAATAAGAAGGCCATTTTAACTTCAAATTTTATATTAAAATATAAGTCAAATCCTAACATTTGAGAGTGTTTAAAAACAATTCCTAACATTTTAAAACCCTCATATATTTAACCACAAACTAACAAAACCCTTAATAATGCCAAAGTTCTATCAATTTTTACTGACATAGCCTTAATATTTGTAACAAGACCTATCACTACTAATAGAGCTTTAAGAAGATAGTAGTAGGCCCCACTACTATCTACTAGACATTCTTGTCAAATTAGGCCACCGAAAGCCACATAAGCCCTAAATCTTATTTCTAATTACTAATCCACCTGTATATATAGGGAAGTACATTTCTCTGAATTCCATAAAAGAAGATATACTTTTATATAATAGAATTCAAGAGTTTAAGATGCCTTATATAGTGGTTAAGGTAATGTTGAAGTATCCATAACAAGTGGTTGTTGAGTTTAAAGTGGTTGTTGAGTTTAACTCTTGTTTGACTGAAAAACTTGAACCTTGTTATGAGTTAATTAAAAGATAGAGACCAAAAAGGTGTTCTTAATGATACCTATGAAGAGAAGGAGGCCAACATCATTATCTATAGAGGAATCCAGGTATATGTTTTGTATTTTAAAAGTTCTCTTAAGGTTGAGTTTGATATTTCCTTCATTGATATTTTTTCCATTATTTACCATAATACTTCCTTTATATAAAGAAGAGGAACTAGGATGCCATTTAGTTTAATAAAGAAGGAATTTAAAAAGGAGGAGAGGTGATGTATGTCGAATGCACTAGAAAATAAAACCTAGCACTGTACAACTAAATTTATAGTAGTGGTGACTAGGGATCGTATCCATAGAGAGAGTGTGTGTAGCTTTTGTAATGAAAAGAATCGGTGTTTATGAAATGGGAGGGGGAGTTTGGTTGGAATCAATAAGAAAAAAAATTGAACTAATGAAAGCAAATCAAATTAAGCAATATAAAAGTAAGAAAATTTATGAATGAGTTTGGAATCCAGTTCTCGGTTCAATCTTAACCTACACACAAACAAACAAACTTCATCTTCTTATTATTTTCAAACCTTTATTAGAAACTATTAATAATAGGTTAATAAGTTCTGTTAACCTTATATTTTTCTTTAGGTCGTGTTTAATCAAAATAAGCTCTTAGACTATACCTAACTATCAAACAACCTAGAATAAGCTCTTTAGGTTTAATAGAAAAATAGATTAATTTAGGCAACAACCGCACAAGATCAAGCCATTTAACTTATGATATGTTATCCTTAATGATTCATCACCATTAGTTCACCACAAATGAATTGACAATACAATTTTTATGTATTGTATTCCATATTCTATAAATGGGTTTATACATAATTAATCTATTGAGAATGAGAATATAAATCATTCGTATATGAATACCCAAAACATTAAGCTAAAAATGACATAAATAATTTCTAAAAAGAGTCAACAATACACAATAAAAAGATGCTCAATTGTGATCTTCGGCTTTGATTTCCCTCTCGAACCTGAAGGAAGAAGGATTAGCCCTCCATGGATCTAAAAGAAATTAGAGTTTTGCCACCTTTTGTGTGCCAACAATGATTCATACCTCCTTTGGCCGCTCACATGTTTACTTATATGCATTTTTTTATTTATATGAAAAATAGGGTTATGGGGAAATGCATAGTTAGATGCAAGGTCGTGCATCCTAAGAAAAATGCCACCATCAAATTTATACACAACTATACATCTTGTAGGTCATGCAAATTATTCATTTTCTTATGTTTTCTTATGTCATCTTCACTATAATCCATCTCCTTGTTCCACAAAGACAAATGAGTGTGAACGTTAAGAGATTGGCTAAAAAAATGTGCTTTTAACTCATTTTAGCCCTTGTGCTTCAAACTTGTACCTAAAACCAAATGTGAACCAAAATGAGTATCTTACGCATTTCATAATATTAGTTGCTAAGTATTAAGGAATGATTATATAAATAATTAAGCACACATCAAGTTCCCTCATACTTAGTTCTTGACCATTTTCAGGCACAATAACAAAATCAAAGTCATAAACTAAAACACTTTCACATTTTCCATATTTTCTAAAAATAGATAGTCATAAGAAAAGAGAAATAACTTTCAAAACTATGGTAATAACTAAACATTAAATGGCCTCCTCATGATTAATCAACAACCATTCCCTTCATAAACTGAGCAATCTAGGGGTAGACTTTAACAAAATGTGTTTAAGAATAAACTAGATCTATCGATACACTTAAACACTATTTATGATCAAGACATTCCATTACTTTGCATATCATTTCGTTTCTCCAACATTAAGATTCAGATGCATAATCATGATTAAAAGGACTTTTTAAGATTGTAATGTGCAAAAGGTTAAGGTGCGATGTATTTGGATGGTGTAGTGCAAAAGCCATTCAAAGCTAGTGAAGCAAGAAAAAAAATTCAATGTAACATTAAGCACAAAAACTAACATTCACTCAAAACTAGGTACCATCAGCTATGATGAATGCAAAAACTATGTTTCATAACTCATATCAAGATCTCACACCACAACCTTTATGAAGCATAAGGAATTAGAAGGAATCACTTACAAAAATTAATGATAAACTACATGTTGCAACTATAAAGAGTGACTTTCAAAACGACATCTCCCTCATATGCATCATACTCAAATCACCCTTTCCTGACAACTTTAGGAGGAAAGACTAATCATAAATAACTTTGCGAAACAAATGGATTTCCTCTTTGATAATTTTATTTTATTTTTATCTTTTAAAAAGAAACTGAAATAACTACATCAACAATGGAATTCATTGATAAGAGATAAAATGACATTCCAAAAATTGTAGCCTACCCGCATATATATGCAACCCCACACTTATACTCTTGTGCATCCACAATCATTAACAGTCAATCTGCTCCACTAGCTTTAAGGCTTAGGTAAGACATTTAGATAGGTCAAAGGCTTGCAATATGGTTATCACAAGAAGAAAAAGCTAATAAAGCTCCAAGGGGCTTAATAGAAGGAAAATCACATCAATAGGTAAGCTACTTAGTTAATGTACCTTATAAAACAAAGAATGCCTACATCATTTTCATGTTAATTCATGTGATAAAAATGTGGTCTTGAATAGAAAGTCAAAAACAAAGTCAAGATGTACTTATCATGAAGGTCACACATAAACAAAAGACAATGAGACTAATATAGATGTATCAGTGTATAAAGGCTTAAAATCTCACTAGCTTATGTCTACTCACTAGTCACTACTCTTCTAAAGATAATGTATGTTGACCAATTACAAGAGTAAAAATACATGCCCAATTTGTGATGAATTTTTCTAGTCAATTATACTCTTTAATTATATATAGTCTTAAAAGAAACAAAAAAGAGAAAATGTTTGTTTGTTTGTTTTATTTTAAAAAATGCCTAAGACAAACATATAAGAAACAAAAAAGCTTAAAAGCACAAATGATAATCCCCACCCCCACCCCCACACTTAAAACTTATATTTTCCCTAATGTAACCTTAAATGTAAGAAATGAAGCATTCAACAAAACAACAAATGAAAAAAAAGGAACAAACTTCCATTGGGTTGCCTCCCAAGCAGAGCCTTTGTTTATCGTCACTGGCCCGACTTTATGCTTTCCTCTTCAAGTGACAAAATTATGGTCCACAGGTTCCTCCATTTCTACATTTTTTACTTGAGGCTCTTCAGGATAAGGTCTAAGTTGATGACCACTCATATTTAACGTCTTCCCTATTTCAAACTCTTAATCTCTACTGAATCCCTCCATTCTCGAAAAGTCTCCAATATTTGTTTACCCTTTTTCCTCCTTGTTCAATTTCTCCAAGCTGCTAGGTAAAGGTGAAAAGTTAGTCTTAACAATAATAAGGGCCTCAATATTTACCTTTGAGTTAAATGATATATCCTTATTTCCTTTAAGCTTCTTCTTAACCATTTCTTTACTAACAATCCTTTGATTAGTCCTCTCAAGATTCTTATGTTCCTTTCCACTCCTTAGGTTATCACACTAAAGTTCTTTAGATTCTCCTCAGGTTGAGATGTATGCATCTCTCTACTTTGTGATTGTAGGTGGTTGATGGTTATTACCATCTGACCCACATGGCTTACCAAGTTTAGGAATCTAAACCTTGCATCTTACTGGAATTGTTTCACATCTTACTAAAATTACAGAGTATTAGTAGCAAGAGAGTTAACTAAGTCTTACAAAATGTACATGATTTGGAATAAGAGGTTTTTTGGACTATGTGGGAATAAATGTGCATCCTAGAGCCTATCTAGGAAGTATATTTGCTGGCTATCCCTTCTATAAGTAAGGTTGAGGTGATCTCTCCAACTAAGTCATAGAATTGGGAATATGGGTTATTGGTAAAATCTTCACCAATAGCATCGACATACTCTAGCAGTGACATACTCCCTTCGTAATGTCGTTTTTATACACAAACAGTAATAAACATGAAAAGATCAAGAAATAAATGTAAAAACTAGTTAGAAACAAATACATACAAAACACCAATTGAAATTAAAAACAAAAATAAAAGCATCTCATTCCCTAACAATAGCTCTATGCACCATAAAATAAAACCTAACTCTATATAACTAAATTTATAGTAGTGGTGAGTAGGGATTGTATCAACAGAGAGAGTGTGTGTAGATTTTGTAATGAAAAGAATTGGTGTTTAGGAAATCGCCAAGGGGGGGGGGGGGGTTTAGCTGGAATCAATAAGAAAGCAAAGTAAAATTGAACTAATGAAAGCAAATCAAATTAAACAGCATAAAAGTGAAAAAAAATTGATGAATGAGGTTAGAATTCGATTCATGGTTCAATCTCAGCCTACACATAAATAAACACACTTTATCATTTGATTGTTCTCATAACTCCCTTAGAAACTATTAATAGTATAGGTTAATAATGAGCTCTGTTAACCCTATTTTTCCCTTAGGTCGAGTTCAATCAAAATAAGTTCTTTGACTAAACCTAACTATCAAACAACCTAAAATAAGCTCTCTATTTAATAGGATAGTTACATTAGAAATTACTAAAATAGATTAATCTAGACAACTACTGCATAATCTTGAGCTATTTAACCAATACTAAGTTATCCCTAATGATTCATCATCATTAGTTTACCACAAATGAACTGAAAATACAACTGTTATGTATTGTATTTCATGTTCTAGCAATGGGTTTATACATAAACAATCTCTTGTGAAAGAGAATATAAATCATTCATAGATGAATACCTAAAACATTAAGCTAAGAATAATATAAACAATTTCTAAAGAGAGAGTCAACAATATACAATGAAGATATGCTCAATTGTAATCTTCGACTTTGATTTCCCTTTCGAAATTGAAGGTAGAAGGATTATCCCTACACGGACCTCAAAGAAATTAGAGTTTTATCACCTTTCATTTTCCAAAAATGATTCATACCTCCTTTGGCCGCTCAAATGTCTATTTATATGAACAACTAAGGTTTTGGGGAGATGTACAGTTAGATGCATGTCCGTGCTTCAAACTGTGCATCTTAAGAAAAATGCCATCATTAAATTTATGGACGATTATGTGAGTGTATAAATTGTGTATAAATGGCCCTAAATTTTGTAAGTAATGTAAATTCTTCATTTTCTTGTCCCATCTTCATTCCGATCCATCTCCTTCTTATTGCATAAAGAAAAATGAGTATGATCATTAAGAGATTGACTCAAAGAATATGCTTTTAACTCATTTTAACTCTTATGCTTCCAAATTGTACCTAAAACAAAATATGAATCGAAATGACTATCTTAAGCATTTCATAATATTAATCACTTAGTATTAAGGAATGAATATATAAACAATTAAGCACACATTAAAAGGCTAGTGGAGAGGTATGGGTCTTTAGAATTTTTGTCAGATATTTTTGGTAGTATAGAATTGAAGTATTTGAGTAGGAAGATTTTGAGTATAGGTTAAAAACTTATGTTTAACCAACGAAGCTCTAATCGTGGGTTTGATGATAATAAAACATAAATACTACTACTGTAACATCCCGTCACCGATGGGATGGGTACAGTAGTTGTGCATTCATAATTTGACATGTTTATGCATAGTTAGCCTCTATATTTTGATAATTGGCAATTATTGCACTAGCATATGAGTGTACATGCATGTATGACATATTCCCGGTATGATTGTGTTTATTGGAAATTTGGC
>JAOTIZ010000008.1:17363017-17376022 GCA_027123425.1 Erythroxylum panamense | reverse complement strand
TTTTTATTAATGAAAAATAAAAATATATAAAATATTATTTAATTGTTTGTATATATTTCTATATAAATAAGTTTCTAAATAATTATTTTTAAATATAAAATTTTTATTTTATTATTAAATATATAATTTATTATATATAATATAGAATATTATTGTTAATTGTTTAATAAATATTATTATATTGTATTTAATATATTAATATTATGATTTGTTAGAGTTGATATTAAGAAGAATTATTGAGGGTATATTATGTAGTATGTATTTATTAGTTTATGTTCCAACCTAAACTCTCCAAATTAGAGGTTTCTTATTTTCACTGTTTATAATAGAATGGAGCTTAACATGAAACCTTCTACTTTCTTCCTATTTCATTATGAAACTCTCAAATAAATAATAGAAATATGTTACATTCTATCCCTTTCCATTCTTAACCTTTTAACCAAACCAAACCTTAAAGAACTTAGACACCTCCTCCTTCTGGGCATTTTAAGGCTTAAGTCCAGTATCAAGAAAGCCCAAACTAAGAATACTCCCTCTCCAAATCAGACAGCGCTGAGATGACGCGTCGCGGCGCCATCCTCTGACCAATGTGCCGATCCACCACTCACTTTCTCAAATTGATCAAACGGTTCAGATGGTCGCGTCACTTCTAAGCCGTCTTAGAGGTGGGGTTCGAATCCCCTGCCACGCACATCATTCATTTAAAACAATCGTCACCGTCCACTGAAGAGCGTCGCCTACTACAAGCCATAGAGGTGAGTGGCGTTTGTTCCACGTCAGTCACTGTTGATTCAAATTCAAAAACAACACTTAGGGTCTCTGCTCCCCTTTATAAACCCCCTTTACAAACCTAAACCCAAACCCACCCCAAAGTTCCTTTGTTCCTCGTTTAGCCCAGGACTGCACCATCAAATTCTCTCTGACAAAATGGTGCGCTGCAGTTTTATGATTTCCTCCTCCTCAATCTTGATCTGTAAAGATTTGGTTATGGATTTTCATTTGTGATTTTGGTTGGTTATGATTGCAGGCTTTACCCAGTCAGCAGACTGTTGACTATCCAAGCTTCAAACTTGTTATTGTCGGCGATGGCGGTACAGGTACTATAGTGCTAACATTTTTATGAGTTAAAAGTAACTGTATTTGAGCTTGAAAGCTTGTATGCTAAACTACTGATCTAGTGATGTATTTTGGTGTCGTTCTTATTTGACGATTCTGAACGATGCAGGGAAAACGACATTCGTGAAGAGGCATCTTACTGGAGAGTTCGAGAAGAAATATGAGCGTGAGTTGAAACTGTGCTACTTCATATTAATAAATGAAAAGAAAAGATGATATAGATCGTGTCATTTGTGAAAAAAAAAAGATTTAAGTTGTTTTGGTGTGTGTGTTTAACGTGCAGCTACTATTGGTGTGGAAGTTCATCCCTTGGATTTCTTCACTAACTGTGGCAAGCTTCGGTTCTACTGCTGGGACACTGCTGGCCAAGAGAAGTTTGGTGGCCTCCGTGATGGATATTAGTCAGTATTTATTGCTTTTTCACGCTTTTCATTCTTATGTTCATCTATGGCTTTGATTCTTAATCGTCAAATATCTAATTTATAGTTACTAATTGCAGCTTCAGATTTGAAATTTAGTTTAGAATGTTATATTTGGTTTGAGAAGTTGCTTTCCTCTTGTATATTGTTTGTATTATCGATGCATATTTCCTAGTCATTCTAATAACGGCTTCTGATTTGCGGAATTACATTTGGTTATTGCATATCTTTTTTTCCCTCCTTGGTATGTCCTTAATTCTCATTCCTTGTTTTTGTTTTGTTTTGTTTGTTATGACTAAAGACTATTTCTTAGTACAATGAAATGATATACTTTAGATTGGTACTGTGCAGCATTCATGGCCAGTGTGCCATCATCATGTTCGATGTTACTGCTCGTTTAACGTATAAGAATGTGCCTACATGGCATCGTGATCTTTGCAGGTTTCTTTAATTCCTTATTTCTGTGTTGTATCTGATGTTTCCTTCTCCTGTGTATATCCCTATCCAATGCGTTGTTGATTCTTGGTTGTAGGGTCTGTGAGAACATCCCCATAGTTCTTTGTGGAAATAAGGTTGATGTGAAGAACAGGCAGGTTAAGGCTAAGCAGGTTACTTTCCACCGCAAGAAGAACTTACAGTACTATGAGATTTCGGCAAAGAGCAATTATAACTTTGAGAAACCCTTCCTCTACCTCGCAAGGAAACTTGCTGGGTAAGTGCCATTGTATACAGTTTAAAGGTCTTCAGACTTTTTTTTTCCACAAGTTGTGACTGTCCGGCTTCGCTATTGTTATGTGAATTTTAGGGATCCGAACTTGCATTTTGTGGAGTCTCCTGCCCTGGCTCCTCCCGAAGTGCAGATTGACTTAGTAGCACAGCAACAGTAAGTTTTATGCAGCTCAGTTTCCTTTTTATCTTCTTTGCTATTTAGCATTTTATCTCACTGGGATTGCTTTTGGATACACTGGAACACAAGAAATCATGTCCCTACCCCCGCCTTTCCTCATCCATATGGCAATGATCATTCTGTCGATTCTATAATTGTTTTGCCAATACTAGCCTCCTCTCATTGCTTTTTGAGCCTATATTTATGTTATGTTCTAAGATATCAAATTGGTTTTTAACTTTCTTGTGACGGTGAACAGGCATGAGGCCGAACTAGCTATGGCTGCTGCTCAGCCTCTACCAGATGACGATGATGATACATTTGAGTAAAAAGTAATCAGGAGGCAGACATGATTGTATTGTTTTGAGGACCTGTATCTCAAGAGATTGGATTAGCTTGTTCTGCTTCATGGTTTTGTTTTATTCTTTCTTTCCATCCATCCTTCCCTACAGTCGCGGAGAATCCAATTACTGAATATACCGTTGTGTGTTGATTTTATTTGAATCATTTTCTTAGTAATTCTGGTTCCTAATTCAATATAATATTATTAGGTTTAAACTTGCGGTTTAATCTCAAAGCATTAAGGCTTGACATTTTTTCTTAAAAGAGATCGAAAATTTCAACTTTTTTCTCTTAAAAAAAATATAATGAATTTGGTCATTAAAGGCAAATAAAAGTTTTGCAAGCTACAAGTAGCATGCATGTTTGTGATGCTAATTAACTTACATTAGCTAAATCAAAATAGCGAAGTAACAACCTTCTAGACATTGAAATGACTAAATATTCCACATTCTGCCTAATGCTCATAACTCTGTAATCTATTCTTGAATATGCTTAGGTTCTGATTTGTTGTATGTAGTTAAAAAATTGCTCTTTAGTTGATCTTCGATTTTGGAAAATGAGAGTTCTTTTTCTCCTAGATGGCCTCGACGATAAAGGAAAGCGTTAAGCACAACCACCAGTTGATATCATCATCCGAGTGTGCGAATTGACAACTCTATGATTTAATTGAGCTCCATTCACTTTGGGATTTTGCAATGCAACATCTATGGAGAATGAAGTTCCAACTAGATTTAACACGTTCACATTGCAAAAGTAAGTTATCATGACTTTCTTCGAATTTGACATAAGATGGACGGAAGATGGAGAAATCTCTTCAACGTGTCTATTGTTAACACTCTTTATAGAAGTTAGCACTTTTGTCTTCTTCCTCTCAAAAGTAGTTTGAGAATTGTTCTGTGGATACCATCAGAGGCTGGACAATTAGACAGCTTGTGATTGATCACTTAGAGAAAAGATTCAAAGTTTTTTTTCGGAAAGCGAACAGTGTATAATTTTTAAATCGAATTTTGTTTTATTCAAGTTTAATCAATTATTAGGATTTGCTCAAAATCCGTTAAAAATTTTATTTTTCGCTGCATCCGTGATTCGATCACGGTTGGATTCCAACAGTAGTATCAGAGCCTCCTTTAATTGTTAATTTTGAATTAGAGACCTGATTATTATTATTGATTTGATTTTAATACTTCGGAAAAGACAAATAGCTTCGGTGTCTGTTTTGTTAAAGTTTTGAAATTGTTTCCCCAAAGCTGGACTGGAAATTGTTTCTGTTTGTTTGTTCGTGTTCATCGAATGTATATGTTTTTTGATTATACATGTTCTGTATTTTGAACCCTAAATTCAACAAAAGCATGAATGAGTTTGTGCGTTTATCCGAAGCCATGTTTTGCTTCTATGTATGCGTTTCTGGGATTTCTCATTAAACTTATGAAAATCTTGTGTTTTTCTGAATGTCTTCTGAAACCCCTAATTACTTATTGTTCTAAAATCCCTAATTTTATCTGCCTGCATTGAATGCTTATGCACGACATTGTGTTATTATTGAGTTTGTGAAACGATACTGCCTTGTGTTCTTCGATTCTATGTTTCTGTTGATGTTCTCTAGAGGACGAGGCATTGCAACGCCATTGGATGGCGTTGCCATCACGAGAAGCAAGGACGTCAATCGATGCGATCGCAGGCGTTGCGACCGTAAGCGTCGCGGTCGTATGCGATGCGATCACAGGCGTCGTGACCGCAAGCGTCGCGGTCTCATATGACGCGGTCGTAGATGAACCCCAGAGATGACGCTACATCACATTCTTAACTGGCAATTGGCTCTATTCATAGCCCAAAGGCCAACAAAAAAATTATTTAATTAAAATTTATACTTTTTAAAACATATTTTTAACACATTACCTACCTTATTGTTTTTGCTAGTCATTCTCATAAAAATATACTAGCAATGCTATTTATTCGATTAACCTAAAATTATAAATAAATGTGACAAATTCCTAGGGTGAATAAACTAACACCGTAGCCTAATTAAACTGCATACTTAGCTAAGTAACCTAGGTTACTAATTTTGCAAGCTGATAAATCTTCGCAATCAGAAAAATTATGTTCAAAGCTAAATCTATCCCGTTAAGTCCTGTCTATTGACACATTCATACAATTCGCATCATGTACCCTAAACAAACTATTATACAATATACAAAATTCACATTCAAAACAAATATATGCAAGCACACAACCCATTCACAGTTAGCATAAAAATAACAATGCACACACCTCCCCACATTTGAACAACGTATTGTCCTTTAATGTGAAAAAAACACGTAAGAAAAGAAAACACATAAGGTGGGAATAAAACAACATAATAAGAAAAACATAATAAAATAAAATAAAATAAGAAGACAAGGGTAAGAGTATAAGAGCCTGTCATTGTGATTAAGGTGGTGATGATGTTGGTGTTTGAGAGAAAATGTGCTTGACGCTTGAGATTGTTTCCTTATCTTGTAATTGCTTTAAAAAGAGTAAGAGAGTTCGCAATCTAAACAATTCCAAATCATTAAGAACTTATTTTTGGAATTTAAAACAAATATAACTACGCAACTATTTAAATCTAACTACTAAACGTGCTAATTTAGGTTCATTAGCTTGACCTTGCATCTTTGGAAGCTTAGCCTGGATAAATTATAAGAAGGTTGCTTCCACCATTCTGGTTCAACATCAATTTTGTAGCTTGTGAGTAAGCTACAAATTGCAAGAGAATGAAAAATACATAATTTATCAAATTAAGGAAACCTAATAAGTTTAGTAATGTATTTTTTGGAGAAAAACTGTCAACAAAATATGGAATAACGAAACTCCCTGAATCTTCCATTAAATCTAGCCGTTTGTCTTGTAAGAGGGTGAGTTGTTCGTATTCTTTCTCAGTCACCCTCATCTCCTCTTTAACTTTCACCTCATTAACAGAGACTTCTATATCTTTTTGAACCTCTATCTCCATTATCA
Organism: Erythroxylum panamense; assembly: GCA_027123425.1. NCBI lineage: Eukaryota > Viridiplantae > Streptophyta > Magnoliopsida > Malpighiales > Erythroxylaceae > Erythroxylum > Erythroxylum panamense. Next base: position 17,370,265 of record JAOTIZ010000008.1, on the reverse strand, counting down.
ACTGTTCATCTTCGTCTTGCTCTTTTAAAGATTTGAACACTTAAATTTTTATGAATTGTTGGATCCCGCTTGTTTCCGGAATCCAACTCTTACGAAAACATGAAACGTGAGCTTAATCCAATGGAATTCCCTTAACCATCATCAATTCCTCTTCTTACTTTGATACCACAATCACCAAAATCATAATTTAATTCTTCACAACAATTGTAGCTCCAAGTCTCTAGTTTGCTTTGAAGAAAGAATCATCTTAATCGGAGCTCTACAGCTCAAGATATGCTTAAAAAGCCAAAACGTGTTCTTACCCCAATCATGCTCTCCCAATCGACCTCTCACTTTCTTTCAATCAAACTTTTTAAAATCAACACAAAAGGCTACCAATTTTCAAGGAGAGATAGATACATGTCTTAGGAATCTATCACTTCAAGAATCACTTCATTCGGAGGTCGGATGAGGAAGTTATGGACAAAAGAATCCAACATGTTTAGGTCCTTAGTCATTTTGTACCTCTCTTGGCGCAAATGTCATAACCTTTTCTAAGATGTCTGATTGAGTTCATTCTTGAACCATTTGAAATTAGACTTTAATATGTACAACTTTTATAAATACCACAAAGTGAGATTCTACCTTTAAAATGGTCAAAAATCGTAATTTACTGAAGTTGACCCGTGAATGTCCGTTTAATGGACATTGTCGGGGTTGGGAGTCCATTTTGGTCGAGAAGGTCCGTTTAACGGACATAGACTAGCTTAGGAGCCCTTTTTCACTTGAGAAGATCCGTTTAATAGACCCAAAGTCCGTTTAACGGACATAGGGGTTCCCAAAACCCCTCCAAAGCCTCTCTAATGCTTCCTACATCCAACATAACATCATATTCACTCATAATCTTCCCAAATTCACTTGTTCTAATGCAAACTCACTTCATATCAATCTAAACACCAAATTTATCTAATAAAACTCTCAATTCTCAACCTATTTGGTTTATTAAAACCACAATTTCTCATCATTCACCACAGCTGGCATGTTCATATTTTCCATAAAGCATCATCACCTAAAATGCTCATAACTTTTCACTCCGATATCCAAAATTTACATACTTGATAGCGTCGGAAAGCTAAGAGGATAAACTACAAAGTTTTAGAAGACAATTTTTTCTAGTTCTACCAAGATCAATCCAGTTTTCTTCTTGAATTCATATTACAAATTCTTACCTTATGAAGAACTTGGAAATTGTCCCATTTTCACTTCCTCCATGCAACATCATTTAATAATCCTTTAAGTTTCAACTTTTCTTCATCCACTCTTAAATCTTAGCTCATTTGACTTGTCACATTTAACTACATCTCATCATTCACAATTCCTATGTGTCTTTTCCATAACATCTCACTGATGTGTATATATATATGTATAACAACCATTCATGCTCAACATTCATCATCGTCATCCATATATCATTCATAATTCATTAACATCATAAATTAAGAGTTTACAAAGCTTTATTGTCATCTCATGCCAAAATACATCATTCTGTAAAATCCCCAAAATACCCAAGATACTTGAATGGTAATTCCCCAAAAATGCAACTACAACCTTGTTTTACATAAATACTCCAAAACAAAACAAAACATGCAAATCCGGAGTAATGTCTTGACTCACTTTTGCTTGATCTCATTCTCTTCACTTGAGGATGGGACATAAATTGGGGGTGAGCTTGAAAGCTCGTGAGTAACAGCTTATAACAGAAAAAAAAGCAAAACAATTTAAAAAGTTCATTGTCATAGAAAATTCTTGTTAAAATTCATAAAACACTTGTTTATCAAATTCTCATCATGTAGTCAAATTTACAAACCACAAAACATGAATGCATTAAACTTGTTCACATGTCATAAGTGCATAACACATCAGAATGGTTTGGGTAGATCCATATTCATGACGCACTACACTTTCCCATATAATGGTCTTGTGTAGCCGTAAACTTGAGGGAGTCCTTGAAGGGGTTCCGTGCCACTAGCGAGCAGGCGGGAGAAGCCTATTCTTGGGTCAACGTGCACATAACGGTTCTTAAGGGACTACCACAAACTCACATAACATATATTTCATGAACTTGCAAACTTTTTGCCCAAAATGGCACATTTTCTTGAAAACTTTCTTTTCATATCTTGAAAATCATTCTTGAAAACATGATTGTATAAACGTGTGTTCTTTTCAAACGAAAAACACTTTCATAAAACATCACACAATTCATGTAGAAAACATATAGCATATGTTACAATTCATTCAAGACACAATTAATACAACACTTATGATGCAATTTAAATCATTAAATTTCCTTGATGTAAAGAAAACAAAAGTGGCTTATTTACTCAATTATAAACATGTACCCACCTTAATTTCCTTGTTTGAAAACCTTGCTCAAAAGCCTCTACTCTTGCTCCTCTTGTCTCTCTTAATTTTCTTCAACATTGATAAAAATCCCCAAATCAATAGGCATTCCAATTGAGAAATCCATAAGACATATTCACTAAAATTGATCTTAGAGTTCTTAAACCCATACATTTCTTAAGCTATATGAACCAAAACCCTCTAAAAATCCAAAATATTAAATCAAGCTTACCTTGGATCTTCACCAAATGAAGAGTTTCTTGGCTTGGATGAGAGCTCTCTTCCTCCTCTACCTTTTTCCTTCTTGAATAAGCTTCAAAATCCCTCTTGAAAACCAAGAAAAATCAAAACCTAGCTCTTCATCTTCCTTTTCTCCTCTTCTCCACCGATTCTCTGCTTCTTCTCTATTCTCTTTGTTTCTTTTTCTCCCAATTTCGTTTTTCTTCTTCCTTAAAAGCAAGCCAACCCCTTCTTATTTTAGTTTTGCCATTAATGAGTGGGAAATGTCCAATTTGCTCTTCCTTCAAAGCCTTGTAACTTAGATGCTCAAGTGACTTGCCAATTTTTCCCTTCATGAAATCTTACTATCTTAACTAATGATCATGGGAAAATTGAAGAAATTTAATATCACTTCCTTCTAGAAAAATTTTCCTCATTGTCTTAAGTTTCTAATGGCACCAAAATTATTCAATTTGGTTCGAAAATATGAAAGTTATACCTCAACCATTTTCGAACTGTTCTTATACTGAAACAATATTCTATTCTCAACTTCCTTCAAGAAATTGACATTCTTAGAGACATAATTAAAACTCGATTTCATCACAAAATTTGTAGCCCTATCTCTCTAGTTTACTCCAAATCAAATATTATCTCATTTGGATAACTATATAGAAAAAGTTATGGCTAAAACACTGAAGCATACTCAACGAACATATTTCATCTACATTTTTCAGCTTATGACTTCCAACATTTCACATATAATAGTTCTAACTTCCAAGAAAAGTTTGGGGTCCAACATTTACAAGGCACCAAGGACTATATGCTCACATATAGAAAATAAACCCATCGTGAAGTGATAGGTTACTAGGATTCAAACTACGCCAGTTGTGTAGACTCTCGAAAATCTACATTCGGTTATATGTTCCTATTAGCTGAAAGAGCAGTTTCATAGAAAAGTGGAAAGCAGTCCGTCATTGCTATTTCCACTATGGAGGCTGAATTTGTGGCGTACTTTCAGGCCATGGTTAATGGATTATAGTTGCGGAACTTTATCTTAGGTCTTGGTATTTTCGATAGTATTACTACACTGTTAAGAATACTCCGCAGCTGTTTTCTTCTCTAAGAATGACAAATATTCAAAGGGTGCAAAACACATGGATTTGAAGTATTTGTCTGTGAAAGAAGAAGTGCAAAAACATAAAGTATCAATTGAGCATATTGGTATTGATATGATGATAGTGGATCCGTTAACTAAAGGCTTACTGCCCAAAACATTTATTGTTCAAGTTGAGCTGGTAGGCCTTATAGATAAGTCCATATTAGCATAGTGTTCCAACATGTACATATATATATAATTGTCTTCGTCAAATTGTTGTGACACTTGTGAATTCAATTACAATTATATGTTTTTGTTCATTTACTTGTTATCCATATTATGTTGTATATAATAATTATTTTGTGAAATAACAATTACAGACTTACCCACTTAAAGTTTGTTGAATTGAGTTGATTATGTGATAAATGGAAGGAATCATATTGTATAACTTGTGACTATCATGATCCCATCATCTTAATTCACTTACAGATTACTTGATCAATTCCATGTATTGTGTGCACTTAAAGTTTTATTGTTGAATCACCAAGTCATAACATGGGACAAGTCGGAGATTGTTAGATTATTTAATGACCCATATGAGTTATAAATTTGAATCCTATGAAAACTACCCAAAAAATGATTATTGGGTATTAACTAATGAATCTCAAATGGGTTAAAGACCTTTTCCCTCCCTATTTTAAAACTAAAAAATATGATCTTTTAAAATGAAAGAACATGATAGTTGGTGAAAGACTATATAAGTTTTATAAACTTATTGAAAGGTTAGCTGAACCACTATCTATACCATTGAAGAAACAAATCAAAGAAAATAAGAAGAAAGGGAATAAATCTCCTTACAAAAACTATCATGGATTCAGGTATATTTAAATAACTCAATTCATAAATATCTATCACCAAAATATTGTGTAAAAATGTTGTTTAGTGATTACATACTATTGGTCCATCGCCATACACCAATAGAGCTTCTGGTGTGCTTTCCAGCCTCCACACTTTCATACTTCTGAAAGGTAGCCAACAAAATCTCAGCTTATTTTGTTCCTACCTTCCGCCTCGAGAAAAGGTATACAAAATTATATCCATTCGATGTAACTTTGTACTTATCACACAATATGGCATGAGATACCAATAAATGATCTACAACAAGCCAAAACCAATGCAAGTGACCAACCATGGTTATAATGATGTGAAATCTCATATTCAATCATTAGAGTCATTCGTCAGCAATCCACGACATCCCAGAGCAACAAGATCAAAAAGCATTCTCCTAACATTGTACACTGGATTAGGCTTAACCAAGCAACCCCTCTTGTACGCTTCCCTAAAAAAGACAATATGCCTCTTACCCTTGGTTGACAAGTAAAAGACACCTGGATGATCTAAGAACAAGTCCCTTATGTTCAAGTCAATCCTAAACCATTTCCTAAAGTGGCTAATTTGTTGCACTTCCACCATCTTCTCCACTATCAAGCTTAAGAACTCATGCACAATTGCAACTGCCCATTTCTCTAACTCTTTTAGTCCTATTTTCGACCTTTTTGTTTCTCCAAACTCTTCATACGGTCTAACATATGGCAACTTCTGCCATTCCTTAACCTTGGACTTGAAGGTTTTACTCAACCTCATTCTTGGAGGATATACATGTTTGAAACTAAATCAAAGCTCTATTTTGTCAAGATTACAATCCTCTCTATAACAATCCAACATTCTTCAATTCTCAAGTTTTGATATAAAATCATTCCTAGGAACCTGATCAACTAGTTCTGAAGTATGTGTATTAGGCTCATGAGCATGAGTAATTCTAAAAACTTGGGGATTTTGAGATATTATAGATTGCTTGAAATCATTGGGAAGACCCAACTCCCTACAGTCCTTGAAAATAGCATGAAGTGGCATTGACTTGGATTTAGACATGGGCAAAAGCCGTACCAAATGGTCAAAAACAACAAGCAAATTAGCATCAATAACCTCTGCTTCTGTGTGAGCTATTTCAAGTGCAGTGTCAGTTAACTTGCAAAAATTCTTGGAGGTAGATGGGTCATAGAAGATGCGAAAGATGTGAGGATATCTTCGGAGAAAAGGTGGAGCACCACGATTGAGGTGGAGCTTTTGGGAGAGGTGAGAGATGAAATCAATAGAAACTGATGGAGGTTTTTTGGTGGGATTAGCAAGAATCAAGTCCTGGATGGCAGTGACTTTAACGAGATTCTAGTGTTTGTCCATTAATTTCTCAAATGTAGCATCTCTAACCCTAGATGTCACATACTAGGCTGATGTTGTTTTGGATCGAGTTGATAGAAAAGGATGCGATTTGAAGAACTAGATTTTCATCTTTGACATTTTCAAAGGAAAGAAGAGAAACAAATTTGGAAGATAAGAAATGCCTCGCAGTTTACATATTTGGGGGAAAAATAAGGTTAAAAGTACCAAGCTTACATCTTTTAATTTCTCCCTGTTATTATCCATTCATTTTTCTTACAAAATTCAATAACTACTAATTTTTTTCCAAACTTTTAAAATTTTATTATTCTTTTATTCTATTAACCTAAGTTCCATTATATTTCATTTCCTAACTTCCAATTAATTAAAATTTTACTTTTGAAAATTTTCTAGCCTATACTATCATACATTGTTGTTATTAATCTTATTAACATTCAATTTCAATCGCAAATAATCAAATTACATACATAAAAACTCCTTAAGAATTTCAATGAGTACATAAAATTAAGTGGTCTAATGCCCTACCAAATGCCTCTTCAATTCCTTTTCAGATAACATCAACTTAATTATTTTGTTAATACTAAAAATGTGGGCATTTATTATTAAATTTAAATTTATTAACACAAGAACATTTTAAGTCAAATTATCTAATTATATCTTTTTTCATGAGGAAAACAAAAACAGTATATACAAATACATATTTACTGTACCCAAAAAGTTTGGGAGGTGTATCTTTGAAATTTTACAAAATCAATTGAGAACTTCAATTCACAAACTTAATAACCGTACTCGAAGTCCTGAAACAAAAGAACCTTTCTAAGCAAATAATGGCCTTGTTTGGTGAAGAGCTGATAAGCTCTTTTTTAGCTGATTAACCCATTTTAGCTTGTTAACTTTGGCTCCGTTTGGCAATCAACTAATTGTATTAGCTGTTAGCTGATTCTATCAACTGATTTGACTAGCAAATTGCATTAGCTGTTTGTTAGAGATGTTTAGTAAAATTAATGTTTAATATTAGCTGTTTATGTGTAAAATGACTTATGAAGATATGACTTTAAAAGAAATTATAAGGATATAAATATTATATATCTTAGTATTTCGTTGAATATTCTTATAGGAATTTAGATTTTAGATACTTAATTCTATAAAAATTATGATGATGATGATGATGATGATGATGATGATGATGATGATGATGATGATGCTGCCGCTGATGATGATGATAATTATGATGATAATAACAACAACAATAATAATCATATAAGATCACTACTTAATTAGTTTTACTAATTTGAATTAGACTATTTCAACAAAAT
>JAOTIZ010000008.1:17341097-17353190 GCA_027123425.1 Erythroxylum panamense | reverse complement strand
TCAAAATGAAGTTCATACATAGCTTTAATTACATATCAACATTACATCAAAGGCTTAACACAAGATACAAAATACATTGGATGCTTAATGTTTGATATGCTTATAAAGCTATCTACAAGTCTAGTCACTAACTTAGTAGAAAAGATTTCTAGCTATCTTGGAGTTTCCGAATGCTATGCAAGGATCGCTAATCTTCTCGTTCTGCACCTGAGGAGTGGAAAAATATTGGGTTGAGCTAAACAAGTCAGTGGCTAATATATTTATAGTCATCGACAACGAGCCAAACAATCAAACATATTTGCGTCTATTCATAAAGACATACTCATTTTATCTTAATCTAGCAATGTAAGTTCAACATTCACAATTCCAATTCACAACTCATCATCACATAACATATATTAGATGTAATTTATCATCAAAGCATAACACACCAATTGCATCATAACTTTAAGATATCAAAATGCAAATGCACAAACAAATGGCTTGAGGGTTCCGTGGAACAAAATGGAGAAACCGAAGTTTACACCGTGAACAAAACGAGTCCACTTTTTGGATCTCGTATGCCATAAGCAGGCAGTCGAGAGAAGACCTTATGTCGACGTGCACGTGATTACGAAACGGTTCCTCTCTTATCCAAACACATTCAACTCTCATGCTCAATTCAATCAATCACAAATTCATATTCTCATGCTTTTTCTTCTTTCCATTTAATCAAAATTCCATGACACAATTCCAAGGCATAGCATGATCACACTCACAATTCAATTTTATCAAAATGTCATACATTATAATTCCACATCACAACAATTCAAAACAAGCCATTTTAGCACACAATATACATACAAGGCATTTTGCTCATATTACACAACAACTATAAATAAATTACCCACCTAATTGGCTTGCAAAGTTCAAGTCAAGCTTGCCTTTCCTCTTGCTCTTGGATTGAGTTTCCTTAATTTCCTAAATAAACCAAAATTTTCATTCAATCCAATTTTCAATAAAATTCATAAAGCTTCAAAATCACAAAAATGAAATAATTGTTAAATTGAGATTAGCACTAACTTACCCTTGGTCTATCTAAGTTAAAAAGACTAACACCTAGTTTATAAACCCTAAAATTAAATGGGTTCCCTTGAATCATCTTCTTCCAACACAACACTCATTCTCTCTCTCTTCCCTTTATTCTTAAGACAACTCATTTCTTTAATAAGCCAAAAAAAAAGATGATTAACTTACCTTAACAAGTTTGATTTCTCTTCTTTCTCCACGATTTTCTCTCCTTCCTAGCTTCTAGCACGATTTTCTCCTTCTTCTCTTCTTTCTCTACGTTTTTTCTCTCCTCTTAGCTTTTTACGATCCTCTCCTCCTTTCTTATTTCAAGCCCTTTTTATTAGTCTTTCTTCCCATTTTACCCCTCATTAAACTTGTCCTTCCATATTTACCCTTCTTTCTTTTAACACAAGCCTACTAACTACTTAAGCCAACTTAATTCTAATACTTCATTCTAATTTCTAATTTATAATCGATAATAATTAAAAAAAATTCGGGGTCCAATAGAATGTATCATATCTTAATTTATACTATTTATAATACTTCAATTCTACTTTGTATCCTATCTAGATCTAATGGTGTTTAGATCAAATTTGTTTTCTAATTCTAATGCTTAGTTAGAATGACATTTACCTTTTTTTAAACTTCATTGCTAATATTACTATCAAAGCAGATTTTATTAACACATAAACATTCTTAAAGAAATATGATCTTATAATGTTGGAGCAAAGATTTTTCAAAATTTTCAAAACAAAATATAGGTGTCTAAGAAAAAGAATAGGAAAAAATAACACAACATAATTAAATAAACTGAAGGAAAATCATGATTTGAAAATGAAGTACAAATTAGGAAAAAAATAAAAATGAAGAGGCAAATTCTCAAATGGAATATAATATTATTCCAACGCATCTTTAAAGTGTTTTTTTTAATGAAATCTGAAATTACTAGATAAATATAAAATGATTAGTTTAATTGATTTATGTTTATTTTTATAAATGATAGTATTATTATATTTTTGAAAAATTATAATAAGACATTTGTATTGATTATAATGATTTAATGTAATTTTTTAATTTATAGAGTTTTATTATATACTATTAATGTGCGAATTTCTTTAATTATATTAATAGACTTTCATTTTATTTCTAACAATAATGAGAATTAATTAATTTAAATACATGATACAATATATTAAAATAATTAACATAAGAATATAATTAAAAGTAAAAACAAGATAATAAAATCAAACATATTTTAATTTTTAATTTTCTTTTACAAATCTCAGCCAAACAAATTTTATTTTCAATTTATATATTAGAAATCTCATAAGTTTTGTTTTAACATAAAAATAATAAATAAAAATAAAAATTACAATAGAAAAAAAAAATTGGAAGAGAAGGAGATTATGTTGCCCCCTTTAAATTCTACCAAAGCCACTCATTCGTTACTCAGTTATACATTTTAATAGCACACATTCTTGTGACGACTAAACTTCAGACTACGCTCACCAAGGAAAAATTGATTTATCGAGTTTCTATTATTGAATGGTAACGAAACAAGAAACTTCGTTTCAACTTTCAATCTTCTGACCCTGTGACCTGAAAAAGGAACTAGTAAAAAGAAACTAAGTGCTGCAAAAGGACTAAACTTGGAACTATCTATTGATTCGCTCCAATATGGCTCATTATTATTTGGAAAATAGATAACCAAGCAAGGGAGCAACCACTGCTATGCTTAAACTATTTCCCAGCATCGCATACCTGTAGGAGGAAACAATTAATTAAGAAAAAAAGGTACAATCAGTCAGAGTAGCTGATGTAAAATAGTAACTATATCCACAAGAAAGAATTTGAAAAGTGGTAAAGATGGAAGTTCACATTTGATCCTTACTAATCTAAAACAGAATTGGTAAGGCCACAATAATGTTCTCTGACAGATCACATTTTCTAGATGTGCGTAACTCATCCTGTTAGTTAAAATGTGAAAATTTGTTCTAATCCATTGTGTTGATCAAAGTATGGGTTATCAATAAGTTGCATAACGGTCATCCATGAAGTTGCTTGGACCCTGTTTCAGTTTTTGTCTCATGATATAAGAAACTACTCAACCACTAGTGATAGTTTCCGTTTCTTTTTCTTTTAATCTGTTATGTGCTCATGGGCCAAGTTTTCAGAATAAGACGCAACACTTTCATGCAAGAACCCACACTATCCCAATACACAGGGAATCAAATCCTGGGTGATGAGGAAAAATAAAATAGCAACTACAACTAACCACCCAGGTCAATCCCGAGGGGCAAGATCCAATTTTCAATTTGTGTTGATGAAACTAAGTTGAACATGACACACAGGAGAATACATACCGTTGTCTCAGGCTTATGTGCTCTGGGAACCGAAAATCCTCAGGGAAGGAATGAAAATTAGCAACCTAGTATTAAATACCGAAGTTATGTGAACCATTCAAAAACCTAATAGCCAAATCAAACCACAGACCACAGGTTATGAGCGAAAGTCTGCATACCTCCCTGGGGGTAAAGTATCTAAGACCTTGCTCCTTCAATGAAGATGTTTTTCCCTTGTCACTTGGCTTCAGGTCATCAAAATATATATTTATAACTACTTCGTTTCAACATTACTATTATCCAAAATTCCAAAATAGAACCATACCAGAATAGTTGCCAAGAGGGAACCGGTGCCTTTCACATATCTATAATAACTCTTAGTAAAACAACAACATCGCTTAGAATCAGGATAGACAATATCTAAAATTGATCAGGAAGTTGCTCAAAGGAAGAATACTATAGAATAAATGATTGAATGGATTGGAAACAAACAAAAGTTGAAGATGCATAAACAATAAGGATACCCATTGCGCTTCCCCACCTCTCTATCAAGCTTAATGGCACAGTATATTGGTCACCCAAGTTCGGATTTGTCACACAAAAATTCTCCAAAATTCCATGGCGGAATTCAGAAGAACGTGTTATTATCACTGAAGCACTTTCTGCATCTTCTTGGTTGATTGAGTTTTTGAATTCAAGAAATGTTTCAACCGGTTGACATGACTCAAGCAGTTCATCCCATTCATCTGATGGTCGATCATGCCTTTCGGTTGAAGAATTTTCCATATCCATAAGTAAAGGGCCAGGGGAGCAACTAAGTCTGTTATTAAATACTTGATGCCAAAAGGAGAAAGGCTTCCTTTTTGCCTGTAAATGCAGAAAAAAGAACAATCTAATGGCATGTAAATTCACAGGAATAACTTCAGAACTTTGTGCTTCAACTACTATCTCATATCGGACTCTCTTTACAAGATTTTTAGACAAAGTTTAAGAAAAAAAATCTAATTTTCAATGATCTTAAACATGAAAAAACTAGGGCATTGTGAAAGGCATAAATTCTGTTACCAGAAATAGGTTCTATAATGTAAAAGATGGGCTTAAATTATGCTGATTCTGTTACCAGAAATAGGTTCTATAATGTAAAAGATGGGCTTAAATTATGCTGATTTATTAAATAAGTTCTATAATGTAAAAGATGGACTTACATCATTCTGATTTATTACAAGTAAAACTTTTTAAGCTTTTGAGTTCTTAGGCAATAAATGGTTTACTTAAGATACAAAAAATCGGCACACCAATTGATTTAGGAAAATCTTTAAGACACAAGAAAAGAAATTATGAAAAGAATTATCCAAGCAGCTATCTATAGAAAGGAATGAGGGAATTACCAAGCAAAAATAACGTGGCCTGGAATAGGGCATGCCAAACTGTAATGGGCTCAAAATAAACTCCTGTGCTACAAAATTTGAATTTGATAGTATTTCCAACATTTTTGTGTGTGTATCTGATACCTGCAATAAAAAGGCAAAGGGTATGAAAATTGTGAAGTGAATGTTTATAATCTGAATAGAACAATTGATCAGATTCATTCAAGACAGACCTCGAACCCAACAACATTTTCCACAAATAACAGTGTAGGAGGTTTCTTTGTATGTGGAATAAGTTCAAGAATCTTGAGAAATGAAAAGGCACGGGCATCACCAGAATGCTTTTGAAGACCTAACCATAAGATGTTACAAAAGCAATTGTTTGTCAATCCATTCGTTGATTGAGAAAAATTAAGGAAAGAAAGACAGAAAATAAATCAGCAAGCATGTTAACCTTGTCGTGTATATGGTTGACAAGGAGGTGAAAGAAGCCATGCGTGTGCACCATAGTTGTCAAGATCAGAAGCAATCAGGCTCTGAATGTTACCCTAAGGCACCAAAAATATTCAACTCATTTTTATTATTTGAGGCCTGTGCGATAACTAGATATCAAACCCTTGTCATACCATTATAAGTTATGCTTCTTCTGGGTTAAAAACCAAAAGAGGGAGAGGGAAGAGGGCGGTAGGAGAGGGAGACCCAAAATCACATAAAAAAACATGACTAATCAGTTCAAGGGCTTAGTACCAAATTCACAAGCTGCAACAATATAACAAAATTTCAAGATATATTTGACCAAAACTAGGTTGAAATAACAAAGCCTTAGTCTTCCGATTCTGCATTCCCCAAAATTTAGTCTTTTCAACCAGCAGCTATTGCGGTATAAAAATAGCAAACAGAACATTAAAGGCAAGACAATGTCCACAAGCCCCTCTCTATACTCCCAAACTACTCATAAAACTTAGAAACTCGAAAAAGTAGACCAAAAAATGAAAAACACAAGAAGAACAAAACCTGATAGGGACGATGCCCAAAATTGTGCTCGTAGACGTCATTGGCTTTGTCATTTATATCAAAAGCTTCAACAATTTCTGCCTTCACACCAGCCTTGATTAGGGAATACCTCTAAGCAAAAATCAATTCACACACTGGACTCAGTAAAAACATAAAAAATCTATAAGTAGGTTGATATGCAGTAAAACAAGAAGTACCATGCCGCCAATACCGCTGTAGAATTCGAGGACTCTCCATGGTTCGTCTTCTCCTTTCACCATACCCTCCGCCATTGTCATTTATCTTTCTTTTCTCTTCGTCAGTAATCAAGCGAGTTTAGTGGGTCAAGTAGGCTTCGCATCTTGTGTCTGGCTCTCTCTAATTCAACGGGATCAGTCTGATGGCACTGAATTTCGAATTAAATTTGAATATTTTTTCAATTTAAGAAAAGTCGGATCTTTAGTTTCCAATTAACCCGAAGTCTGAATGATTATAGAATCGTTTTATTATTTTAAAACTAAATTAAATAACTTAAATTTAAAATAAAAAAGTCTAATCAGATTCAAATTCAAGCTCTAAGTCGTGAGTAACAGTGATGTCTTAGGTTAAGTCTAAACTTTTTTTTTCATCTTTTTTTATTTAAGAATAATAAGAGAATAACTGCATCTTGAATTTTAATTTTATAGTCAGTAAGAGTAGTTTAAATTATTAAAAGGCATATTACCAATTTAATATGGATTTTTAAACCTTCTTTTATATAATATTTAAATGAATTTATTAAAAGACAAAATTATCCTAATTTAATGTAATTACTTAATTACACTCATGATCTTCTCAATTTTAATAATGCAACTCTTTAATTTTGACGATATAATTCCTTAGAATGATGCAGTTACTTAATGTGATGTAACTATAATATAATTGTATATAATTATGAGTCATTAGACAGTGCAAGACTTTTATGTAATATGTATGATTTTTTATTAAAATTTGATTGTAATAATATATAATTTTAAAGGTGGTATTATGATACTCACAATAAATAAGTATACTAGGCCAAAAGAGCAATTTAGACCCCAACGTTACACTAAAATTTAAGTTGTATTCTAACGTTTTTGAATGTTCAAGTTGAACCTTAACATTTGCAAAACATTCAAATCATATCTTGACTGGATGGGAAAACTAACGGGTTTGGCCTCCATCAGTTAAATGCAATGTGAATTTTTTTCAACATGTTTTTTTTAATTTTTATTTAAAGTGAGAACCACATTGATGACATGTATTTTCTTTATTTAAAATGGAGAGTTCAACGGTGGTGGATGTCGATAATGTCGATATCTCCTATAGGATTATTCTGATGAGCGAGTTGCTACTCAGATTTAATGACAAGAGTTTCTTGTAGTGAGTAATGTCCCAAAGACCTGGAAGAGAGTTGGATGACACGTCTAGCCATTGTAATTACCCACTGGAGCCAAGTTTTTGTTGGAGAATTCCTGATAGTGAATTTTCCCACAATGATAGTGTCTTAATATTTGGAAGCTCACTAATTCCTTGTGGTATTTCTCCTGTTAATTCATTCTCATCAAGCTCAATTTGGTTAGCTCTGTCAATGATGAGAAACCCTTTGGAATGGTTCTTGATAATTGATTATTTGACAAATCTAGATTCTTTAGAGCTTTTAAGTTGGTAAAAGTTATTAGAATTTCTCTAACTAACTAGTTCATGAAAACCAGTAAAGATTCAAGCTTTGTTAAGTTTCCTAGTTTTAGAGGGAGCTCACCAAAGAAGCTGCAATTTGAGATGTCCATGTATTGGAGAATGGTTAACAATGAGAACTCCTCTAGTAATCTGCTTGAAAACATAACTTTATATCCAATGTTCAAGTGCTCAAACTGGCTTATGATTCCTAATTGTGGTGGCAATAGACCTTCTATAGGGCCCCGTTTCCGGAACCCAATTCTTACTTTGATACCACATATGTTGGGCACTATTTCTGGAACCCAACTCTTTCTCTGATACCACAACTGTTGGGCACCGCTTGCGGAACCCAACCCCTTGCTCTAATACCACAACTGTTGGACCCCGCTTTCAGAGCCCAACAACCAGAGTCATAAACCTTGAGTTGATAACCTTGTAGGGTTATTCCAAAGAACCCTCTTTGGCCGCCATCTCACAAGGGTGGTGTGCCCAAACTAATCAATCACCAAAAAATCATATTTAACTTATTCAAAACAATTGTAGCTCTAAGTCTATAGTTTAATTTGAAGTAAGAACTATATCAATTGGAACTCTATAGAAGAAGTCATGCTTGAAAAGCCAAAGTATGTCCGTACCTCAATCATAGTCTCCCAACTGACCCCTCACTTTCTCTAATGCAAACTTTTTCAAATCAACTCCAAAAGATCCAAATTTTTATGGAGAGATAGATACATGTGTTAGGAAGCTATCGCTTTAAGAATCTCTTCATTCGGAGGTCGGATGAGGGAGTTATGGCCAAAAGAAACCAACATGTTTATGTCCTTAATCATTCTGTACCTCTCTTGGTGCAATTGCCATAACTTTCTCTACAAATGTATGACTGAGTTTGTTCTTGTATCATTTGAAAGTATACTTCTAGATCTATAACTTTTATGCAAACCACAAAGTGAGATTCTGCCTCTAAAAGGGTCAAAATTGCAATTTACTGAAGCTATCCCGTGAATGTCCGTTTAACGGACATTATCGGGGCTGAGAGCCAAATTTGGCCGAGAAAGTCCGTTTAATGAACATAGACTGGCTTAGGATTCCTTTCTCACCCAAGAAGGTCCATTTAAAGGACCTAAAGTCCGTCTAACGGACATAGGGGTTCCCAAACCCCTCCAAAGCCTCTCTAATGCTTCCCACATCCAATATAACCTTATATTCACTCTTAATCTTCCCAAATCCAACTCTTCTAGTGCAATAACACTCCTTAAACATTCAATTACAAAAATTATTTCATAAATCTCCCAAATATCAACTAAAATGATTCATCTCATACAACAATTCTCATCATTCACCATAGTTATCATGTTCATACTTCCTATACAGCAACATCACTTATAATGCTCATATCTCTTAACTCTTATACCCAAAATTTACATACTTTATAGCATTGGAAAGCTAAGAGGATAAGCTACAATTTTCTTGAAGACAACTTAGTCTAGTTATACCTAGATCAATACAGTTTTCTCCCTGAATTCATAACACAATTCTTACCCTTATGAAATCTTGAAAATTGTCCCAAATTCATTTCCTTAACTAATGCAACATCATTCTTATCCATTCATAATTCCTATTTTCTTTTCCATAACATCTCACTTATGTATATATATCTATATATATCACAACAATTCATGTTCAAAATCATCAACTCAAGTCGATAACTTCTTCAAGTGTACTTACTTCCAACTCCATCTCATCCATACACAAATTCACATTTCAGATCCATACACAAATCCACATTTCATTAACATCATAAATTAAGAGTTTTACAACTTCAATGAGCATTTTGAGCCACAATACAATATTTTGCAAAATCACAAAATACATAAGATGCTTGAACTATAATTGCTCAACATACGACTACAACCTTATTTTACATAAATTAATCCAAAATAAAACAAAACATGAAAATTTGAGTGATGCCTTGACTCTCTTTCATTCGATCTCTTGCTCATCACCTGAATAGGGGAAGGAGAGTGGGGCTGAGCTTAAAAGCTCGTAGGTAACAATTTATAATCGATAACAAGCAAAACCATTGAAATTATTCATTTGTCATAGAAAATTCTTATTGAATTCAAGAAAAGCATAGTTCTCAAACAATTCACAATAATACAAATCATGTATGCATAAACTTGACAATTCACAGATGCAATGCACAACAAATGGCTTGAGGGTTCCGTGGATCAAAACAGAGAAACCGAAGTTTACTCTGTGAACAAAATGAGTCCACTTTTTGGATCTCGTGGTCCATAAGCGGGCAGCCGGGAGAAGACTTTATGTCGATGTACATGGAGATGAAGATGCAAGAGTTTCTAGAGTTGAGGCAGGGGGTAGATGTCAGTGTCCGATTATGAGGTTCGGTTCAACGAGTTGATGGATTATGCTCCGACATTGGTTGCGACCGAGGCTGACAGGTGTCGGCGTTTCGAGGGCGGACTCAATCTGGAGATCCGTACCCTACTGGCCAGGTCTGATATGGGGAATTTTGTTGAGCTGAGGGCTGCGGCGGTTCGGATCGAGCTGCTACAGAGAGAGAGCCGAGCTGAGTCTGGTCAGGGGACCAGGAACAAAAGATCGAGAGACAGCCAGGATAGTGCGAGTAAAGGATACAGTAAGCGCCATAGCGGGCCCCTCCGATCCGCAGGGGGGACTAGACAGACTGATCGTGGACAGGAAGACAGTTTTGCACAGCCTGGTAGAGGAGGCAGCAGTGCTAGAGGTTCAAGGCAGACTGTTCCAGACTGCGAGCATTGCGGTAGGCGACACTGTGGGGAGTGTTGGTGGCTGTCTGGAGCATGTCTGAGATGCAGCTCGATGGACCACCTAGTTCGGAACTGCCCAGAGACATTAAGAGCCCAGTCTTCTATGACTGGAAGAACTTGCAGCAACACCTCAGTGCAACAGAGCCGTGGTGGTGGTGGATCAGGATGGAGAGGCCGAGGCCGAGCAGAGGGGTCAACAGAGAGGACAGAGGATCTGACCAGCAGACAGCAGCCTCAGGCCAGGGTCTATGTCATGACTCGGCAGGAGGCCCAGGATCCCAAGGATCATATTGAGCGTATGCTTCTGATTTCGGGCTTTGAAGCACTGCATTGTGGGATCCTGGATTCCCCCATTTCCTATTTGTATTGCATTTAGCATATAGACTGCATAGGGATAGAGATAAGTTACAGTATAGGTTGAGGTGAGTACTCCTTTAGGTAGTACGACTGTATTGGGAGAGGTTATTGGAGTGTCAAGTTCCGACCGATCGAACAGTTTTGTATGCCGATCAGATTGTCTTGCCTCTGAGAGAGACTGATGTGACATTGGAGATAGACCGGTAGACTGCGCATAGGATCATTATGGATTGTTTCACTGGACGGAGAGATTGTGAGATCTATCTGGCTCACATAGTGAATATCAGAGTCGATCAGATGATAGCTAAAGAATTTAGCAATGAAAGGATAAATTAGAAATAAATTCGAAATGAGTGAAAGTCTTCATTGGGAGTCCTGATTTTAGGGCAGACTCAAGCATAAGAAATAGAATTTGTTACTGAGAAGGTATGTATTGGGTTTATATGAGGAGCCCGACTGTGTAATAGGATTATTGAACAGTAAGGAGAATTAGTTGTGATGTTGAGGAGTATAGTGGTTCACAAATTTGTGTGAAAATGTTTGAGGAATACAAAGTTGATATGATGAATACGGAGGAAATAATGTAAAGGAACTTGTGGCAGAGTATGTTATTTAGGAATTGAGAAATCCTAAGAGAATTTTCCTTGGGGAAATTTAGATATTGTAAGAGTTAGGAAAGTAAATAGCGAGCATAAAGAATATTAGGTTGTAATCGTCAAAGATATCGGTGCCCCTAATAGTACTATATTATTGACGAACCGAATTCTCAAATGTGGTTAGACTGGATAGTGACTGCAATCTTTCAGGATATATCAATTGGTCATGGATAATGAAGGGAATTAGTAGGTATAACTGGAAAGTTCCACGGCAAGAAAGTTTCATAAAAATTAAATTGAGTTTGATCAAACAGTTTTGAGTGAATTTGTATTCAAGCGTGGCTTGTTGGGAGACATAGTGTTATAATGCGAGATTGCAAGGTATCTGTACATTCGAGAGTTGGAGTTCTTTAGAACTAGCGTTATATCGGATATGTCCAGAGATGGTTAAAGATCCTTAGGCCTAGTCCTTTGATGTAATGATTGAGGAGAAACGTAAGAATTATTTGACTGATGAAAAACGAAAGAGAGATTTCTTAATTCGAACATTGGTTATATTGTTCTGAAAACTTGGAGATATCATTCGGATAGGAACATTTCAGTTATAGTCATGAATATACTTCGAAAGAATTGAATAGGACTGCGTGTTTGAGGATTTCAAAATCAGCTAGTGATGCAATGCAATGTATTGAATAGAAAATGCAATGGCAAAGGAAATAAGTGAGAATCAGAATAGAAAGGAGCGGATTAATTCCCCTATCTTCCTGATCAATTGTATATGAAATTTCGAGGACGAAATTTTTATTAGGAGGGGTGAATTGTAACATCCCGTTACTGTTAGCAAGGGTATTTTGGTAAATTGGGACAGACTGATAGGTTTCAT
>JAOTIZ010000008.1:17328814-17340997 GCA_027123425.1 Erythroxylum panamense | reverse complement strand
AAAAAAACTTTAATGGCTCATTATTCAATTATAAACATGAAACCCACCTTATTTCGCTTGAGAATCCAAACTCAATTGTTACCTTCCTCTTGCTCTTAGATAAGGTTTTTCTTGATTTGCTAAATGAAACCAATTTTTCATTCAATTCCAATTCAATAAAAATTCCTAAAACTTCAAAATCACAATAAATGAAATTAACACAAATTAAGCTCAAACCTAACCTACCCATAATCCATCTAGGTTAGAAAACCTAAAACCTAGCTTAGAAACCCTAAAAATCAATGGGTTCCCCTTAAACCATCTTCTTTCTCCATTCATCCCCAACACAAAAACCCTTTTTTTCTTTCTAACTCCTTCTCTAACAAAGCAAGAAGAAAAATAAAGCGTGCCTTGAACAAATCTTCTTCCTTCTTCTTCTTCTTCTTCTTTCCTTCTTCTTTTCTTATCTCCACGATTCTCTCTCCCTCTTCTCTCTCTAATTTTCATTTTTCCCTCTTCAAATGCAAGCCAAACCTTCTTTCTTTCTTTTATACCCTTAATGAATCTAAAATGTCTACTTTGCCCTTCACTTAAAGCCTTGTGTCTTTTAAGCTTAAGTGACTTTTCAACTTTGCCCTTGATATCATCTTACTACCTTAATTCAATTAACCCATGTCATAAAGTCTTGCTCACATTAACATACTAATTAACTTCACAAAATAACATAATTAATTTATCAATACCTCAAAATTATTTAAATCATGCCTAACTCCTTCCAAAAGTCCAGACGTTTTCTAATCAGATTATTGAAGGAATTTGATAATACTTCCTTCTAGAAAAATGTTACCCATTATCTTAATTTTCTAATGACACCAAAATCATTCAATTTGGTTTGAAAATCCGAAAGTTATATCCCAAACATTTCCGAGCTACTCTTATATTGAAACAATATTCTGTGCTCAACTTCCATACAAAATTGAAATTCTTCGAGACCAAATTAGAACTCGATTTCATCAGATAAGTTGTAGCCCTATTTCTCTAGGTTAATCCAAATCAAGAGTCATCTCATTTGGATAACTAGAGAAAAAGCTATGGCTAAAATACCGAAGCATATTCAATGAACATGTTTCAACTTATAACTTCCAATATTTCACATATAACCCATCTTGTACATAACTATCTTTTCTACTTCCCTTCAAATTCAAGAATTCTTCTTTTCTTTACATATAACTAATCGCCAATAATTTCTTACTTAATAGTTCTAACTTCCAAAAAAATAATTCGGGGTCCAACACCTTCAAGATGATTGCCAGCTAGGTAAAGAAACTTCAATCTTTGGAACCAATAGCTATAGTTTATACTATGTTTTACTTGGTGTTTAGTATATTTTTAAGTGTTTAATAGATGATTATCATAAATATAGGCTTAGAATTGTGTTATTATAAGTTTTTGTTTTTATTCTAAGTGTTTATGTGATTTAAAGTATGATTTCGTTCTTAATTTTATGTTTTTAAAGGTGTTTGATAGTTTTCTTAGTGTTGGAAACTAGATGATTGAAGAACAAAGATGTATGGGGCTATATGGCTAGGGTCACAACTATGACACTTATGTCACGATCGTGAAAAAAAGAAAATTTCTAGGGTCATAATCAGGACAGATACTTTCTATGCGTAAGCTTTTTCATTTGTTTTAGGGTTTGGGGGTATTTTTAAAATCGAACAAAGTGGGAATACCCTAGTTACACACTATTTAGGGATGTGAAAGACACAAAAAAAGTAGCAGCCGATATAAAAAAGTGGATCAAACAAATGAGATTAAGAAGAACGCCCAGGAATTCCAACATTTCATATCAAGTCTCCAACATTTTTTTCCTCTTTTCCTTTAGTAATTTCATTACTCTTGATGTGTAATATGAATTCAATATTTTAAACATGTTCATGAAGTTTTAAATTTCACATTAGGATTTATTCTGGACTTATTGAGTGACTTTAATTATTGTTTATTTCAATACATATTATGGTGTTTGTAATAATTATGCATGCTTATTATTGATAACAAATCAAGAGAGTGAGTCAAAAGTAATCATATTAGATTGTACAATGAGAGTTAGTAGCCTAATAGACCCACAAATATCAAATTAACAATCATTCGAAGAGAGATCTTGTTTAAGAAGTTATCTATAAGATAATTTCAGATCTAATTGAAAACGTTAGAGAAACCTTTGTGAATCAAAATGATGAAAATTTGGAATTTTCAAATTCAATTAGGTTTAATTGATTAGATCTTAAGAGAGAGTAATCAATACCTTAGGAAATCTCGGATCAAACATATAATTGTATCAACAATAGTAAAGGAAACAAAATTAGGAAATAATAAGTCCTAAGTATTCCATCCTGATCAAAACCATAATCTTATTGGCAACTCATTGTTTGTTTGTTTGGTTTATTTGCTTTGTTTTATTATGTGGTTCAATTTCCACTATTTATTTTTATTCAAATCAATTTCTTTTTAGTTTAGACAAAGTTAGGATTCAAATTGTTAACCTTGCATAATCATCATGGGAATGATAGCCTTACATACTACAAGTTCGCATACTTTCGATGTATTAAGGGTTTTATTAGATATAAAACTTGATCAATAGGAACTTCCCATAATTCATTATAATTTCTCCATCAAAGTAACTCCCACCTAAGTTAAGCTTCTCTAAAAAGGGTAAAAAAATCAAATCTTTGGGTAGTGGTCCAACAAAACTGTTGTTATAAGCACCGAAGTGTTTGAGGAACCTGAGCTTGGAAATCCTAGGTAGGAATGTTGAATTGAAGAAGTTATGACTTATATCAAGGGTCAAAATTTTGGTTAAAAAATGGTTTGTGGAAACTGACCATCGAATGTGTTTCTGTTTAAATTTAAGTGGATTCAGTTGTTCAAGTACCAAATGTCCTTGCAACTTTATCTTATATACACTATTGCAATGTATAAAGTCTAAAACTTGGCCTACAATTATGTTTCGACTGACTAAGAAAATATGTAGATTGGAGGCACTCCAGATGTTTAATGGAAGAGTGACATCGAATGAGTTATCTGAGACGTTGAGGTATTGTAGTTGTGGTGCATTCTAGAGGTTTAAACATATTTCACCTGTTAAGTGCAATTTTCTAGTGAAGGTGGGATTTTTTCGATGAAGTTCTTAGAGAAAAGTATAAGGTTGAAAAGTTTATTTCCATGACAACAGCGGTGATCGTCAGTTTAATAAAGTTTTTTAAAAATAAACGTCATCAATGTGGGTCCCACTTTAATAAATTTTTTAAAAATTACACGTCGAAAAAATTTTGACACGTGGCATTTAACTAATGGAGGCTAAACTCCATTAGTTTTTCCAGCCAGCTGGGGTTTGATTTATACATTTTTCAAATGTTAAAGGTCATCTTGAATGCTCCAAAATGCTAGGATTTAACTTGGATTTTAGTGTAAACGTTAAGGTCTAAATTGCTCTTTTGTCCTAGTATAATAACTTGATCGTTAACCTATTTCTAACTTTTTCTAACTTTCCTTTTTTTTATTAGACTAACATGAGAACTCTCCTACCTTAAGATAAGTTAAGTTTCTTTCCACTTTTAGAAATGGAATCAAATGTGGGTCAAAGTGTGTCAAGAACTATTCAGTTATCAAACCTTCTTTTGCCTCACTTCTCTGACTAAACATGTCCCTTCCAACTTATTTTTTAAGATCATACAAAAGCCACAACTTCAATTGCTAGCCTTTATGTTTAGGTATCCATTGATTTAAAGTCTCCTTTGGTCCTTGTAGACTCCTCCCCTCTCTTTGTACATCCTTTACCATCTAAAGTTATATCATTATAAGGTTCTAACTTTGACGTCACAATGGAAATATGGAGTTAGGTGGATATGGATTATTATCCTTAAGAAAATTTTAAATATATCCAATGCAATGTCAATATTACTATCTTTCTACTTATGGAGGTTCTCAAAACTAGTGCATTAAGATGGAACACAACTCTTGTAGTATATTCTATATACAAAATACTCTCATTTCTCAAATTCAAGTTTGGGTATAAACCAACTAGGGTAAACTAAGACTTGAGAAAACTTTGATCAATGGGAAGGTTTTCTACATCTTCAAATTTAGGAGTGAATCAAGTATACAAAAATAATTGAAATGGACCCCTAACCTATTTTGGGCAAGTCTTTCCAACTAAAAAATAGATGTCATGGATAAATCATAATAAAAAAGTATGAAGAACACACCTATATGGGTAATTTTTTAGAATATATTGTTATAATATTGATCAAGTTTGAGTTATCATGCAAGTTCAATTGGGAAACTAATATGTTTAGATGAGCATATAATAACTTTAAAAAGAATAGGATATATCAAAATCTATAAGAAAGTGAAAAGTTTTAAAAATTTATCTGATACATAAAGTTAAAAAAGAATTAATGAAGAAGGAGTTATGATGGAATAAAAAATCATACTCACTTATTAGTGGAAGCCAGTTGATTAACTTACAAAAATGTTTCCAACCAGTGAAAAATTTGCAGTAGGAGACTCTTATCAGTGGAAGCCAACTGATCAAATGGTGAACCTACGTGTTGCAAATTCTAAAATGTTAGTGATGAGAAAGAAAGAGGCAATCTCTGATACAGAAAGAAGATACACTTAAGCAATGCTCATATGATAACCAATTTAACTCTAATCTCCCTATTAACAACGTTGTCCCTAGATTAGAACAAGCATAAGAATTAGCATAATATTGAAACCTAATGAGGGCCTGAATGCAAATGATCAAGACATTATTAATAGGGGATTAGGACATGTTAGAGGGAATTACCCCAAAATAGGCCTCTAAGGCAACTCAGAAGGAAGATCCAAAATGAGAAAACTAGTTGAGATAGCTAAAGTTAGTCCCATATGTAATATCCTAGTTCGATTATTGAATTGTGTACTGTGCTGCACATGTATTTTATAAATTATGCTATATTTATGGTGTAATAGAGTAATTTAAGCATTTAAATGTATTATTAAGGTTATAATGGAGATTACGAATTGATATTTGTAGATTGCATTGTGTTTTAGTGGGTAGTTTGGTGTGTGTTTAGTTGTTAATTTGATTATTTGTTGTGTGTTTAGGTTAAAATTGTGTTAGTTTTTTAAATATTTGTGTTTAAAGTGTTTTATGGATTAGAGCACGCTTTTAAGGTGCCTTGATAAGTTAGCTAGTGTTTCAGGGCTAATATCGAAGAATGAAGGAGTTTCAAAGGAGACCCGAACCAAAGTAGAGATCTATAATTGTGGCCAGTAAGCCACAATCATGATAGAAGCAGGTGCAAGGAGCCACGATCGTGCCTTGTCTACCATGATAGTGATAGAAGGCAAAACTTTAGGCCACGATCGTGCCCTATGCAACAAAAATTTGGACAAACTTTTTAACTTGAGTTTTTGAGGGACTTTTCGGACCTTTCAAACTTGGAAAAAAGCCCTAGGGTTGCCCAAATTAGAAAAGCCTATAAAAGACATAATTATGAAACCTTAAAGGGAGCTTCATTTTTTGGCCACTTTTGAAAAACCCTCAAGGAGAGAGAAAGAAGAGAGAGAGAAAAAGAGAAAGAGGACAAAGGAGCGAGTCTTCGCGACTGCTACCATCTCAAGGTGTCCAGATCCCCATTCTATTGTGTATTTCTTTCATCTTGTTGTTCTTTCCTTTGAATATGAAGATGAATATGAATATATATATGGATTTGGGTTTGATTAAGATGTTTTAACTTTCCTTTAGGATTTGACCTTGATTTAATGTTAATTTAGTTATTATTGTGTTATTGTGATTGGGTGTTGTGATTGATTATGGTATTTGCATATTTCAGTAATAAACTAAGAGGGTCAACTGGATAAAAATGATTAGATCAGGTTAATGAGAGTTAGGTAATTTAATTAACCATGCAATCAATCTAATCGGTTATTATATGGAGAGAGATCCCATGTGAGACCTGATTGTTTATTAGAGGGCTTAAGATCTAATTAAAATTGTGGGTCTTTTGTTAATTGAGAGATTGAAAATTCCATAATTTAATTAGGGTTAATGAATTAGGGTGCATGATTATAACTTGAGAGAGAGTGATGCCTCCTTTGATAGTTTAGAACTGACACCTCGTTAACACATAAATGACTAGGTTAGCATTAATGATAGGAAAAATCCCCTCTCCCATAATCTAGTAATTTTCCTTGATTGGCTTCCATTGTGAACTTTGTGTTGCTCAATTTTAATTCCTTTTTTGTTAAATTCTTGAATTACGTTCCCACTAATCAAATTCTCATGTTTAATTTCTTGTTCAATTTTATTTTCATTTTAATAATTTTCTAGCCTTAAATAACCTAGGATTAGATTAGTTCACCCTCCTCGTGGGATCAACCCTTCATTTCCTACAAATCACGACCTATGCAATAGTAGTATTTGAGGGCTACAAATTGTAAGCTTGTAAATCAGACAATAATTTTTAGTGCCGTTGTCGGAGAGGTGTAGGATTAGTTTAGTTTTAGTATTTTAGGGCATATTTCCAATCTTAGGTCCATGCACTTGCATGAACACAAGAGTTACTAGAAGTTCAAGTCATGTAGCTGAAACATTAGAGCTTGATGTCACCTATCTAGAATAAGCCATTAGAAGAGCTCAGAGTGAAGAATAAACTGCGGAAGCAACTATGGTCGAGGAGTTTTAGCAAGAATTCAATCAAGGAGGCAATCAAGGAGCTCAACTAAGGACCTTCAAGGATTTCACGAGGTCAAGATTCAATATAGCAAAGGTGTCGCTAGGACACTAGTCCAAGCTGCTTCATTTGAATAAAACCCACTCTACTAAACATGTTGGAAAAAATGTGCAATTCTATGGATTGACAAACGAGGAACCAAATAAACATATCGTAAACTTCCTTAAAATATATGATACCTTCTGATATCATCAGATGTCGGAAGATATAGTTAGGATGAGGCTTTTCCTATTCACATTAAAGAATACGCAAAGGCTTGGTATCACTCTCTTAGCCCCTCCAACATCAGTACATGGGAGCAATTGGTATGTGCCTTCTTAGACAAATATTTCCCCTTACCAAGACTCCCAAAATGGTCAAGGAAATTACAAACTTCCAACAGAGTGATAGGGAAGATCTATGAAGCTTGGGAGAGATACAAGGATTTGCAGAGGAGGTGCCCACATCATAACCTACTAAAGGAGTTCCTCCTGTAAACATTTTACAATGGGGTAAACCCACCCACGAGAGGCACTACTGATGCAACCTCAGGAGGATCCTTAATGAGGAAAATGGTAAAAAAAAGCTGACGAGTTGTTTGAGGAGATGGCTAGCAATAGTTGTATGTGGACAAATGAGCAGAGTAGACAACCTGCAACTTTCTAAGAGCATAAGGGGGTTATAGCTGTCGACCAAATGATAGAAATGTAAGCTAAAATTGACAATCTAACTCAATAGCTAAATAATATAAAGGCTTCGTCCTCAACTACTGTGAAAGTTGTTCAACTAAAATGTGAGCTATGTGGGCAAAGGGACCATGATACCATTGATGGTTTCCTGATGAAGGGTAATTAGTCAGAAAAAGTAAATTAGATGGGAGCGCAATATGGTCGAGGAGGGGGGAACAACCCATACTCCAATTCTTATAATCCTAGGTGAAAGAACTACCCATACTTTTTATGGTCTAACAATGTTGGAGGTTAGTTCAAACCTCAAGGACCACCTAGTTTCCAATAAGACAAATCGAACACAATGAATTCCAAATTAGACAAGATTTTAGAAAAAATTAAAGGTATAGAGGATGCACATAAGAGGCTTGAAGGTAAGTTCGAGCAAGTTACAAAGAATTAGGCCTCCTCAATACATAACCTAGAAGTCCAAGTAGGCCAAGTGGCAGTAGTGCTATTGACCCAAAATGTAGGAACCCTCCCTAGTAATACAGATTCTAACCCAAAGGAAAGAATCATGGTTATCAGCCAAGCCAATAAAGAGAAGCTCTACCAAATGAGAGAAGATAAAGAGAAGGAAAGGGAAAAATTCGAAAAAATTTTCCTTCAAAGTGAATTTGAATTTAAGCCAATCGAGGAGCATTGATATGAAATTCCTGACCCTATTCTAGCACAACTGAAGTCAATTCCAATAAGGGACAAAGGGAAAGTAGAAGGCCAAAAGAACAAGGAAAATTCCTTACTAGCCAAGTATAATCTGCTTGAAATGAAAAGGTACCAGCCTTTGATTCCATATTTGATTAAGGCAATTCCAAAGACACCGAACCAAATGACATTTTAGACATGATAGAACAATTGAAGACGTGGCTCACATTAATGGAATCAATCAAAGAAAAGGTAGAAAAGGAACTGGCAGAGGAAAGAAACCCTACTATAGCATAAAAGAAGGAGGATCTAGGGGATTTTACACCCTTGCATTATTACCAGTGTTAAAATAGATAGGGCATTTGCTGATTTAGGTGCAAGCATAAATATGATGCCTTATACTTTAAGTCAAAATTGGGGTTAGGAGAGATAGTACCCACTAAGATGCTTATGAAGACAACATCCATATCAGTTTATCGACCGAAAGATATCATTAAAGATATGTAGGCTCAGGTTGACAAATTTACCTTTCCTACAAACTTCTTTATTTTGCATATAAAAGGAGATGTGGAAACCCAATGGTCCTTCAACGGTCATTTTTGACCATTTCTCGTTTAATTATTGACATTGATGAGGCTAACTGATGTTGAGGGTAGGTGATAAGCAGATGACCTAAGAATGAAAAAAGTTCTCCCCTACTTGTGGCCATCATCAAAAGAACCGAGTCTCGAGGAAAATTGGAGCATATTGATGCTCACAAGGGTTCACATGGGAAGGAAAAATTGCTAAGGAAAAGACAAAAGAAAGTGAAGAAGAGTGACAATGGAAACCCTAACTTGGTAGCTCAAATGCAAAATATAAGATCTGTGATTGCGCTACCACTACACAACTTGTTTAAACCACCAAGAGAAAAAGAAAGGCATTGAGCTATTAACGGTAAAGAAGCGCTGCATGGGAGGCAACCTATTGTTTTATTGCTTGTTATTCCCTCTTTAGTAGTTTTGAATTTTTTTGTTTGTGTGTTTCATTTCCAAATAAATGTCTTAGAAGAATGGAGATCAATTTTGACATAGGATGGTCGAAAAGGCAAGCACAATGAGTTGATAAGTGCAAATAAGAAGTTAAGGAAGGATCTCGGGGAGGAGGGTGAAATGACAAAATGACAAAAGATCAAAGAATCGTAGAAATATTGCAAGCCAAAATTGTGGCTTGCGGTGGGGTAAATCATAGACATGCATTTTTCAGTTAAATTTTTTCCAATTTTACCCTTTTTAACCCTTCCTTACCTAGATATTTACATCTAACCTCATTTTTCTTACACTTTTCATTCTTACTCTATCTCTCTAAACCTAAGACTCTCAAATCCTCTCATTTCTCTCTATCAGCCTTCCTGTCTTTCATTCTCTCTAACTCTTCACAACTCTCATTCCTAATGTGGCCGCGCATTAAGTAGACTATCAAGCATACCTAACCTAGGGAAAAATCCAAGTATCAATCTATGGCTTAAGGAATAGGGTAGTGGATTACAAGTCACCCTTCCCAATCTTTTCAGAAGAGGAAGGTAACCGATTTCGCTCCTTTAGCCTTAAGTAAATAATGATTCCTAAATACTTTGATTTTGATACATTGGATACCATAGGATTGAGAGATAAGGTTGAGAACCTAGGAGAAAGAATTCAATGGGGAAAGTTCATACATTTGCTATTCTTTGCCTCTCTTCAATATGAATCAAGGAACCTAAAAGACTTATGGTTTAGGTTACAGGGTTAACCATAAGAGCTTAATTATGAAATTTTGTGTTAAATTTTTGGTTTCTTTGAGTCATCCATAGTAGATTAACACGATGACTTTTGCGCTACCCACTATTAGACTAAACTAACAAGGTTAGAGCATTTTGATGCCAAAAATGCCCACAATAACATAATTAGAAGCCATGAACACTTGTTATTGCACAAGTTTATGTGTCAAATGGTATTTGTCAAAACTGAAACCAACAATGTTCAACCAAAGAACTTTTCTTGTTATGGTGCATGGACCATAACATCCCAGTTTCTACCTCTACCTAATTCTTAAATGCAATTATTGCTACTTTGTGTAAGAGGAGCAATAATTTAGGTATGGTTTACTTGGTTTCAGCCATTGTTGAATACTATGGTGTTGATTGTGATGGACTCACTATCCATCATCTTGAGTTTATGAATAATCATCACTTTTGGTGAGTTGAAATATTGAAGTCTAACAATATGGAACTTTCAGATATCAATGCCAAATCTCACGTCAAAACTAGGACAGGACAAGCAAGTTTGAGTTTAGCATTACATCAACAAAAAGAGGCTTAACAAGTGAAGAATCTGAAGAGGAAGAAGAAGCCGGTTAGGAGAAAGTACTTACTCATAAAATGCAAGGAGAATGAAGGAGATGGCCAGAGAATAGAAACGCTAGAGCTAGGACATCCAACGCATTCACAAATTCTTCGAGGCTCAAGGTGTTTAACTACCACCTCCTTCACCATCACCACCTCTATCACCTTGATAGTTTTGTGTTATAACTTTCTCTTTTAAATTCTGTCTTTATTTTTCAAATTATTTTATGTTTATTACCACCTTTTGTGTTATTGTTACTCTTCTCACATTGAGAAAAATATGTTGTCCAAATGTAGGGAGGGATGTGTGTTGTATGCTTTTATTTTGAATGTGAATTTTGCATGTTAGTCTATTTTAGGGTGCATCATGGGATTTGTGTGAATGTGTCAATGGCTAGGACTTAACATACTCGGTTTAACTTTGAACATAGTATTTTAGGTTGCAAAGATTTATTAGCTTATGAAATTAGTGACTTAGGTCACTTTGGCTAAATATGTAGGTTAATTAGGATACGATGTTAGCTTATTCTTCCTAGGAATTTGTCACATTCATTTATAATTTTAGGCCAATCGAATAAGTAACATCACCAGTACCTTTTAAGGGTTAATATCGAAGAATGGAGGAGTTTCAAAGGAGACCAGAACTAAAGTAAGCCACGATCGTGACAGAAGCAAGTGCAAGGAGCCACGATCGTGCCTTGCCTACCACGATCATGACAAAAGGCAAAACTCTAGGCCACGATCATGGCTTACACGACAGAAACACAAATAGACTTTTCGACTTAAGTTTTTGAGGGACTTTTCAGACCTTTTAGCCCCAGAAAAAATCCTTAGGATTGCCCAAATTAAAAAAGCATACAGAAGGTATTATGATGAAACACTAAAGGGAGCTTCATTTTTTTGTCACTTTTTAAGCAGAGAGAAAGAAGAGAGAGAGAGAAGAAGACAAAGAGGAGAAAGGAGTGGGTCTTTGTGGCTACTGTCCTCCCAAGGCATCCAAATCCCTATTCTATTGTGTGTTTCTTTCATCTTGTTGTTCTTTCCTTTGAATATGAAGATGAATATGAATATATGTATGGATTTGGGTTTGATTAAGATGTTTTAACTTTCCTTCAAGATTTGACTGACCTTGATTTTATGTTAATTGAGTTATCATTGTGTTATTGTGAATTGGTGTTGTGATTGATTATGGTATTTGCATATTTAGGTAATAAATCGAGAGGGTGAACTGGATAAAAATGATTAGATCAGGTTAATGAGAGTTACGTGATCTAATTGACCATGCAATCAATCTAGTTAGTTATTATATGGAGAGAGATCCTATGTGAAACATTATTATTTATTAGAAGACTTCAGATCTAATTAGAATTGTGGGTCTTTTGTTAGCTAAGAGATTGAAAATTTCATAATTTAATTAGGGTTAATGAATTAGGGTGCATGATTATAACTCGAGAGAAAGTGATTCCCTCTTTGATAGTCTAAAATTGACACCTCGTTAACACATAAATAGCTAGGTTAACATTAATGATAGGAAGAATTCCATCTCCTATAATCTGGTATTTTTTCCTTGATTGATTTCCGTTGTGAATTTTGTGTTAATTTTAATTCCTTTTTTTGTTAAATTCATATATTTAGCAAATTAACATATCTTGATTAACATGCTTTATAAATAAAGTGTTATCAACTTTACCTCTAATATAACCATTTTGAG
>JAOTIZ010000008.1:17296580-17313746 GCA_027123425.1 Erythroxylum panamense | reverse complement strand
TAATGTAAATTATGTATTAAAGTTATGTATGAATTTCTTTTGATTTGGCAAATGAGTTAGAACTGAAAAGTTCCACAGGTGTATGTGCATGTTTCTTTTGTAGTTGTACATTTCAAAATCCAAGTCTTTTCTATGTGTAGAAATTGTATGCCGACTTCGGGAAAACAAACTGGACTAATTGAGGCAAAATTAGTTAAAGTTGTCTTCTGGAAAGTTGTAGCTTATCTTTCTATCTTTCCAATGATATATAGTACGAAATTTTTGGACTTCTGGGTTGAAAGTTATAGCCTTTATAAGGGGGGATGCTCAGGAGTATAGAATGTATCATCTGTGATGACGTCATTTCGTCTATGATGACATCATATCGTCTGTAAAAATGTATCGTCTGTGATGACATCATATAATCTATGATGAAATCATATCGTCTGTAAAAATGTATCGTCTGTGATAACATCATATCATCTATAGTAGACTTTCTGCTTCTTCTATTGTTGACCTAAACTTCTCATGTGTACTATCATCTGCTCCATTTTTGACCCTTTAGACGATAGAATTTTTCTTCAAGGTCTTCAAAAAAGTTGTAGATCTTGAAGTCCTCTTTCTAATCATCCAAAGAACCCCTAATCCGATATCTGTTAGGGAAAGTTATGGCAATTTTCCCCATTCATTTGCTTTTTCCAATTTGTCTGTTTTTTTCCTTTGGTTTCATCTGATCCTATTGTCTGCTCCATGTTTGACCCTTCAAACTATAGAATCTATCTTCAAGTTCTTCATAAAAATTGTAGGTCTTGAAGTCTGCTTTTGAACCATCTAAAGAAAACCCTAATCTGATATCTGTAGGGAAAGTTATGGCAATTTTCCCCATTCATCTGCTTTTTCCTTTGGTTTCGTCTGATCCTATCATATGCTCCATTTTTGACCCTTAAGACGATGGAATATGTCTTCAAAGTCTTCATGAAAGTTGTATACCTTGAAGTCCTCCTTTTAACCATCTGAAGAATACCATAATCCAATATCTGTAGGGAAAGTTATGGCAATTTTTCCCATTCATATGCTTTTTCCAATTCGTCTGCTTTTTCCTTTGGTTTCATCTGATCCTATTGTCTGCTCCATTTTTGACCCTTCAAATGATAGAATATGCCTTTAAGGTCTTCATGAAAGTTGTAAATATTGAATTTCTCTTTTGAACCATATAAGTAACGCCCTAATCCAATATCTTTAGGGAAAGTTATGGTAATTTGCCCCATTCGTCTGCTTTTTCCTTTGGTTTTGTCTGATCCTATCATTTACTCCATATTTGACCATGTAGATGATAGCATCTATCTTCAAGGCCTTCACAAAAGTTGTATTTCTTGAATTTCTCTTTCTACCCATCTAAAGAACACCCAAATTTGATGTCTCTAGAGAAAGTTATGACCATTTTTCCAATTCGTTTCACCTTTCGTCTTAAGTTGACTTTCTTTTTCATCTTACGTTGACCAGAACATCTTCTGGTCCAAATTTGACCCTTTAGATGATAGAATTGGTCTTCAAGGTCTTCATGAAAGGTGTAGATCTTGAAGTCTTCTTTCAATTCATATAAAGAACACCCTAAATGATGACCTTGATCCGATACCTATAGGGAAAGTTACACTACTTCGCCCGAAATAGGTTCAATATGATTGAGGACAGAACCTTGCTTGATTCTTTTAGCCATAATTTTGTCATCTGACCTCCAAATGCAGTGATTCTTAGACCAATAGATTCATAACACATATTTCTATCTTTACATGAAAATTGGTAGCATTATGAATTTATTTAGAAAAGGTTGGTTGAGAGAAAGCGAGGGAATCTTTTGGAATATTGTGAACTAGTGTGATTTCACTGAACATGTTTGGATATTTCGGTTATACCTGGATCTATATGATTCTAAATGAGATGATTTTTTTATTTGGAGTAAACTAGAGATATAGGCTTAAAAATTATCTGAAAAAGTCGAATTGTGATTCAGTCTCTAAGATGTTTAATTTTCGGAAGGAAGTTGTGTATAGTATACTATTTCGGATAAGAGCACTCCAAAACTATTTGTGGCATATCTTCCAAATTACTAAACCAAATTGAGTGATTTTGGTGTCAATAGAAACATAAGGCATAGAGGAACACTTTTCTAGAAGAGGGTATGACCAAATTACATCAATTGCACTCTCTGATTTAAAGTGAACAGTAGACCCGAAAGTGTATCTTAGAAAAATTTGAAAGTAAGCCAATGAGAAATGAATTGTGATTTTAATGGTTTTAGTGAGGCCTAAACCTAAGTGTAAATTATACTTAGACGAGTTTTGATATGGGAATGATTTTGTGATGAAATTAAAGGAAAGGAACTCGGGATTGTCATGAACATGCATTGTACATAATTTATTTCATACATGTGCATTATTGAACGATTATAATTGTGCATATTGTGATATATATGTATTTTGTTTGATATAGAGGAGCAACTGGAACGTCAACCTCCAGACATTGTCGAAACTTCCAAGCATTAGCTTTGGGATCAACTTGTGAGTAACCTAGACGGTTTCTCTCAATTATTGTTTGCTTAATTTATGCTTGAATGATAAATAAATGTGAAATGAATGTGTTTGATTGTTGATTCTGGACAGAAGGTCCGATGATTGTGAATGTAAAATATATATTGAAGTGCTGCTTAAATGTGAATGTAAAGACCTAAGTACTTTATAATGTGAGTGATTGTAGTACATGCATTCTATTCATGAATGCACAATCAGATAATGGCAGTTGTGCTTAATGCTCAACAAGTGAAAAGAGCCTCGAGCTCAAACAGTGATTAAGAGCCTAAGGCTCACTATGTATAATGAGTCATGTATCCTCGTCGGATAAGGGATAGTTATTAATGAGCCCGGTATTCCAAATTGATACGGGATAGTTCAGGCACTTGGTTACAACAACGTAATAAATGGAAAGTATCTCATGAGCATTTCATATGCATTTATATCAAGTATGTTGATTGTTTGAAATGTCGAAATCGCCTATGCTCAAGTGAAAAAGTGATGTTTATGTAAAGTGCAATTTTTGAAAATATATGTTATATGAAATGTTGTGTTGCATAGATTGAGTGAACCATCGATGATGGTTACCTTATTGAGTTCGCAAAACTCACCAAAATTGTAACGTTATCTTTTCAGGACCGAGAGACGACTCTAGTTACTGAGAGGCTCATCCAACCGGATGGATTGTGTTTGACAAGGGAAGTCGTGGCTTAAAGGTCAGTCAGCTGGGATTTTTTGATAGCTTGGATAGATTATATATATTTTTCTCTTTCATGTAGTACTTTTGTACTAGGTTTGATGATGTACATATGGAAAATGTTGAAAGACAATGTAGACTTTCAGTTCTATGCAATGAAATGAGGAAAAAGTTGGTTTCTAAAATATTGTGATTTTTTTGTGATACTTTATAAGTGAATTATGATGCCATGCCATGTGTAGTAAATGTAGTGAGTGAAAGTAGCGTGTCCTTATCCTAGGTTATGTGCCGAAATGACCTCCAAGCGTCCCGGTGCATATCCTAGATAAGGGGGCGCTACAAGTAAGATTAAGAGGATTAAGATTTTTAGAGGCGCTTTCTGTTAATGGGAGTAAAGGGGATTTTGGTATATTTGATGTAGGATTCGAGGTTTTTCTAGAATGAAGTTTGGTTAGAGGTAAAAGGATTTAAAGAGGGTTGAGAGGTAGTTTCAGGTTTCCATATGTTTTGCATCATTGGTTGATTTGGCATATAAGGGTAGGAAATTTAGATTTATATGGTTTCTAGTTCTCCATCCTCCCCTAGTTTCTGGATAGATATAAATTTTAGAAGTTTAGTGTTTCTTTCAATTTCCATATAAAACTTTGCAAATCCTATTCATCTCATTGCTACTTTTTGTTCTTCTAGCCTTAGGGGCTTTCCAATAGTTAATGCCAAATAGCTCATTCCTATAGTAGTCCAATATTTCAAAGGAATATTATGAAAGTAAATCCATATTGAAATTAATTTTTGAGAGTTTTTGTATAAGCTCATACTTAGTTTTCATCTTTTAAGGAATATAGGGTTCCCTGTCCAATGCTAAAGAGTTGATTCCATAACTATTTTGATTCCGTTACTATTACCATCCCTTTAACATCTTTAAATTTGAATAGGAATTATTCTTATTATGTTATGTAAACCTTTTTAGTCCCCATTTTTCCTATAATACTTTTGCCTATGCTTTGATCAATGGAAAAGGTGGGCTTTTTTCTATCAAGTATCCAACTAGAGTTGTCTTCCATTTGGTAGCACTCGTTTGTAGTAATCAACCTAAGATGGGATATAGGAGGAAGATTCTTAAGGTGGGGAGATGTGACAAGGACCGAGTTATTTAGAAAGGGAGGACCCTGGTCTTAGGGGGAAGAAGGTGAGGAGATATTCTAAGAAGAGAGATTAATGGAAACAAATTCAGGGGAAGGAGAAGAAGTTGTAGTTGACAAAGGAGGAAAGTGTTTAGGGGATGAAAGAATTGGAGGATTTCTAGATAAGGTTGAAGGTGACATTAGCTCAAAGCTTTTGGGGATAGGAAGTAAATAGAGATAAGCTTAGAAGTTAAGGAAATTCTTGATATTGTAAGAGCACGGATGGAGGTGGAGGAAGAGGAGGGTAGCGAAGAGTTTTAGGAGTAGAGGAAGGGGGGAGTAGTAGGAAGTTAATGCCCATTAGATTAGTGTTTGTTTCCATACCATTTATATAGGAGGCAACCTCTTTTATGAAGCAAGTGAGAATTTTGTAAATTATAAAATGAATTATTTAATAGGTAAAGACCGGTGGTTAAAGAATGGATTTGGACAGGAGGAGTTGGAAAAATGTTGGCTAAAGAATTTCTAAAAAGAGGCGATACCCTCTCACTCTAAACTTTAGGACACCATGTTTATCATAAATTAAGAAGTTTTGAATTATTTAATGGTATTCCCCACTGTTAAATAGTTAACTAAAGTATAATATAAAAATAATTGAATCTTAATTTGAATTTATACGATAGTTGAAGGTGTTACTTAACAATAAGTTCTAATAAGTGTCACTATCTAATTAATTATAAATTAAATTAAAATTTAAAAGTTTTATGATTCTAGTTTATTTTCATTTAAAATTAAAATAATTAAAATAAAATTTTGAATTAGTAAATATCAATCTTAAAAATAAGTTAACACAAAGCAAACTAGTGAAATAAACATTACCAAACTTTTATCTCATCTCTTTAAAAAATTATTACTTTTCAACTCTTTTATGATAAATGAATAACATTACAAATATATGTAAATTCATTAAAATAAGGAAAAAGAAATAATTGTGTTAATCTTGATTTATCAACTTTTTTTCTATGCCTTCAATTAAAAAATATTTGTGACAAATCAATAGCTAGACAAAAGTAGGTTCTAATATCAGGTTCTATAATTACAATCAATTCTAAAAAATAAATATTTCATATTTAATCTTTAAATTTCTTAAAGACAATTACATATAACCTAACTAAATTATTTTTTTTCTCATATATTTCTCCTTCAATTACTTTGAATATATAAACTATAATATTAATTAATAGTTAAATTTATATGAATTAAAATTTATTTTATTTATCTTGAATCTCTAATTAAATAATTTATATTTGTTGATTAAGATTGTCATCTAATTGTGTGTTATAATCATTTCAGTATTAGGATTGTATAGTTTCACTAACTTTTACAATGATTTTGATGTGTGTGTGTGTGTGTGAAATTTTGTGTGATTGATATTTAAAAATATTAATTTCAACTATCAATCTAATATGATTAGAGAATTTTTCAAATTAATATTGATTAATAAAAATATTCTTAAAAAAATATAATATTTAATTAATTATTTTAAGATTATAAATATTATATTAACATAATAAACTATTTTTATATAATTCATAATATAACTATCTATTCAAATATTATATGTAGAATGTTAGCATTAAAATACAGTTTTTTTTGGTATGAAAATCTCAAACCCCAATAATTAGTTACGTGCTTCAAATAAACTAGAACATGCATGATGGAAACAAAAGATTTTAGAAAAGATATAAATAATGAAATTGCCATCTTACATGATTAAAAAAAGAGAAAACCAACAAAAATAAAGTGGAGATGTATTAAAAGAAAAACGAATGTCTTAAAATATGAAACATGAGAATTAAAGAAATGTCACCAGGGATTTTAAAGGAATTTTTTTTTGACTATATTAGGTTTGAGTGAGTATGTACTTTTAAAAGCGTAAAAGATTAGGTTTATGTTTAGTTCTTTGATACAGAGCTACAATCTGAATTTGATTTTGACATTCTTTATTTGATCAGACTAGACTATATTATGATCAATTTAGTTTTAAATGGACTCGATTCAATTTGTTAGATTTTAAAAGACTAAATTTGAATATAAGGCACTTAATTAGACATAACTTCACCTTAAATTAATTTTTGATTGAACTAAAATTGAATATGATTACGTGAAATTAAACCTAAATTAGCTTATTTAAAGACAATCAATTATAAGTTTAAACTAACTAATTTTTGGGATGTTAAATCGGAATGGCACAGAAGCAAATCGAATTGTCTTTAGAGATTCAATAATGCACAGAACCAATTTTTAAACTCATGGTTTATGAGAACAACTCTTGAGTTAGAACGAAAGAACTCGCACATCTTCCCTTAAGAATGATAGAAGTCATTACAGTGCATCGCAAGAAGACTTGAAGGAAGGCATGTCCTCCCTAATGCGACACCGTCTAAAACAATGGAGAAGGTTAATGAAGAGTGAACAACGTGATTTGCGTAATTGCTGTAATGTGCAACACGTCGAAAATATCACAATAACTTAACTGCCAACAACTAATAAATGGAAAAAGGAAATCTAAGACAAGGGAAGAGCTAGGAGGAAGCAAGTGCCTTCACCATCGACAATGCACAACGGGAAATGACGGCAATTGACCAGAGACGGTAGCAGCCGAAATTCACAAGAGAGAATCTTTGAAATCACCGCGAGGATTGGTCTTCATATTCGATGACAACAAAATTAGGAGAGAATACGACTCTAATAACACTAGAGATTCATGAAATGTATAAAAGAAAACAACAATGTTCAACAGTCATCAACCAGCGACAAGAATGATACATAATTTCTTAATGACAGCTTATCGACATAATCTAAAATAAACCGTCCTAGTTAAATTCCACGAGTAACACGAAGCTCCTTTTCTATCTCAAAACGTTATATATTGAATCACTAGACGAGAGACTTTGGGAGTGCACGAAATGAATGCTACAGTTCCATCTCCAAGTCCACCTCCTTTCCCTCTGAGTCTAAGTCCCGACGATGCTAGCCCGGGATGGATGAACAAAGGTGACAACGCATGGCAACTAACGGCAGCCACTCTTGTTGGTCTACAGAGCGTTCCGGGGCTTGTTATACTCTATGGCGGCGCCGTGAAGAAGAAATGGGCTGTAAATTCAGCTTTCATGGCATTTTATGCATTTGCTTGCGTGCTTTTCTGCTGGGTGATATGGGGCTACAGAATGTCGTTTGGAGACGAGCTTGTACCTTTCTGGGGAAAGGCCAATATAGCCCTCGACCAAAAATTTCTTCTACAACAAACATTTAGTGGGAAATTCCCAAATGCTACTATG
Organism: Erythroxylum panamense; assembly: GCA_027123425.1. Taxonomy (NCBI): domain Eukaryota; kingdom Viridiplantae; phylum Streptophyta; class Magnoliopsida; order Malpighiales; family Erythroxylaceae; genus Erythroxylum; species Erythroxylum panamense. The sequence continues at coordinate 17,306,041 of JAOTIZ010000008.1, read as the reverse complement.
GTATATTTCCAGTCTGTTTTTGCAGCAATTACTTTGATTCTGATCGCAGGTGCCGTGCTGGGGAGGATGAATTTTTATGCATGGATGATGTTCGTCCCCTTATGGCTAACTTTCTCATATACTTTTGGAGCGTTTAGCATATGGTGTCCTCATGGCTTCCTCTTTAAAAATGGGCTCATAGATTACTCAGGTGGTTTTGTAATTCATTTGTCATCTGGTGTTGCTGGTTTCACAGCTGCTTACTGGGTAAACAAAATGCTCTCTCTCTTGCTTGGTATGCGTGTACTGATTCTTCATGTTCTTCGAATTCGAAACAGAAGATTTGGTCATCAACGAGTTTTACCCTCACATGCAAACCGTTCTTTGGTTTCTAAATCTATTAAATTTTTATGTTTCTTATGAAATTGACTGCTTCAATCAATAAAGAATGGCAGACTTATCCAGTCTGCTGGTGGTCTCTTATTCATAGGTTGGTCCTCGTCTACCAAAGGACAGAAAAAGCTTTCCTCCAAACAACATTCTTTTGATGTTGGCTGGGGCAGGACTGCTGTGGATGGGCTGGGCAGGATTCAATGGAGGAGATCCCTATGCCGTAAACATTGACGCTTCCTTGGCAGTCCTCAACACTCATATATGTACCGCTACAAGCTTGCTCACTTGGATCGCACTTGATATGACACTTTTCCGCAAGCCTTCTGTTATCGGTGCGGTTCAGGGCATGATCACCGGTTTGGTTTGCATCACCCCCGCGGCCGGTAGGTCCATATATAAACACTGTATTTTGCCAAGAAGAATATTCTAATTGTAAGTTCAATATCTAAACCTGTTACTTAACTGAGTTTTGCTATATGGTTTAGGTGTTGTACAAGGATGGGCAGCTATAATTATGGGATTGTGTTCTGGCTCAATTCCTTGGTTCACCATGATGGTTATTCACAAAAACTCGAGGCTCCTCCAGAGGGTGGACGATACTATGGCTGTTTTGCACACTCATGCAATTGCCGGAAGTCTAGGCGGTATTCTTGCTGGCGTATTTGCCAAACCAAAGCTGAACTTTTTGTTCTATACTACGTATGGACAATATGTCGGTTTAGTCTATGGTTTTAGCACCCGAGAGGTGGGTACCGGGTTCAGACAACTTGGAATTCAGCTCCTCGGAATTTTGTATATTGCGACACTCAATGTGGTCAGTACGAGCGTAATATGCTTGTTGATCAAACAAGTGGTGCCACTGAGAATGTCTGAGGAAGATATGGAGACTGGTGATGATGCTGTTCATGGAGAAGAAGCCTATGCCATCTGGGGCGATGGTTCAAGAGATAGTGCTGATGAGGACATTCCGGTCACCGGAAGTGCAGAATGATGACCTCTGTAGATGCATAAGAAATAATAGTAAACAAAAAAAGCTTTGCGCCATTTTTGTTGACGTGTCTCTAAAAGCATAATTTCTGCAAGCTTTATTCGAATTAAACTAGATCTTCCCCACATTTTTCTTTTTTCATTTTAATTAATATAATTAATTATATGAACTTTAACTATTTTGTATAATGCTTATATTTAATATATGTTCTTCCTTTAGTCATATTTTATATAGAATAGTTTACTATTATAATCATTATAAAAGTTATTAACATATTTGAATTTTATAATATTAAATAACATATTTAATTTTTTATTTTTTTGCAATCATTAATTTTTATAATTGAAATTTAAATAACTAACTTGGTTAATATTTGATTAGAATTTTATAATAAATTAAGATTCATTATGAAAATTTAAAATAATGAAATTTACTAATAAATTGTAAAAAAATATTTTATAATTAGTATAATTTATCTATAATGTTAATTTTTAGGATAAATTATTTGAATTTCTTAAATTCTCTTATCAACAATCTCTAATTTCTTCATCATTATCAACAACACTCACCTTAAATCATACACAAAAGTAAGGTTTAAGGAGATTTAATAATACACAGTTTTACCCATATTGAGTAAAGAAATTGTTTCTACCCACGTTTAATGTGACATAAAAATATTGAAAAAATTATACATGGATGCGATAAGAAAGAAAAATAAAATTAAATACAAAAAATTATCGATAAACTCAAAAGTTAGAAGCATTTATAAAAATGTAGGTAAAAATAAAATTGCAATAGACTGTAAAAGATCTATTTTTTACCTACGTTTTTACAAAAATATAGCCTGATACGAGCAGAGGAAGAGAGACAAAAATTTATCAAAGATCGCCATTTGCAGCTTTGACACTCACTTCAAAACTTGCCAAAAATAAATGAAGAAAATCAGCAATTCAAAATATTAGTTGTTGCATACTGCCTAGGCCAAAGATTCACCGGTTAAGACTTCACAGAGCTTTAATTCTTTGGCAGCTTGGCGTTGGACAGCAAGGAGGGAGATCTTTGGTCACAACCTTAAGCAAAGCAAACGATTTAGCTAATTACATCCAATAAATTCAATAAAATAAAATAAAAAGTAAAGTTAGAAACTAAAAATTTAATCAAATAACTGAACAAATGACAGGAGAAGTATATAGGTCCAAATTAAAGATAAGTACGAGAACTCTACGGGCATTCAAATAATGGTATAGTGGACGACCCTAATTGAGTCTCGCACTTCCGTTCTCTTTCGCACCTGCTCTCAACTACGTCTCTTAGTCTTAGAGGGGAAACCTTCAACCGAAACTTCAGCCTCAACAAAAAATCGCCATGAGTTTAGCTCCTTGTTTCTTAAATCCTGTCTCGAAGTTTTGGGCTTAACAGGTCGTAGGTGAAGAAGAAAAGGAATGTTGAGGACCTTCTCTCAAAAACCACAGTCTGCCCACCAGATATTGATATACTCGTCGTTAACTGCAATGGACTTTATCCATCGCCTTGCCTGTCCTCCATTATCAGTAATAAATACACAATAAGAGAAGACATCAAAAGTTGCAATCTTTCTGGTACGGGATGCACTGCATGTTGTATTGCATGACATGGCTCACAATGTTTTGAAGATTCATAAGAACTCTTCTACTTTTATTCTTAGCACTGAAATCTTATCAAATGGTTGGTATTCCGGTCTCGAAGCGGCCAAGTTACTCATCAACTGCATCTTCAGGTTGGGTAGTGCAGTAATTTTATGAGCAACTAAAAAACTTTAAAATTCATAAAATTCCTAAATTCCAATCCCAAAAATTCCGATCTGAAATCCCTCCGTTGCTAGTGAAATCTTCTCATTCTTGGACGACGAAGTCTCCTCCTTCCGCGATGGCGAAATCTGCTAGTTTGGACGGTGAAGTTTCTTTATTCGATGCTGAAGTCGTCCTTCTTAACACTTTTCTCCTTCGTCTCCTTACTTGATCATGTTGAGTTATTCCAACGTGGTTAAAGATATTTTCAAGTTTCACGTGACAATTAAGACGTTTTGTTGTAAGTAAGATTATTAATGTAATGAAATGATTTACAACATAATAAAATGTAAATAAATGTAATATTAGAAAATTGTTATTTTAGAGAGATAGAAGAGTTCATAATGTAATATAGTAAAATATTGTTTATCATTTTATATTTTATCTTAAATCTTTCAAATCAAAAGCTTCTCATTTTTAGTATTTAGGATGGAATGAAATATATACGAGACTCTCTTCTTCTATCTTATTATATTATAAACGCTTCTCTTAAATAATAAAATAATATTGCAACTCCTTCGATTCCATTAATAAACCCCTAATCAAATGTAACCTATAGATAATACAAAATATTCCCACCACCATCACCATATCACCCATCGACCACTACCATTTATATCATTTAAGGGCTTGGATTAAAAATATGGAAAGAAAAATGTAAAAGGGAATTAAAGCCATTTTTTTTATTAACCACGAGAAGTCTTAGAAGGGTCTCAACTATAAAAAGACACCTTTAAATAATCCACACCCAGACTAATCTTCGTTCGAACTGGGTAGGTCCCTTGCATGAGGCAAAGCTCTGACTCCAAGTTTTAAACGGCTGCATACATGAGGATGGTTCAAACCCGTAATCTCACTTAAGCCAGGAGAGCCCCTTATTAACTCACTTGCGTCCTTGGGTTATTAAAGCCATAATATTAATCAACTATATTCTTCTTTAATAGTTTTTAAATTTTTGATAGTAATGAGAGGAATCACTCGGCCATCATAACTTTAAAAAATTTCTCATAGTTTTTCATGTTATCTCAATCTCCATCAACATCAACCTCTGTTATCATTTAAGTGAGTTATTTGCCAGTCATTTTTTCACAAAGGCAATTCGACAATAAAAATTAAACCATTATCATCCTAGTTAAAAATTTTAATGTCTATTTTACTTTCTCCTCAAAATAATTATCCTTCATCTTTGTCGCTAAATTCCGTCAGTAAATGTCGTTGTCAATTGTCGGCTTTCAACTCTACGAAACCGACGCCGTTTAGTTTTTCCAAAATGATGTCGTTTTGGTTAACTTAAGAACCTCTTCGCTTCTTGCATAAAACGACGTTGTTTGGGATTAAACCAAACGATGCCATTTTGCAATGAAGGTTTAAACGTTTAAACCTTAACCAAAACGATGTCGTTTGGTTTAAAACAAACGACATTGTTTACCGATTGATGGTTTAATGTTTATAACTTAACAAAAATGATGTCATTTGGATTTAAATCCAAACGATGTCGTTTTGTTTATTTTTGTAAATGTTTACAAAATAACCAAAACGACGTTGTTTGATTTTAAACCAAAGTGACATCGTTTTGGTTATTTTTTAAAACCAAACAATATCGTTTTTGTTACGTTTTACACGACTCGAAGCCCTCCCCCCACCCCGCGCCTGCGTTGTCTTCCTCCTCCTTCGATCTGCCTCCTCCTCCTACGTCTCCGACATCGTCTTCTCCAACGGGCTTAACCGAAGGTATTGTCCCCTTCTCCTTCCTCTCCTTTCTCTGATGATCAATAATCCGAGGTTGATATTTTTGGTTCATATGGAGTTTGTGTTTAGTTTTGATTGTTAATTACTGATTATTAATGATGGGCATTGTTGAATTAGGGATGAAGAGCTTTATGCATACCAAGTGTTTGACAAAATACACAGTGTTTGATATCCATTGTTTTTTTAGTAAATTTTTTTTGTTCTTGTACTTATTGTCAGTGTGATAAAACTTCATTTATAAAAATTGGATATCATTTATGTTTTCACATACAATAAAACCTTAATTAATGTCAACAGCTATTCCTATAAGTTCTCTAATAATAAATTCAATCTTAAAAGCTTTTCTTATCAATTCTCTAATCAAAAACAAGTTATAAGGTCCAACATTGCAAATTGATTTAGGAGAACCATTTGTACTATTTTATTGTTAGTTTTGAGGATGCCTTACAAAAACCTTAAATGAAATAAAAAGAACACTTTTTATCAAAAGTATTGCTTTAATCTTAGTACATTATGTTATTAAATTATAGATATTGTTTGAAAGTTAGTACATGATGTTATTAAATTAGAGACGATGGCAAAGTCAATATTGAAGTATTCTTACTCTCTTTGAGCCAGTTCCCTTATATTTTTAGTATCCAATTGATATACCAAATTATACCTTAGCTACTAATCATCCAACCATAAGATATATAATAAAGACAATAATGAAAGAGATGAGCACTTATAGTGATTAAGTCATCCTTGACTTAAGTCCACTTTTTAAGCTTCACTTAAGAATTTAGATTATGTTATCTCTTTTCTTCAGTTGGCGAAAGAAAAAACCTGCTGCAACATTTTCAAAGTTTAAGAAAAACTTTACAACTTTTAAATGTTTAAGACTCTCTAGCACACTCTTAAGTTTTGTACTAACATAAGTTATTTCAAGAGTTATATAACTCACACTAGAATGAAAATTTCTCTCACTAGAATATTTTAAGTCAATTAAAACTCAAAGTTTTGATCATTATATTGCTTAATTCTCTTTGTTACTCTTGCTTCTTTTAAGTTATTTGGATTTGAAACCTTTTTATAGGAATTTTTAACCTTCTAGTCACTGCCAAGTTCTATTATTATTTAGGCTTGATTCTTATAAGTAATACAATTTTTAGTGTGCACTATTATGTCAATGGAAGATAATGCCCACCAAAGAGCATTTTCGATCCTTAATTTTATCCTTCCTTTTATACTCTTAACAACTTGGTACCTTCTCAGCTTAATATGAATCCTTTAAGAAACACTTGATTCACTTTAAGTAACTTATCCAAGGCTTAAATCACCTCTTAAACATCTCTAAAAAAATATTCTAACTCTAGTCAAAGCTTGTTCATCTACTAAAAGCTTTAAACCTTAATTATAAAGCTTTTTATAAGTTATCTTGCAACATTGCTCGTTAAGGTTACATATCATCACTTAAACAACTTTATTGACACTTTAGTATTTTGTTATCATCAAAACTTTGTGTTTTAACCAACTTAGTTTAACAAAGGAAATCCATATCAATACAAAACCACAAAATCATAGTCTACATTCTCTTATTTGAAGTATCTCTACTTTTACTTCTAAATTTTCAACATATCTCTCATGAGTGAGTCCATTTATATCAAATTAATGATTCCTAAAATCAAAACTAATATAAAGACTTATAATGATACGACCATTTTCATTATGATGAGTGGGATTCCATAATAATATGAGTAGGAATAAGGATCACTTTATCGAGAAATTTGATTGAAGAACAAATTCAAAGTAAACAAAAAGGAAGAATTGACTTATATTATTGCCGATTACCTTAATTATGTGAATCCATTATTTCATTGATTCTCTCTTAATGATGAGGTCCTGTTTACTTTTTATGTGCGCATTTTCATATGGTTGTTTTTAATTAAATTGTATATGTTAAACTAATTTATTCAAATAAGTATTCATATTTTTATGAATGCTTATTTGATTACGCACTAGTACATATTTAATATCCATTCAATATATAACTTTTAACAACAATTGTCTTCTAACATATATGATTACAAACATATAGTTGGATATTCAGTTTAATTTTATTTTAGATGTGAACCCATAAACCTTAACCCATTACCCACCTTGTCGTCGTTGCCGTGAGACTTATCGGTGAAAAATATCAGGAGCCTAGGAGTCAGAACGAGAACTTCTTATGTTGAATCACAAGTCTTATCTTAGATGTTTTGTTATTTTTGGCTAACACGAATGATACTAACTATGGATTCACTATTTTAAATAAACAGTTTTTGAGAAATGAGTTTTCGGGATCGATCTTAGATGTATAAATGATTAACCCCTGATGGTTTCATTAGTCCTGAATTTGTTGAGAGAGTTGAAGCTTTTATTCATTATGCATGTTCTCAGCTTGCATATGGATGGGACAAAGATCAGATGTCCATGTAAAAAGTATAAACACAAATGTTTCCTTCCTATTGATGAAGCTAATGTGCATTTGCTGAGAAAAGGGTTTGTCCCCACTTATTTTGAGTGGATATGACATGGAGAACCATTGATTTCTAGCACCTCAAGGGGTAATGAAGCATAATCGTCTTTCAACTTAAATGAATATGAAGGGGAGATTGGATTTAGAAGAATTATGTGGATAAAATTGAAAATCCGTACATGCAAATGGTTATGATGTGGCTGATTATATCTTTGAGGCAAATAGGGAAAATGTTGAAGAAGAACCTTACCCACAAGCAAAACATTTTTTTTAACTTATTACAGTCAGCTGGTCGATAATTGTGGCCAAATTGTGAGATAATGACCCAATTTTCTTCAATTGCTCGAATATTGAACATAAAGTCTGAAGGCATATTTCGGACTGTAGTTTTGATAAAATTCTGGAATTGTATAATGAATCGTTGTCTCCTGATCATACAATGGTTGATAGTTTTTACAACCTGAAGAAACTTATAAGGGGTCTTGGTTTGCTTGTTGAAAAGATTGATTGTTGCAAATTGGGATGAAAGTGTAATTACAAGAATGCAAATTTTGTGGACAATCTAGGTTTAAGCCTAGAAAGCATTCAATGAAACAAAAATTAGTACCATGAAAGCGGATGTATTATTTCCCGCTAACTCCGAGACTTCAAAGACTTTATGCTTCTGATGTTACTGCATCTCATATGAGATGGCATGCTGAACACAAACAGGGAGATGGAATAATGAGTTATCCATCAGATGTATTGGCATGGAAGTATTTCAATGACACCCATCTTGATTTTGTAGTTGAATGTTGAAATGTTAGGTTGGGATTATCGACGGATGGATTCCAATCTTTTGATCAATCCGGGCAGCAATATTCATTATGGCCAATCATAGTGACTCCTTACAATTTGCCTCCGTGGATGTGTATGAAAGAGGCATATATGTTCTTGACAATGATTGTACCAGAGCCTACAAATCTGAAGCATAAAATTGATGTGTTCTTACAACCATTGATATCTGAATTGTAGCATCTGTGGGAATATGGTGTTTAAACATATGATAGATGATAGAATCTTGCTTTGTTGTCAAGATTCTCCCAATTTTTAGGATCATAAATATCCAATATAAGAATTACTTGCTCATCTACCCTTAAATTTTCTAAATTAGATGCATTTGATAGATGATCGTGCTTACCCAATTTACTAATATTCTCGTGAATATAAATCTCATTACTTAAATTTCCTTTATGTTTTTTTAAATTACCTTCACCTAATTGCTTATGATTTTCACCAGAGGAGCCTACTCTTTCAATAAATTTATTAATTGTTCTACTTGTTTTCTTTTTCCCCCCTTTTTTCGCTTTCAGACAAATGCTTTTTAGGCAACATCATATGAATCAATTAGAACATAACTACACTAGAAAAAGAACAAAAAGTACCTATATAAAACTGAAAAAAGTATGCAAGCATAACAAAACACCAATAGCTCAATAATATATCATAAATATATATATCAGTGGTATTATATATATCATATAGGAAAAAATAAAAAGCAAAATTTAATATTCTATATTAAAAATTAAAAAACAAAAAACAAACTTTTATGATAAAAGCTATCAAATTTAAAATCTAATTTTGATTTATCAAGTAATTTCAAAACATAAAAAAATTAACGGTGATTTACTTTTAACTAAAGAGAATAGATATTGAAATCATAACTAATGTAATCATGATGATGGTAATAGTTCAAAGAAAAAGAGAAGTCAATTCTCTTTAGTTTATCCTTCAAAGTCTCCTAGTCCAAATGGATTCACTGCATTATTCTTCCAACGTACATGGGATATCATAAGTCAAGTCTTTACTGAAGTAGTACTAGAGTTTTTTGAATCTACCAAAATGCTTCAGGTCATCAATCATTCCTTTATATATTTGGTCTAAAAAAAAATCCTAGTCAAATGTGAGACTTTAGGGTATGTTTGGATGTGGGTGGAGGGATGGAAGGGAATGGAATGGAATGGCCCAAATAACTCAGGCCATTGTT
>JAOTIZ010000008.1:17264255-17288295 GCA_027123425.1 Erythroxylum panamense | reverse complement strand
ATTAATTAGAATCTATCGGAAGTTCTGTAAAAGAACTTTATTTCTAACAAACGATTTTGAAAGAGTTTTCAAAAAGGAGAATATACAATTCAACCCCCCCTTCTCGTGCATTCTTATATCGTACATTAAGCCTTGTATTAACGTGTGATTCACTTCAAAATTGTCAATCCGTTATTTCATTAATTCTTATTCTATCGTGATTAGCTTCTCTTTACTTCTCATGTGCGAATTTTTACACGCATCTTTTGAAAACTAGCTATATGTTTAAACAATTGATTAAAAAAAGTATTCATATTTTGATGAATACTTATTATATTTGGCAGTACTAAATATTTAATATAGGACTTTTAATGATTGACAAGATCTTCTAACTTATATTGTTATAAACATATATGTTCGATCTTCAGTATAGGTTCATTTTTTAGATTTGAACCCGTAAACTTCAATCCATAACCCGTGATGATTTTTCCTATGAGGCTTATCGATGAAAAGTATGAGTACCTTAGAAGTCACAACCAAAACTTGTTGTCCTGATTCATAAGTCTTATCTTAGATGTTCTGTAAACTTTGACAAACATGAAGGATACTAACTATGGAATCACTATTTTAAATTAATAGTTTTGCAGAAATGAGATATGTTGATAGATCTTGGATGTATAGACGATTAACACCTGATGGTTACAATAATCCTGAATTTGTTACCAGAGTTAAAGCTTTTATTTATTATACATGTTCTCAACCTGCATATATGGATAGGCTGAAAATCAAATGTCCATGTAAAAGTTGGAAACATAAATGTTTCCTTCCTATTGATGAAGTTAATGGGCATTTGCTGAGAAAAGGGTTTGTCCCCAATTATTTTGAGTGAACACGACATGGGGAACCCGACATTTGTAGCAGCTCAAGAGGTAATCAAGCTAAATCATCTGTCAACTTCAATGAGTTTGAAAGGGGGAATGGATTTAGAATAAATTATATGGATGGGACTGAAAATCTATACATGCAAATGGTTTATGATGCAAGCGGTAATACCTTTCAGGAAAATATGGAAAATGTTGAAGAAGAACCTAACCCATAAGCAAAATAGTTTTATGAGTTACTACAGTTAGTAGACCAAGAGTTATGACCAAATTATGAGACAATGACCCAATTGTCTTCGATTGTGCAAATATTGAACATGAAGTCTAAAGGGCATATTTTGGACCGTAGTTTTGATAAAGTTCTTAAGTGATATAATGAATCATTGCCTCCTAATCATACAATGGTTGATAGTTTTTACAATATGAAGAAACTTATTAGGGGTCTTGGTTTGCCTATTGAGAAGATTGATTGTTGCAAATTGGAATGTATGTTGTATTGGACAGATGATGTGGAATTACAAGAGTGCAAATTTTGTGGTCACCTAAGGTTCAAGCCTAGAAAGCATTTAATGAAATAGAAATTAGTACCCTGTAAGTGGATGTACTATTTCTCGCTAACTCCGAGACTTCAAAGACTATATGCTTTTGATGTTACTGCATCGCACATGAGATGATATAATGAACACAAACAGGAAGACGGAATAATGAGTCATCCTTCAGATGCACAGGTATGGAAACATTTCAACGACACCCATCTTGAGTTTACAGTAGAAAGTCGAAATGTAAGGTTGGGATTGTTGACAGATTGATTCCAAGCTTTTGTTCAATCCGTCCAACAATATTATCATGACCAATCTTAATAACTCCTTATAATTTGCCTCCATGGATGTGTATGAAGAACGCATATATGTTTTTAACAGTGATTGTGCTAGGTCCTTCAAATCTGAAGCATAAAATTGATGTTTTCTTACAACCATTGATATCTTAATTGTAGCATCTTTGGGAATATGGTGTTGAGACATATGATGTGTCTCTGAAACAAAATTTTGTGTTGAGAGTGGCATTGCTATGGACCATTAGTGATTTTTTGGCATATGCCATATTGTCTGGATAGAGCACAGCAGGAAAATTGGCTTATCCTTATTGTGATAACAATTCTAATGCCTTTTATCTTCCAAAAAGGGGCAAAATGTGTTGATTTAATAATCACAGGAAATTTATTCCTCCAGATCATCCATTTAGATGCAATAAACAAAATTTCATTAAGAATAGGAAGGTAAAAACACCTCCTCCCCCTTACAAAGCTGGTGAAGAGATTTTGCAGGAGGTTGATGAATTAGGCTTATTGAAAGTTACAGAATTTGAAGCTATTGAAGTTAATATAAGCATCAATAAAAGCTTTGGTTGGAGAAAACAAAGCATCTTCTGGGATTCGCCATATTAGAAAATGAATTTAATACGTGATATTTTAGATGTGATGCATATTGAAATTTTTTTGACAATATGATTCAATACCATCACGACTATTGAAGGGAGGACAAAAGACAATGCAAAATCACAAGCTGATTTGCAACTTTTTTGTAAAAGGAATGAGTTACATAAAGATCTTCGCATTGGTAAATATCTGAAAGCATGTTACACTTTGGACAAAAAACAAAGAAAAATATTGTGTGAATGGTTGAAAGGTCTAAAGTTTCCCGATGGTTATATTTCAAACTTGGCAAGGCGTGTGGACATAAGGAAGTATAAATTATTTGGGTTAAAAAGTTATGATTGTCACGTGTTTATACAAAGGCTAATTCCAATCGCATTTTGGGAGTTACTGCCAAATAAGGTTTGGGAAGTGATAACAGAAATAAGTTTGTTTTTCAAAAGTTTAACATCATCCGAAATCAAGTTCACTAAAATGGAAAATCTAGAAAGGGAGATTCCAGTAATTTTGTGCAAGTTAGAAGGAATTCTTCCTCCAAGCTTCTTTGATTGTATGGAGCATTTACCTATGCATTTAGCATACGAGGCAAAACTAGTTGGTCCAGTTCAATATCGATGGATGTATCCATTAGAGAGGTAATTCAAATTTAAATTATTGTAATTGAAGTAATAACATGTTTTAACTATTAAATTGTAATAACCATATTTTTATATATAGGCATTTGCATCACTTGAAGAAAAATGCAAAAAACAAGGCTAGAGTTGAAGGTTCCATATGTAATGCTTATTTAGTGGAGGAAACTAGTACATTTTGTGGACATTATTTTAAGCCACATGTTCACACAAGGGAAAGAAAAGTTCCTCATAATGACGATGGGGGAGGAACAAGTGATTTTAATGGTAACTTATCCATTTCATATATCTTTGGTGAGCATATAGACATGCAACAAGACGAATGTTAACAGAGAAAGAAATTGAGGCTGCCTATGGTCACATTTTATTGAACTGTTAAGAGGTTCAACCTTTCGTGCAATAAGCAATACATTTTTATATCGGTTTTTAAATTTTGTCTTGTTCATAACTAAAATACATAATAATGTTATTAGATTATATGAGGCATTCTTACGTGAGATCATGTTAGACAACACATAGGATGAAGTAAATAATGAGGTTGAAAGGCACTTTGTAATATGGTTCAAAAATATGTAAGTTTCCACTTACAAATACTCTTATAATTGAATTATAAGATTTAAGTGTTGAAATAACATTATACTCATTGATATCATAATTTATTTTTATGTAGGTCTTAGAAAATCTAATAGAGAATAAGTTCATTTGTGATCTTCCTAAGGGACCTCTGCGAACTGTTAAATCATATCCGATGTATTTTATTAGTGGACACAAATATCATACAGAATATCATGGTCATAGCATAGCAACAATAAATAGTGGAGTTTCCATACAGGGAGAATTGATGGATTACTATGGTAAAATCATTGAGATACTTGAAGTTGGGTACCCTACATTGCCAATCAAGTGAACTGTGATATTTAAGTGTGATTGGTTTGACTCGACTCTAAATGTTGGAACAAAAATGCATAGCTGATACAATCTTGTTGAAATCAACAACCACAAAAGATTGAGACAATTTGAACCTTTCATGTTGGCTATGCAAGCGAAATAGGTGTCTTATGTCCCTTTTCCCAGCTTACAATGAGATAAGTAAGATTGGTTAGTAGTTTGCAAAGTCAAACCTAGAGGTGTTTTTCAATCACATGGAAAAGGAGAAAAGAGAATTGAAAGGGAAGCATTTTAGGAAGATGCTTATTTTGTAAATGCATATGTCACATATGATGATAATGAATCTTTGAATGATCCATCTAACTAATATATTGAAATTTCATCTGGAGAGGAGGAAAAGGGTTAGAGATCTGAAGAGGATCTGGATTTTGATTCTTATTCTTCAAAAATGAAGATTATTGTAATTTACAATTAAGTTATGATAGTGATTAATTTATGTATGTAGTTGAATAATTTATTCGACAAAGAAGATCATTTCAAACTTTTCAATATATTTTGTCAAATATTTAATTAAATTCTTAATAAAGGAATGTTGACATGGCGTCTGGTTTCGGATGGTAGTAATTCGTTCCGTTGGGAGGAATATAGCAAAATTGTCCTTACCGAAGGAATAAAGGATGCATCAACAATCTCCACTTCTTTAAGTAATGATTGTTTGCCTTCCATGACCGATCTTCTGCTTTAAGGTGTATAGTATGCTTTGAACAACGTCACTTTCCTTATTATATACATCTCATTTCCCTTTATGAAGTTGTTATATATATTCACATTTGATGGTATATACTACATATTGTTTTAAGCTTGCTTGAATCTTGAAGATGACATATATGCCAAAGGAGGTGGGAGCAATGACACAACAGTCGATGAAGGATTAGGAAAATTAGTTGCTTTGGAAAAGTTGGCAATTCCACAAAGCTCGTCTGGAAATTCACGTACGTATAAGTTGTCAGGATAGGTTTGTTTAACGAGTATGTAATCTGACAATATTTAAGTTCCTTCTTAATGTGTTGTAGGTAAACCGTTTCCTAACGTTTCATCTACAAGTTTAGCAATAGTGGAACGCTATTGTAAGAAGGTGTTCAAAACCAAACACATGAGGGAAGAACTTTCACTGTTTCCATTTGTGCGGATGAACATACCAAGAACCTTCTCGGGAATCCAGCGATTGGGGACTCATTTACCTTTACTGACTCCCATGTCACTTGGAATCTAACAAAATAATTATATCATTGTCATGTATCTATGCAATACACTAGACTCTGCTTTAAACTAATTATATTATTGTTCTATGACTGTAACAATTATTCTCATAATTGAATTCAAAGTGTGTACTTCAATATGATATTTAACAAATTGCCTTATTTCCTTTTAAATTATTGTGTAAAATATAGGATTCAAATTCAAATTATTATATTTATACAAAATTCAATAAACAAAGAATTTTAGGTAGAAATATGGAACCAAAGAGACAACGTGATTTCATGTGGCCCAGGCTCAGAAGCATGTTCAAAGGGACTTCCTATGAGGGTGGTCCATCATAGTCTCCAGCTACAACTAAATCACCACCTCCACCTCTAAAGCCTACATTTGCAGATGAAGCATTAGCTCCAATTGTTGATGCTTCACTATCCACCACTCATACATCATCCACTACCCCTATAGCGAATGAAGGAGACGACCACCAGCCTAGAGCCGAGGGACCTGATGGAAGAAAGTTTATAAAAATTGTCAACAAGGTGTAAGTGAAATCTCATGAAACACTATATATATATGTTTATAATTAAGTTATAGGTTTAAATTTTTGCAGATGGTATAAAATTATTTGTTCTTATATTAGGTTGATTCCAAGGAGAAGATTGATCCTAAGGGTTATGTATGGAAAAAGATCTCTGAGGCCACAAAAGCATTTTATTTTCGGGAGTTTGAGGTATAATATGCAAATAGTGTTTTTTTCATTTATTTGTATACATTAATAACATAAATATTAATCGATTATAAGTTATCGACTTTATTCCTTTTAATTTTAGAAACAATTTTACTAGAATTTTGGTATCGACGAGGTCATACATAGTGTATGGCATTCCCGAGCTCGTACACGTTATCACGGCTTTGTTGATGCGATACGCAAGGCTAGTGTATGAAGGCGTTAGCAAGAGTACTGGACATCCCCTGAGGCAATGTTCATCTCAGGGTATAACTCGACCAACAGGCGTGGAGGCCCAGGAGGAAACAGTCTTTCCGTTTATACAAGAGGATCAATTACCCACAACGAGCATGCAGAGAACTTGTACGTATCTAAATATTACACTTATATTCTCATTTTTTCTTCGCTATATTTCAATTTAAATTGATGTGTGAATGTTGTGATGAAAATATGTGTAGTATATAGATAATGATCATGATATAAATGTCTGGTGCCTTATATGGTTGTGTTGAGTTATTTTCTTTGTTTAACAGGGGATAATATCATAAAAATAGAGGAGACTTTGCCGAAATTTTTATAAATTCTACTTTAACGTAGAACATTTTATTGTTATGCAGGAAAAGTTTATGGGAATAAGGCCTACACCTCGTCAGTTGTTTTTGCATACTCATACTAAGAAGCATGATGGTGTGACATTCGTAACCAACCAATGTAGAGAACTGAATGTATGTCAAATTTATGCTTTAATATTCATTCTAAATAATTATCACTTACTAATATAAGCATTACCTCGTAATAAGACCAAATAGAAGAAACAATTTAGCGACAGTCTCAAGGAGAGCAAGTTGTTGATGAGAATTAGGCATATTTTGATGCAGTGGGTGGTAAGGACAGTCGTGGAAGGATCTTCGGGCTAGGGTCATTTGCAAACACATGTTATTCTCACTCATCTATGTCCAGTACAGTAGCATCAAGTATATGGCTGATAATGGAAAGTATCCATCATCTTGAGAGCACAGTGTAGACATTGACAAGTCAGTTGCAACAATATATAGAGTACATGAATAAGATTCAAAATGATATGCAGCAGTTGAAGGGGAGGGGTGGAGACTCAGACCATCCGCACTCACCAGGACAATATAATTGTTGTAGTCATTTGGTTTAAATTTATGTACAATTTAATGTTTTTATTATGAATGAAGAAAATTTTAACTTTATATGATCAATTAAATTTCTATTTAAACAAATTAATTTTATAAACAAATCAACAAAATAATGCACATATAATTTATAGCTGTTAATAAAATTTAATGTCGGGATTTTAAAAAAGAAGATTTAATATCTTAATGGTAGAATCATTGTCGATGGTTTATGATAACTTGATGCAAATTACTTATAGATCTTACCAACGGAAAATAAAATTTTGTCAGTAATGTTGACCTATATTTACTGACAGAGTTTAAAAATTCATCGGTAAACTAAGTCATATTTATCGACAGTTGGTTATAAACTGTTAGAAAATATTCACATTGTTACTGCTAATACAATGAAGGATTGACATAACCGTATGTATATATACCGACGGTAACAAATTTTCCATCTGTATATATGTTGACAGAAGTTGTTTATGTCAGAAAATGTTCTGACTTCTGACGGAAACAACTATCCGTGGTTAAATTTACCGACACTCAATTTATAGTCGTCGTTAAATACCGTCGCTAATTTTAAATACTGACAGTTTGTTTACGCTTTCCATCGGTAAGTTCTGTTGGTAGACCTGCTTTTTCTTATAATGTTACACATAAAGAATCGGTTGAAGAGAGAAAAGAAATTTTAATCAAGTTGGATTTGATTGTAAAATTTAAGAAATTTTATGATTAAACATATGCTATTTAATAAATAAGGACCAATATAAGATATTATATTTAATAACTAAGGACTAACATATAATTTTAGATCTTATTTAGGTATAATTGTTACTTAAAATTTAATTTTAATTATAATTAAAGTATAATTAAAATTAGAAATTTATTTGAAATAAATTACTAAAATATCCAAAACCTATTATAAATAGACTTAAGGTTTAAAGGAGCTAGTTTTCCTTGCCTAAACCTCTTTACAATAGTTAAGGAGTTCTCTTATCACATTATGTAGATGCTTAGAGACCTTACACTTATGTGACTACAGTGGTTGAGATAAAATAATTTTAGAAAACGATTTGAGGAAAATGAAAAGAAAAAGACTAAGCTTCACAATAAGGTACAAAATGTGATTCATACTTTATTATGATTTATGTATTAATTATTTTATAATTTTAAAGTAATCTTGGCTTTCAAAAAATGATATGAAATAGTTTTATAATTATTCCACTGTGCATGGGATCAGATTCTGTCTTGATTTCCAACAATGGTGTTAGAGTCATCCTTAGTTTTACAACTTGAATAAAATTGTTTCTAATATTGATCTTGAATTTTGTAATTGAAATAAAAATGCTAATTTAAGATTGAATTAGATTCAATTTAATCTGAAAAAGTTTTACTTTAATACTTTACAAACCTTAAATTTCATATTTAGACATGATTATTTTTAATTTGAAGAATTCAAATTATAGAATCTTAGAGTTTAGAATTCTAGAAATTGGATTTTATAAATCCAAAAACCCCAAAATTATGGAATTTCAAAAACTTGAATAAAAATCGCTAATAAATTTACAATAAGTGCATTGTTTATTTTTGTGTCTATTTTACACGACCTAAAATCTTGAAATTAAAAGGTTTAAGAACCTTAAAGGAAAAAAATATGACTTGAATTTATGTTAGAGAAGGAGGTGAAATGATTACGGGTTAATTATCAAGTCTGTCTTGTTTTTGATTATGTTTTGGTTAATATTTATGGTTATTGTTGACATTGCAAACGGAATAGCTCCACTTGACAACTTACAATAGATCTTAGATAAGCTGACATCTAAGGCTAGGAGAGAGGAGGCGCTATCTTGCAATAATGGAGACAACGGTGTTGTTGGCTTTGCATTGCACCATAGAGGAGACACACTATAGTTGCTTCTAAGTGTAATGTTGGTTTAGCTTTATGGCTAGTGACAGGAGAAAGGATAAGACAAATGAATTGACAGCTACCCATATGAGGAGAGGGGGCTAAGGTTCTATGAGATGAGTGATAGGTGTAAATTATACTATGTTTTCTTAGATGTTTAAGTGCACTTTTGAGTGTTTGTTAGATGATTATCATATGTATAGGGTTAGAATTATGTTAATGTTAGTGTTTTTATGTATTCTAAGTGTTTGTTTAGTTTAGAGCAATAATTGGATCTTAATTTTGTGTTTCAAGAGATGTTTGATGTGTTTGTTAGTGATGGAAACCAAGAAATTGAAGAATGAAGAAGATGGGGGTTAAATGACATAAAGGAATTTCTAAAAGCCTTAATGACAACACCTTCCAATCACATCAACACTTTCCAAACGTGACCTTTTTCATATCTTTTAGGGTTTGGGTTTTTTTTGGAACCTAATGAAGTGGGAAAACCATACAAACAACCATAGGACCCTAAAATACTATGTAAGAACATGAAAATACTATGTAAGAACATGAAAGACATAAAAGAAAATCAACATCCATTATATAAAGCAATTCAAACAAGGGATATCGAGAAGAACTTGCAGGATTTCTAGCTTTGCAGATCAAGCTCCAAACAGAAATTTTCTTCTTTTCCTTTTCTTATTTTCATCAAAATTGACGTGTAAACTAAATCCTAAGATGTTTGTTATGTTCATGATTTTATAATTTCCAAATTAGGGTTTATTCTAAATTTATTTTGAGACTTTGATTATTATTGATTTAATACAAATTTTAATGTTATGATAATTGTGTGTTAATACTTTGATAACAAATCGAGATAGTGAGTCAAAAGTAATCAAATTAGACTAAGCAACGAGAGTTGGTAGTTTAATAATTCATACAATTATTAAATTAACAATCATTAAAAGAGAGATCTTCTGTGAGAAATTTATTGTCTGATATATAACTTCAGATCTAACTGAAAAAGTTGGGAAAGTTTTGTGAATAGAGAGGTTGCAATTATGAACCTTTTAGATTCAATTACGGATTAATTGATTAGGCCTTGAGATAAAGTAATCAATACCTTAGGAAATCTAAGATCGAGACATAATTGGATCAATCATAGTTAAAGAAACAAAAAGAAAGAATGAATACATCCTATGCATTCATCATTGATCAAGCCCTAAATTAATTGGCAGCTCACCTCTTATTTAATTTAATTTCTTTGTTTTATTATTATATTTCAATTATTTATTTATTTTTATTAAAATCAATTTGTTTTGACCTTAGACAATGTTAGGTTCAAATTGGTTCTCACATAATCCTGATGAGAATGGTACCTTTTGGTACTATAATATACGATTTGTATACTCGTGGGTATTGAGAATGTAATTATTTCCTTTAATTATTTAAGAATAAAATCATAGTTTTTTTAATCCAAATACATTTTATCTTAAATTAATATTTTCTACTTAACTAAATTTGTATGATTTGGATGCGTGAATAATGATTATTTAAATTTAAAGGCAAGGTTAGGAATAATATATAAGATTAATTTTGGTGAAGAGTTATCACCTATTAGGTATAGGAGTCACATGAGTTATGATTGATAAGGATGTTATCTACGTAATTTAAATTTAGTTGGTTGTTGAGTGACTCTAAGGTCGACTAAGTTTAAATGGAATTCTAGCATATTAAGGAGATTAGAGTAATCTTTTTGAATAGTAATGAGGGGTATTATTTTGAATAAAATAGTAGGGATAATCAAATACATGATTAAAGTCCTGATCTTATTTAATAGTGATGAAATATAATCAATACTTTTTTCTTACATTTATATTTTTTTATTAGAAATTACCTTTATTTAGTATATTTGATACTAAGTGTTAAGGAACCAAATTTCTATGATACAATTTAGGTTTAAGAGAAATTCTCAAAGTTATATTGAAAACTTGTTTTTTTGTTATACAATCCTACTATTAATTCTAGTGAGGATTTAACGTTAAAGTTTTACAGATATATCAAAATCAGATGAATGACAAATTGTAATGATATTTTAAGTTGACTAATATCTCATAAACTTTAATTACAATATATAAGATAAATGTCAACATTATGACAACACAATGCAAGAGGTTGCATAAAGTATAGATGAGAGGTATAATACCTTAATAGAATTGTTTGATTCAAATTTAGCTTACTAAATCATAAATATTAACTATAATTATAAGCATTGCCTTAGATATGATAATAGTTATCATTAGAAGATAATTTATTTGTATGATAATTATCAAAGAAATAATTTTATGGGCATGATAATTATCAAAGAAACAGGCTAAAGTAAGTCGTTACTAAGGGCCTTTATCATGTTAATGCTTCTAATTTATCAAATATGGTCTCTATATGCATAGTAAAAACAAGTTCTGGAATTATTTTATTACACAATGATATCACATATAAAAGAATAAAAAGAGCTTTAAAATTTTGAAGTTTTCACTCTTAAGCTCAAAAACTCCCAAAAAAGATTAGTATATATGTATAAATAATATGAAATATTATTCAACTTGAATAATCAATGAATACTAAAAATATAACTTTGAAATGCAATTTTATTCTATCTATCATCTTTTTTCAATAAAATTAAATCAATATTTAACAATGAAACATGGTATTAATGGACAAATTTCAACCAATTCAAGATATCAACTCATAAAATTTAATAATCAAGATTATAATAAGCTTAAAGAAATTGCTAAAGATTATAATATGTTGGTAATGTCCTGAATATGAAAAATTTTGATTTCTGATTTATCCAACAGTAACTACATTGTTGCAAAATTTGAAGAAAAAGAGATAAAATATCAAAAAATATAATGACATTAACGTTAATGTTTAAACAAAAGGAAAAGAATAAGAAAAATAATTAATTAAAAAGGAAAATAAAAGATACAATAGTTAATCATCTCCTTTGTTCGTCTCGTGACTAGGGCCTATCTAACGATGGATTATCCTCAAATTGATGGTCTTTAAAGTGTGGAGGAGCTAATGATGAAGAGCCTCACTAGATGATGGAGGTCGAAAAGTAATGCCCTGATAGTTTGCCATCAGCAACAATAAATCTGCCATCCAACTAAAGTCTTGGGCTTGCTTATCCTCTCCATAAGCTCCACCTGCTATCTCTCTAGCCAAGCTATCATTAGCTCGTTTGAATTAAGCTCCTCTGGTGTTAGCCTTCCAACTGGGATGGTAGTGACTATGGTTGCGATTGCTTCTCCCTAGGTCCTCCCAATGATACTAGCTCATCAAGGTACCTAGTGAGTCTATATATTTCATTATGGGTCCGTAACATCTGCTAACCATACACATATGTTGCATCATATCAAGGTTTAGTGCTTCCCTAGTAGCCATCTATTGCATCAATGGTAATCTATCAAATACCCCTCATTAGTCATGCAAGTTTGGTCACGTAAGGTCTGACACAAATTATATTGACATTCGTTTCCATGCTTTGATGCTCAAAGAATTGGGAAAGCACATGCCCTAGATTCATTGATGTCCTCTCTCGCATACTCCACAAGTAGTACACATCTATGTTTTGGGAAACTCCCTAGTTATCACCCCGACTGCTCAACGTATGACTCAGGATACCTTAAATGTATCTGAATGCTGGATGGCATAAGGTTAAGGCCTTGGACTTGCTTAGGTCATAGTCATCTTCTATACTAATGGTACACAAGAAGTGTGATGCGAACAATCCGTACTAAAAGTCAGTCCATAGTGTAAGGAAACTCAGTGCCCTGACAAACTCCTAGTCGTAGAGACCCATCACGATAAAGAATGCCATATAGATTCTCTCATAATTTGAAACTGGATCGTGTTAGGAAAATCCCCATCTTAACAACCTCTTTCCATAGAAAATGGAGAGAGCATCTCTAATGTAAGCTCCTTTTATGAAGGCTCTATAATCCCAAAAAGTCGAGACCACACTCCAATGTCTACAAGGTTCCGAACTTGCTAGGCAAAGCCAACTTGTTTTAGTGCATCCCAACTAATATATCGACCAATACCAAACTTTTTTTTCCTTAAACTGCTAGTATTATTCCTCTTAGGGCTCAGCATTGAACAATAACATCTATAGTTGTTGTAGGGGCTAGGTAATGGATGAGGAGCCTTCTCCTTGATGTCTCTTATTAAAGGTCTCTGTACTCGTCGTGATCTCATCATTGTGCCTGAAACTTAAAAAAAATATGAGAACTTACAAATAAATTATGTGACTATCCTTTTCCCCACACTTAAAACTTACTACGCTCTCTAATTTATTAAATACAAAAACATAACGACTACGAAAATTAAAACACAAAATAAATTAACATAGATAAATAAATACATAAACAATTAAGTAAAAAATAAATAAAAATAAACTAACATCCTAATTAATAGCAAAAATTAAAATTAAGAATATTATAATTAGCAAATTAAGCTAACCTAATCGATTAATAACAAATTTAACCTTAAAATTGAAATTGAAAACCCTAATTTCCAACTACGCAAAATTGACATAATTGAACACTAAATTCATGTAATTAAACACAAGCCCAATCTTCAATTAATGTCAAAAACAACCTATTAACATTAATTTTGTAAAAACATCACAAATTAACAATTAGTGAGCCATAATGGCACAACAACATAATTCAAGTTAACATTTCACCTAATTCACATGCAATTAATCGAATTGAATCATTAAAACAACTAAGTAAAGTTATTATTCAACTATTAAACCATAATTAAGCACAAAATCACACAAATTCTCCAAAAATCTCAAAATCACGAAATTAACATTTTTGACTGAAAAATCCACAAGTAATGCAAAATGCCCAATTAATCATGTATAAACAAGTTAAAGCAACAAGATAACTACTAGAGTGTCACGAATTTGACTTTAAAATGCACAAATTGGGTTGGTAAAAGTTGGAGGTGATGGTGAGAGTGAGTGAGAGAAGAGAGAAGTGAAAAATAAAGGGATTAGGGCATTTTAAACTAGCCATGTATCAAACCGCATAAGTCATTTAATTTCAAAATTTTCACGAACTTACATGGATTAATACATAGGCATGTATCAATATGTGTAAATCACACTTACGTGTCTTGAGAGTGTCTAACTCTCTGCAAACATATGGAACTTCAACAATATGTGAACAAACTTAAAAATTTTGCACTTTAGAGTTATAAACCTTTAACACATATACCCTAACATCGTAATCATGTATGATCTTATAAAGATGCTTAATGTTCTAATCCTAAAGCACATAAAAATTAAAATAAATAATAGTCTAATATGGAAATAAGAATGAAACAACATAAAATTTAAAATAAACATAAACTAATTCATGGGTTGCCTCCCATGTAGCACTTGTTTAACAATGTTAGCTCGACGTAACCTACAAATTACCCTCATCCTGGTCTATGATCAGTTTCTTTCTCCCACCTGCTTCCCCACATAAGGATTTTCTAGCCTGTAAGTAGGTCATTTGTTGAAAGACAATAGAAAGAGCATAATTTTTCAAATTAATAAAACCAATTGAGTGCATTAATGCCCTTTTTAATGACAAATTGTTAATAAAAGAGGGAATAACAAAACTTCCTAAATCGTCGATTGACTCGAATAGCTTGTCTTTAAAGAAGTGGAACCCTCCGTACTTAAGGTCACTACCAACACTTCACGAGTAATTTCTTTATTTGATTCCTCCACCAGTTCTTCTTCATCTGTCCATTCTTCTTCTCCTTCCTGGATAGAGGTTTTTGGCTTATCTTCTTTAATTATCTCCTCCCACTCCTTTTCTTTCTCTTTTTGGATGGAGACTTCTTCTTTTTCTTTTAGAAGCTCTTCTTAGAATATCATTCCATTCATTAAGTCAACCTTTGTCTTTTCTTCAATCTCAAATTCACCTTAGTTAGCTTTCATTTCAGTAAGGAGTTCCATTAATTTACCTGTAATACTTGTTTCCTCTTCCTCTTCCTTTTCTTCTTCTTCTGCTTTATCTTCTTTTAGATGTTTGTTTCCAATCCTAAGGGGGATTTCCATTCCATATTCTTTAAGATTTGTTTCAATAGAACTGCGCAAACTCCCTTGCATCTTATCAAATATTATCTTCGCTAGCTGGTCGATCCAATTCACCAAATTTTATATACGAGCATTTGTTTCCTGATGCCTCATGATTGATTCTCAAATGAAATCGGTCATCACATCTTCCAGAGTTGCTTCTTAATTAGAGGTTTTTGGTGTTGTAAATATTCAACTAGAGCATAATTGTTCCATCCATAGGGATAATAGTTGCTCCACTCTAAAGTTGTTCCTATATAGTACACCTTGAGGTTGATTATACATGTTTGGTTGCTCCCATAAGTCGGTGCTTAACATTTATGATTGTAGTAAATAGTTCCACAAATGTTACAACACAACATAGACATCGATTAGACCTCTGAAACCATGTAAGGAACCCTCTCTCTCCCATATGGTGATGTTTTAGATTGTGAAGACATTCTTTCTCCTAAAAAAGTATTGTTTGCTCCATTCTTCCATTGTGAGTTATGGTTATGACAATGAATTGTAAATCCTACAACAAACCATAAACTTAAGATGAAGTCGAGAAATTCAAAAGATAATAAAATGAATCAACCACAAATACAATACAATACACAATACAATAAAACTAAAATAAAAAATAATGACTAAAGTAATAGCATTCAGGTGTTCCTAATATCAAAGTTCCTTACAACAACACCAAAAACTTAATTGACTTTTTCTAAGTGTTAATTATGAAATAACCGCATATGCACGATGTAGCTATAGCTAGTACTGGTAAGTACGGGATAGTCCCATAAGGATTATAATTACTAATAATTACCAATATCCTATTATCTAGTTTATGGAATTGTTTTTTATTTTTAATTTGAAAGAAAATAAAACTAAAGCAAGTATTTGTGGCTGTTATCCTATTATCTAGTTTATGGATGGGTCGCAAGATTAAATTAAGGAAGAACTTGGTTGTAACACCCACGTACCCCTTAGAAGTATATGCAAATGCCATACAAAATAGAACTAAAACATACCAAACATTTCAAAGCACTTCCAAAAACTCAAGAAAACATAAATTACATATCATTAGATGTTATTTTATAAACAGAACATATCATACATATTGTACTTATCAAAATACATGCCACAAATTCAAAAGCCAACCTGTATTAAGATTAGTACAAACTATTTACATTAAAATACAATATGTCTCAACATATGAAGTACAACTCAAAAACAAATTGAACATTTCCAAAACAAAACATATTCTTCTTGGACACTGCGATAGTCTTTGTCCTAGTCCTTAAATCTTCTTATCAAAAACTACAAAGAGACAAAACCACCGTGCTAAGTATAAAGCTTAATGGGGAATAACTAAACATAATGCATAATGGAAACTGTTTCTAACAGTCATCTAACATTCATATATATAGATTTAAATCATATCACAACAATATTTAATTATTCATATTATAGAGTAATCCAAACATTATGTCTCAAAACAAAATATGATTCATCAATACAGAACATTCTAGCGTCAGAACAAAACTCATAAATATTATAACATAATGTACAAGTATCAAAATTGAATATTAGAATAGGATATAATCCATTCAGATCAAAATATGACTTGTATCAGATTAGAATATGTTTTATATCAAATCAGAGCTTATCTTGTATCATATCAGAACTTGTTTATATCAAAATTGAGCATGTATTAGAATAAAAAACATGTTGGCTAGCTAATCATTTTTACAGAAGTGGGTAACGAGACTAGAACAGGAGATACCTATAATTGGTATCATAGAATAGGAGAGACTTATGTCTTAGTAATAGAAGATACCGAAGTGTCAATATCATGAGACACGTTAATGTCATAGGAGCAGTTGAAGACCCTTCTAGGCATGCCTATTTACCCACAACTAGGGCTTGGCAGTTTTAAAACAAACAATTTTAGGTTTCAGAATCACATGTAAAAGATATAGTGCATAACATATATCTTTATTCCATTTTTCTCAAATTCAACATATATGTGCACATCCAAAAAAACTTAACATACCTTCTGATCATAAACATTTGCAATAATGTATCATTAACATCATTATGGATTTACACATTACATATAATAACACAAATTTCCAATTCATAAATAATCATATTCAATTGACATCACATGAACCCTTTGAAACATACTTTTATTTATAAGGGCACATTCGCCCTTGAACAAACCATACATTTCATCATTAGACACATTATTTGTTACCCAGACATTCCTTAAGAAATTACCTCAATTAACAATCCATAACTAAATTAACTATTACTCAATTAATCTAACATCATCTAGGTTCATTTTTAACCTCAATTAAGTCCAATTAAACCATTATCAAGTACCTTAACCTTATATAGTCTGACAATTTTCTAAAACCAACATTTTCTCCTTCCTAAGTACTTCCTATGATTGTGGGAATAAGCCTTATGAATACCACAATTTTGTATTTAATTCCAAAACTTGATTTCTTTACTTCCATTCGACACACCTTCATCAAAGTCCATCAATTTCACTTCAATTCGAAGTTATACATGCTTCATTACCTCATCAAATTCATGTCCAAACTAATTTAAAAATCATTAACAAGTCAACTCACAATCCATGATCTTTCAAGCATAAAAATCCAAAGCAAAAGCTATCAGCAACTATCGTATTCCAGACCTTAATTCATCATCAATTCAATACATATTCTATCCATTTCAAACATCACATAATTCATTACAACATGCTATCAATTTTAGAATTCCCTTAACTATTTAACTTTAAAGAGCAAGCCAAACTAGTCTTCTAAGAAACAAGCACAATTCCAAAATCCAAATGAAAATAAGATACTCTTAACACTAAAATACAGCAACATTGAAGATATCATATGGTAGCTTTCTTGATGCAATATCTTGCAATAATTCTAAGTGAAATTGAAGCAAAATTTAAAGCTAAGAGAGGGTGGATGATTTCGATGGAGATGCCAAAATGAAAGTTGCAGAAAATTCTTACAAGCTTAACACCCAAGTTGCTAGGTGTCAGTCTCACAACTTGGCATTTGTCACCATTGCATATGTCCCATTTGTCCACCATATAAGCCATCAAATGTCTCAATTCTATTAGGCCACTTGTAACTCACTTATTGTTGCCACTTGTCAATTAAACCATGCCATTTATCACTTAATTTTTATGTCAAATGTCATTAATTCATAGGCTTAATCATTTAAATTTCCTTGTACCAAATTGACTTGTCGCTTGACAATTTTCCTAGTCTAATTGTACATTTTAGTACTTCAATTTTCCAATGTTATCAATTAATTCCAAGTCAATAAGTATGATCCATTAAACCAAAAATTCAAGACATATACAATTCACAATCATATCACAATTTCAACACCTATCACATTTACATTCATGAACTAGTAACATTTCTACTAGGGTGTAATTTGGGGTCATACATTAGCAAACTATCGATATTAGAAATTTGGTATCTAGGTTTTCAATCCCTTAAAAACCTTAATAGATTGATCTTTTATTATACAATTATTTTATTCATTTATTGGACAATGGAGACTCTTATGGTATTTTAATAGCTAACCTTGAGTTAATAGCAACTAATCCTAAGGTTTTCAGTCGAATTACCCAGGTTAAAGTTTATAGGATTGTTGTATTGAATTACGAATCCCTTTATTAGGTTTGACCCTAATATGGAAGATTTATGTCATCATTGCTCTAAGGTTACAATCAACTCCTTCCAATTATGGTCAATCTAATCAAACAAGGATTTCTCAATCTTTATGTTATGAAATTAGGTTATGATCTAATATTCTAAATCTATTAGAACATAAATAAAATACATAATATATCAAAACAAAATATCAATCACAATATATCAATCAAACCAATTGCATGAATAAAAGAATCAAAACATGCTAAAGTATCAATATAGTGTTCATCTAACCTAGAAACTAAAGGAATTTAGTTACACATGATAAAACATGAAATTAAACATAAACTAGAAGAAAATTGAATAAAAGATAGAGGTTTAATGATTCTAAATCTCCCTTTCAATTCTATCTAGAGGTTTAATCTCACATTCTAATTGATCTTTCGATGATTTCTTTGTGTTTTCCACTTTTTTGGATCAAAATCACACCTTGAAAATATCCCATATTTGGAATTGCCTCCTAGTGTCTCCTATTTGATTTGAGGTTAAACACATCCTTTTATATTGAAATTTAGGGATTTTGATACTTACAAGATTTGATACATAGCCATGTATCAAACCGTGTATAACCAAAAATACCAGAATCGTGATTTTGTATGACTTGGGAGAAGTGTAAGGGTTGATTCAAGACCGTGCATCCCTTTTATGCTTCGATTCTTCATTTTTATGTGGTGTTTTTGTCTGAATTCTTCTCCTTCAAGGGATTATTTTATATCACTAACATTATTCCCTCTAATTTAGCAATTTAATGTAGTTAAGCATAATATTTTCTAACTTGTTCATTATTATAGTGCATGTATTTAGTATTTTGATATTATACATTAAAATGTTAGCCTAAATAAGCCTTTAAATTTGAATAAGGATGGATTTTTCCATAAACTTTTTTTAATGAACCTCTAATGATATGATCCTTACCAATAGAACTGATGATATTCGATTCAAATGTGACAAAAACCTAGGATGATTCTATAAAACATAGGTTAATCCATGAACACGACATGAGAACACTTGAAAGAAAGATATGAATCACCACGCTCCAGAAATAGAAGGGATTGAAAGTGATAAGATCCTAAGGTTTTGATTGCCTTCAGAAAGCTAGATAGGATTAAAATTTTTAGAAAACCTTAAGCAAGAGCACTCTAAAAGATGGAAGAAAAAATGTCTAATAGTTTTGAATAATCAACAATAATTTTCAATTTTCAGTTACAAGAATCTATAAACCTATAAGTATAAAACCTTAAAAATTGGCAAACATTTATAAGACTGTAGGCATTAAAGCTTAAAACTTAAGTTTTGAAAGGAAATAACAATTCGAAAATAATAAAACCGTATTTGAAAACAATAAGAGAATGACATTTGTCTTGGACCATAATCAGTATTAGTTTTGTAACATCCTATTACTTATGATAAGGTTAAAATAGTGTTTATAAGAGGTTAATGAGAAATTAGGAAGCATAATTCATGCTTATGCATAATGTGGCATACTCATAAATGAGAATATTGATTTTTGCACATTAATAAGGTTGTACATGCATTCATTGCCATTTTCTGGTAAAATTGATTTTTAATGGGAATTGTGGATTTTATTGTCTTAAAAATTAAATTGTAGTGTATTAAATGTGATTTGGCAATTTTGGTAATATTTTGGGTATTTTGAAAATTTGGAGTATTTTTAGATTAGGAAAAATGTAGAAATATGGACCAATTATAGTGTGACACGTGGACTAATGATTTAGTGACAAATGGCCTACATACATTGGTGACATGTGGCAGTGAAATACCAATACACATAGTTATGTGTTAAGAAGGAAAATTATGTAGCTAGAGTAGGAAAATTCTGTAGCTAGAGTAGGAAAATTCTATAGCTAGAGTTTACTCTTCATTTGGTTTTATTCATCACCAAAAACACTAAAATTTTCTTCCTTTGTCATACACACCGAACAACTTGTGATTTATGTTTGAGAATTTGGTTATTGATTCTTACATCAAAGTAAGAATTTTAGTCCATATAGAGAGTGGTTGTTATTGTTTATTATGGAATTTCCTCATCCACTGAAACTACTCTTACTGCTGGGAATTTAGCTAACTCAAGGAAGTTGAGTTTTAAGCTTTATGGTTTTGTAAATGGCATCTTGATAATGTTTAAGTTGGACTGAAATAATGTTGTTAATTGGAACATAGATGAAAATGCAAAAAAATGATGAAATGCATGAATGGTGATTTGTTTTGATGCTTGGGTTTTAATATGGGATTTTGGATATGTTTGTGAATGATTGGGGTTGAAATGGAAGTAGAAAAGATTATTTATGTATAAGATGTGTTAGTTGAGAAAGGTAGGAGTTAAAAATCTAAAAAAAAAAGTGAAAGAAGAATTTCTGGAGTATGTTAGCTATAACATTTCCACTGATTAAGCTTCTATCTTTTAGCCATAACTTGTTATGTAGTTATCCAAATGAGATCATTTTTGATTTGTACTAAATTAGAGACATAAGGCTACAAATGAAAATTTAATTCTATCTCTAAGAGTTTCAAAATGTAGCTTGAAGTTGAGTTATGGATTCTGTTGTGGATTGGGAATATTCCGTGGTATTTTAGGTATAACTTTCAAAATTTTGACCCAAATTGCATGGAAATAGTTTCATTCGAAACTTAAGACATAAAGGAACAATTGTTTGAAAGAGTGTTTTGCCTAAATCCTTCATTTTCCTTATCAAAATGGCTATGCCAAATTGACCCGAAGGTCTATTTTAGGAAGAGCTGGAAGAAGTTGGAATAAATGGTAGTGCATGATCGTGCTTGGGTCGTGAAGGGGTGCGCGATCATGACAATGTAGGATCAATTGCACAATCGTGCACAGTAAAGGTGTAGTGATTTTTGACAGTTTTTAACATCCTTTACTCTTTTGGCAATAACTTCTTCTTCCAACCTCCAAATGACTTGATTTTTGAACCAACAAACTCATAACACATTTTTCTTCCTCTCCAAAAAAATTTATGGCCATCTGAATTCTTTATGAAAAGAATGATTGATGAATTTAGGATGAAAATGATAAAGTGTGCTAGAATATGATAAAGAATGTCTTCACTGAACAAGCTTCGATATTTTGGCCATATTTTGATCTGTAGATTTCTAAATGGAATTATTTTTTATTTATATTAAAGTAGAGATAAATGGATACAAATTTTTTAAAGAAATAGAATTTCATTTCTGTCTCTGAGAATTCCAAAATCTAACTTGAATTTGAGTACAAAGTACTATTATAGTTAAGAATGGTCTTAAGTATTTTGAGTATAACTTTTGTAATATTGAATCAAATTGCATGGTCTTGGTGTCCTTAGAAACTTAAGATATGGGAGAACAATTTTCTTGAAGGAAGTGTTATCAAATTACTTCACTTTCCTGATTAGAATAATCATGCAAAGTGGACCCGAAAGTGTGTTTCTAGACAAATCTAGATTGATCAATAGAGTATTGATTCATGAATGAGTTTTGTTACAAGAATATGATACGAAACTCGAAATTGTCGTGAACATGCATTGTACGTATTCATTATGCATGAATGTGCAAAAATGAATTCATAATTGTGCAAATAGTGATGTGTGTATGTAATATGTGTTATAGAGGAGCACATTGAATGACAGCATCCAGACATTGCCGGGACTTCAAGGAAATAGCTATCTAGAGCGTACTGTGAGTAACCTAGATGATCTCATTTAATATTTGTTTACTATAAATTATGTATTGAATGTGGAATGAATTGTTTGTACTGATTCCAGACATGAAGGTCTAAAGACCCTTATTGATGAATGTGATATTGAAATGTTCCTTAAATATGAATTTGGTGAAATATCTGTTACTTAGCATGTTTGTTGAATGCCAGAAGAAGATATATATATATATGGGACTAAAAATATGATTGAATGGGAATGAGATTAAAAATGTGAATGATTGAAATTATAATTGATTGTACATGAATGCATGATCAGTTAAAGATAGTTGTGATACGAGTAGCCACTAAAAATGAGTTTAAAGCTCCAGAATGTCTTATAAAGCCAAAGGCTCGATATGCACAATAAGCTCTGTATCTGCAACAGGTAAGGGATAGTAACAATGAGCCCAGTATCCACAATAGATACGGGACAGTTTAGGCACTCAGTCACAACAACGAAATAATTGAAAGTGGGTCACATATGCATTATATATACACATAATAGGTGTTATTAAGTGATTGACTGATTGAATTGTAATGTGGACATGTAATTGAATGAGGTTGGGTTTGAGGAATAAATGTTATGTCCATTTGTAATATGAAAAGATGTGAAGTTATTTTATTATATGACGTGATATGTGGTATGAATTAGATGAACCATTGAGGATGGTTATATCACTGAGTTCGCAAAACTCATTATAATTGCAATGTTGACTTTTCAGGTCCGAGAGAGGACACTAGATAAAGGGAGACTCTATAAGAAGATTGATTCTTGTATTTTGTGAAACAATGACTCAAAGGTCGGTCAGTTGAGATTGATGAGTTAGATAGAAGTTTTTGTAAAATTCCTCATGTAATATACTTAGTTTTGACATTGTACATATTCGGATGGTTTTGTAAACCATAATGTAAACTTAGTTCTTATAAATGAATGAGGAATTTGGTTATAAAATTTAGTGACTTTTATGTAGAATAGATGATGCTATGTTTAAGTTAAATACGTGTTTGGTCTAACATGCCATTATTATAGGTTATGTACTGGAATGTCTACAGGGTGTTCTGGGATGTAATCTATGGTAGTGGCCATCATTATAGGTTATGTACTGGAATGTCCACAAGGCATTCCGGGATGTAATCTATGGTAATGGGATGTTACAAGTTTTGTTTTAGAAAAAGTTATATAAAATAAAGACAAGTGTAGTGCTAATTTCAAGTTTAACTCTAGCATAAATTTTGTTATAAAACTTTATTCTACAAAACCTTATAAAAGACTAGCCTTAGTTACAAAGATGCTAACAGTACCAATTACCTTCTATTTCTTCATTATGCAATAATAGTGCATGAACACTGTTGGTTATCCTTTAAGTTTGATGCTAGTTACAATTTATAACTATGATTCTTTATTTTGCTACTTCACTCAAATCATCATGATAATTCTTTAACCTCTAAAAGTAGTAAAGCCTCACTCCTTGTTTAGAGATTCACTATTAAGCCATAGAGGGATTCTTTAGCATTCCTTGACCTATGTTGTGTCAATGGTACCCCAATATGTTGGATCCCGTTTTCGGAACCCAACTACTTATACAGATTCCTCATACGAATACATGATTCCTTAAAACCTAATCC
>JAOTIZ010000008.1:17228450-17246682 GCA_027123425.1 Erythroxylum panamense | reverse complement strand
CTACAGAGCTCCGATCGAGGTGATTCTTGTTTTAAATTAAACTAGAGACATAAACCTACAAGTTTTATGAAGGAACCAATCAGCAATTAAGCCTTTAAGATGTTCAAATTCTGACCTGAAGTCGGTAGTGCTCAATTTTGGCTGTCTTCTTTGAAATAGCATTTTAGCCATAACTTCTTCATTTCTAATCCAAATTGAGCGTTTTCAATGGCGTTGGAACCGTGAGAGCGTAAGGAACAATTTTCTTAAAAATCCAATCTAAGTTTTTCCAATGCAAGTTTTTCTTCCTTTTTGGCCAGTGTGTTGTCGGTTATGGGTCTTCTAGGCTTACTATGCTTGTGTATTTATGAATGTTGGGCCTCGAAGACGGGGTCCAACAAAACATTTATAAGATAAGAATGCCTTTAAATTATTTTTTCACTAAACTAAAACTAATTGATTGTCTATAGGGCAAAAAATAACAAGTACATCTTTTACAGGAAAATGGGCCTCATTAGACTGGAAATGAAAATTCTTTTTAAAGACAATATTGACAACCCAAACCATCCGTCAAACACTACTAAATGTCACTTAGATAATATTCAAAACAAATTTTACAATAATCCTGCATCTAGTCAGCTGTAGGAAATGGAGAAAGATGCTCTCCACGATTATTTTAAAGCCCTTTGGTATGATTTTTCCTTTATGAAGTAGAGATCAATACTGGAATGGTTAAAGAATGTGTATAGAAATACCTCTTTCTTCTATAGATCCATCATTGCTAAAAGAATCTCTAATAGAATTGTATAACTAGAGTTCAATAACTCTCAGTTGAATTCATAAGTTGAATTGGTTAATGAGGCTTTTTAACTATTTTCTGAACTATTGAATAAGCCTTATTGTTCTCATTCTTCTATAACCCTACTCAAACAAATTCTACAAGATTGTCTATCTTCTTATGAGGCTAAATTCCTTTCTCAGCCTGTTACAATTAAGGAGATTAAGGAAACACTGAAATCTTTACATCCATACAAAGCCCCTATTTCAGATGGTCTCAATGTGAATTTTTTTATAAAGACTTGGCCCCTCACAAGGAATTTAGTGTCAGATGTTGTTTGGGAATTTTTTAATAATGGATCCTTATTAACAAAGATTAATAAAACTTTTATTACTCTTGTTATTAAGAGTGGAGAACTCAATCACTTTTTAGATTTTTACTCCATCTCTTACAATTCCATATATAAATTTTTCTATAAAATTCTAGCTCAGAGGTTAAGAAAGGTGCTTCCTAATCACTTTGGAGAATCACATGGTGGCTAAATCCTTGGTAGGGCTATTGGAGATAATATATTGATTCTCCAGGAGCTAATTAAAACCTATGAAAAGAGGAATGGTAGGGCCAATTGCTACATAAAGTTTGATCTAAAAAAGGCTTATCGTTATGTGGATTGGGGCTTCATCACTAACATTCTAGTTGCCATGAATTTCCCTAGGATATTTATCCAATGGATCACTCAATGTATCTCTTCACGTTCCTACAACATCCTTTTTAAAGGTCAACCCACAAACATTCTTAGAAGTTGTAAAGGAATTAGAAGAGGGATCATATATCACCTTACCTTTTTGATTTGGTGGTGGAGGTCTTCAGTAGACTATTTCATAGGGTTTGTAGAGTACTAAGGGCTTTCAAATATCCCCCTAAATATAGAAGGGTCAATTTATCTCATATATGTTTTATTGATGATCTTATTTTACTTGCCAAGCTTATCCTACTTCTGCATTATCTCTAATGAAAGCTTTTAAAATGTTAGTAGGATGTTTGGACTTGTCCCATAAAGCTTTTAATCTAGAATCTACTTTGGTTTCTATTATAGGTTTTAATAAACAACAACTACCATTGCTATATCTTGGCTTCCTATTTTGGGTTCTAAACTTAAACCTATAGATTATGCCTACTTAATTAATAAGATCAATCTCATAATTGCTTTTTGGAGTTCTAGGAAATTCTCTACTATTGGTAGGGCATAACATATGGTATCCATATTGAACTCTATCAGTGTTTAGTAAGCAGCTCATATTACTTTGGTTATGAAAGTTACTAAAACAATTGACATAATTTTTAATATTTTTTATAGACTAGGTGTAAGGGAAATCCTTGCAAAGTTAAGATGAGATGGGGGATGTTTGTTTACCTAAAAACCAAGGTGGTCTTAGTATAATCTCTCTTAAATCAGTCAGCTTTGTTTTATTTCTAAAAGGCTATGGAGGCTCCTCACTGATAAGCAAGCACTGTAGCATATATAGATCCACATCTACTTCACTAAAAACAAGAACTTGAGGAGTTTTAACTCGTATAATATATCCTCTACCACCCTGAAAGCTATTCTTAAGCTTAGGGGAAAAAATGAAACCTTATTTCACCCACCTCGTTGGAAATGGGGAAACCACCCGCTTTTGCCTTGATAATTAGTTATTAGTAGGTCTTTTGTAGCGATTGGAGGAAGTTGCTACTTTAAGACCCCTCCCTTATACATCAACAAGATACAGTGGCTCAAGCTCTTACAATAAAAGATCTAATTAGGCTTGCTCCATTTCCAGCTCCTCTAAAGACTGAAATCTTCGAAACTTTTATTAACTCAGATAATGATATCATGATGTGAAAAAACACTACAAATGGTGTTTTCACTAATCTATCTTGCAGACAAGTGATTAATAGCAACTTGCCAATCCTGCCTTGGACAAATATAGTCTAGTTTAATCATCAACAACCTCAAGCATCTATAACTCTTTGACTTGCTATATTAAACAAGCTACCTATTATTGACAAAATTGTAAGATTTTCACATCTTACTAATTGGTGTACTCTCTGTAGAAGAGTTAAGGAGACTTCAGATCATCTCTTCTTTAAGTGCAATTATGTCTTTGATACTTGGAAAGCATTGATGTAGAAATGCCTGATTAGTGAATTTCCAAAGGACTTCAACTAGATTAAGCTGTGGTGTACTGATCTGAGATTCCAAAACAAAAACATCAAATGATGCTTTTGTATTTCTCTATCTTCCATGGCTACAACTGTATGGGATGAATGAAAAAACTAAATATTTCATGACAAATGCCTTTCCATTGAGCATTTCAACACATCTATAAGGCTATGTTTGGTTGGGGGTTTATTAATGGAATGGAATAGAATGTAATATTATTTCATCGTTTGAAAGGAGGGTTTATAATGAAATGAATGGAATTAGATGGAAGATGAGGGTTTCATATTACATCTCATTCTATCCTAAACAGTAAAAATGGAAAATCTCTTATTTAGGTAGTTTAGGATATAATGTAAAATAATAGAAAACTTTTCATTATATTACATTATAAACCCTTCTTCCAAATAATATTTTACTATATTACATTATAAACCCTTCCATCCCTTCCAGATAATAAATTTCAAATATTACATCTATTTACATTCCATTCTATTGTAAATCATTTCATTCCATTTAATTAAAAATATTACATCCAACCAAACATAGCCTAATGCAACTGATAAGATCTCACATTAAAATCCACAGGGAGTTGAACCTACAATTTCTCAGTGCTACTTCGAGAGTGTAACACATTCTTCTAATTGTAACTCTTATGCTTATAATTATTTGGTTGTAAGCTTCTAGTTACTTTATCTCTCTTATAATTTGCAAGTTGTTTGTACTGATACTAATTCTCTTTGAATACCTTTTATGGTTTAATTTAATTCAACTTTTCCAAAAAAAAGTTATGGATACAATTTCATGTCAGATATATTTAATGCAATTCACAAATATGTTCTTAATCTCTTAATAAACCTAATAACCTTTATTGTTAAATAGAAAAAATTAAAAAATTAGAAATAAAAATTTCTATTTCGAGTAATTTTTAATAGTAAGCTAATTTGGCTTTTATATTTAAATTTTATCTTAGGCAGTAATAACTTCTACAAATTTTTTACCTTAAAAATTTGAAATTTAGTAAGTTAGAAGCGTTTTGTCT
This sequence comes from Erythroxylum panamense, assembly GCA_027123425.1. Taxonomy (NCBI): domain Eukaryota; kingdom Viridiplantae; phylum Streptophyta; class Magnoliopsida; order Malpighiales; family Erythroxylaceae; genus Erythroxylum; species Erythroxylum panamense. The sequence continues at coordinate 17,242,683 of JAOTIZ010000008.1, read as the reverse complement.
TACTTATCTTAAATTATCTTTTTAATGATCAAGGTTCCTTCCTTTACATACAAAACTAAAAAAAATAAATTGCTTACATTATTCTAATCAAAATATTTGAACTATCTACAAATATTGATCTTAGAATCTATGGAGTGAAAATCAAAGAAATAAAATATTTCTTAATTACAAACTTTATCTTTTTACCATTAAATCTTTGGAATGTAACTAAAATATAAAATTACTTAAAGCATTGATATGAGGACTATATTATAAAATTATTGGAATTTTATATCTAGTTTTCAATTGCATAAAATAAGGTAAACGTGACTGAATATTTAGCTTATAATGTTAATTAATTAGAGTGATGGGTGAAACACTAAAAGTTGAATTAAGAAGTAATTAGAACAATAAGAATATTTTATAATATTTTACTTATAATAAAAAGACAAGCAAGTTTAATAACCTTTCTAGTTTTTATGCTTGTCATTAGACCAACAAATCTAAAATTGAATTTGTCAACATTATCATAGTAAACTTATACGCACAACATTGTAGTTTATATGGATGTTAATATATTAATCAATTAATTAATACTTTTGTACGTTATATTTACTGATAATTACATACAAATTAATTTATGTTATATTATAAAAATTGAAAATTTTATATTAATATTAAATAAGTAATTACCTTCGATTCTAAAAGTTTTAGAATACAAACATTTTGTAAAAATTAATTTACGACAAATTATAACGAGTACTCATGCTAAATTCATGTCAATAATATAAATTCAAATCCTCTTATATTCCCAATAGCATGACATATTTTAAATACTTCTTATCTTTTATCTTAGTAAAATTTTTCTTTAGCTTTAAAAATATATTGCTAATAGCATAGTACTTCAAACACTCATACGTTTCCAAAAAGAAAACAAAATTATTCTCTTAAAAGAATTTATCATAATAAAAAAATTAATACAAATTTTGTCTTACAAGGAGTTGTTCAAATAATAAGAGAGGATTTTTAAAAAAAAAGAGCATTTAACACTTAGATTTGATTATCTTGAACTCTTTCAAGACTATATTCTAAAAGTACAAACTCATGTTGCTTTACATCTAATTTATTATTAACTACTTGTATCGAATCTTGAACTCTTTAAGAACTCGTGATAGAGGTATACATTCATTTTCCTTCAAACGATCGAATTTGTTCTACATAAAATTTAATATTTACTCCTTATATCACACCGTTGTTGTTTGACTTGAATTCATAAATTCACGAAAATGAATTAAAAAACTCGTTTTAAAAAATTAGTTTTGTTAATGGTTCAGCCTGATCTTGGCGAGGCTGCACGTTGCCGTTTGGATTCATGAGATTGACTGTCTCCGACTTGAAAGTTCCTGCAAAACAAAGAAGACACGTCGGGGTTGTTTCTCAATTAGCCACTCCGACGCTCAAATTAGTCTTTTGGTGACGGTTGAATCGCCGTGAGCAGAGAAAAGCCAGGGTTATGAGTTACGTACCCGTATCATGGCAAAGCTATACCTTATATATGAGATGGTTGTTAGGTTTAGGTCTTTACGTATGCATGGGAGACTCCTCCTACTAGTGGGCCATGGATGTGTAGACTAGGCCCGGGTTGGCTAATGGGCGTGAGACCAATATTTGAGAGATGGATCGATTGGCCCATGGATCGTTGTGATTGAGTTCGAGCCCAATACGATCGACCCGACCAGTTAATATTATGCTAATATTGTTAATGGAGTAACCTAAAGACTAACATTTAGAAGGATTACAAGATACCTTCTCTTCATAAACATAGTTTTTGAGCCTTTATAACAAATATATTGGTCGTTCAAACATTATGTTAAAAAAGGAAATGTCACATAATTCTTTTGAAGATTAGTATTTACGTTATTTTGTTAATCATATCAATTAATATAGAAGATTAGTATTTACGTTATTTTGTTAATCATATCAATAAAATATTAATTGAGATAATATTTTAAATTGAATTATACAATTTTTAAAATTTTGAATATTTAATTAAATATTTTATAAATCTAGAAAAAATTTAGAAGCATAATCTATGCTTTAAAAACAAATTGTAAAGCGTCCGAGCTCGATGCCATCTGTGGATTGGGCTCAAACGACAGATACATAGTGGGAAAAAAATGGAACAGAAGCAGGGGCAATCAAGTAATTTGGCAGCATCACCAGAAAGAACCAAGGGACTATATGCCTGCTAGGTTTTCAGTAGTACCTTACGTTTGAGAGTTGGCATTTCTGTGGCTCAGCGTTTCTCAGCTCAGGTGAACCCTAGCCGGGTTTTCTCTCACCGTCTTTCATTTCTTTTTTCCTAATATTTTTATTTTGTGTGCGCTCCGTTCTATATTTGCTTCTTTTATCATGAAAATTTTAGTTCTTATTGTGATTTTCGTTCTTTCATGATTTTTCATTTCATTCAGTATATGTTCTAGCATCAACAGATCCTCCTACTCGGTTGTTATGCTGATCTTATTTTCTAGATTTTGAGATTTACTGGATTTTGTGATTTAGGGTTTCCGCCAATCTTGCTAGGCTTTTAAGTGTTTTTCCTGGGGTCGCCTGGATTCGTATGTCAGTTTCATAGATCTAATTATCGTGTTTCCATTTGGGCTTTTTTTGACTTACAATCTTCGTGGGGAAACTACTGTGTTGTATTGTAGCAGTTGTTTAAAAAAAAAAAACTGTCTGGGTCCTGTTATTTGACTATTGTTAAAGTTAAATGCTTGTTGTTCATGGCACAAGTCCTACTTGCTTTTGGTTGCTTGCTAAAATATTATTTGCTTGCCAGGTCTTTTGTTATGCGGTGTTGAGCTGTACTTGATATAAATATGGCCAAGAAGAAGAATCCTCTAGTTTTCTTGGATGTTTCCATCGATGGTGATCCTTATGAAAGAATGGTTTTTGAGGTATCTTCTCTCTTCTATGCATATTGGTATTTTGGGTTATATGAACCTAGTACGTAATTGTTCCAACCAATTTATTTATCATTTATGTATAATTCTGCAGCTTTTCTTTGACATTGCTCCTAAGACTGCCGAAAATTTTCGTGCACTTTGTACAGGTATGTGTCTGCTTACTTGACTTGCAATGCATTTTAATCTATCCTGCTTTTCTTATGTCTTCCTCTTGAAAGATTTTCAGCATCATGAATTAAGCATATTCATGTATTGTGTTTAGGAAGTCAAGTCATGATCATCCAGCTTCTTTTTTTAATCAATTTTGTGATTCTTTAGGGGAGAAGGGAATTGGTCCAAAAACTGGAAAGCCAATGCACTACAAGGGGTCTTTCTTCCATCGCATTATTAAAGGTTCCATGGCCCAGGTTTGTAAATGTGCTAATTGCAATTTTTTTTTCTTGCATTTATACCCCTGAGATTTTTTTCCAAGCATAGTTTTCTTGTTGTCACTTAGAAGTGGTCGGTCTTTTAGTCGGTTACCCTTGTTTATGCTGTAGGATACAGGGCTGATGATCACGACTGCTTTTCTTATGATGTAGTTTTAAGGTTGTACTTACTAAGTCGTTAATCCTCACACCTCACTATGCTTTAGCATGTGTAACCTGATTTCAAGCATCTGATGTCTTAATTATTAGTGGACTAATTGCTTATGCTATCTTGCAGGGTGGTGATTTTTCCAAACGAGATGGTATGTGTTCCTTCTACAATCAATTTCATTGTGCAAAGCGACTCCTTAATTTTTGTAGACACTAATTTTATTCATTCCCTATACTGTGCTGTGCCTAATATTTGTGGAAATATAGAGCATGGGTTTTGATGTAGGATGAAAAGAAGAATGCTTACTATTTAATAAAGCTCCTAGGCTGCTGGAACTTTGAATTTAGGGTGGAAATTATAAAAAGGAATTGGAAAAAAGGATTTGTCTAGGGAATCATTCCTAGAGTTCATATCAAGTACTGGGAATCACACCAATAGGTTTAAAACTCACTTTTAGAGTTCAGGAATAACTCCTAAGTGCCTATGAATCACGCACACTTCAAAAGTTAATTAATTAAGCTTATTCCTTTATTGCTGAAAACATAACATATATGTAGAAAGTTCTGAACCCTAATTTTAATGGAATAGGGTTTTCATCTCCAAAAACAATAATAAATTTCTATTTAATAAGGATTCTTAGTAATCTCTAATAGATTTAAACCTGAAATAAGGACAAATCAAAATGTAAACAATTTCCTTATGAGGAAAACTAAATTAATTTGTACTATTATGCATCAATTTGTTATGATAGTTGTATTCCTTTATTTTTGTTGACCTTCACCAAGGTGATAGATGTTGAACACTGAAATCATTCTATCTGGGATAGGACTACGTCCTATGCTATTATGTTGTTCTTATATGCTTGATTTGATGAGTCCGATGTCTAAAGTTATGAATTTTAAGCTCCTTGCTTTTAATAACAAGCTACTGAAAATCATATACTTTAAAGATAATTCCTACTTTAGCTTCTTTATATTGATGTGTGAAATACAATCTGTTGTTTACTTTTTCGTTTCTGTCCTGTACAGGTTCTGGTGGGGAGAGCATATATGGGGAAAAGTTTCCTGGTTAGAATGCTGATCAACCCTTTTTTACTGAGTAAAAGGAGCAGCTAGTTAGGCAGTTGATTGCACAATCATAAGAGTTAGGGAAGTGGCATGTTGATATTAGGTTCAATGTCTAGTAGAAGGAGCAGTTAGTTTGTGGATTTTTTTATCAGCTTGGTTGTCCCACAATATGAATTATTGGTGATGTTCTTTTCCCATTTAAATACTTGTTGACCTGTACTATTGACTTGTACATCCAGATTACCTTTTGAAGTAAGGAAAATGGGCAACTTTAGCCAGTATGAAGTTGGCAGTATTAGCAATGTTGTTATGAGGATGTTTTTTACTTCATACTTAAGAGTCATGTAGCATTACTTTATAACTGTCCTTGTGACATTTAAAAGTTTTATATTTGCTTGTTGTTGAGCTGTTTGGACTGTGAGAACCTTAATTTTATTTTGCCGTTGTTAGTGATGCCATTCTGAAGCATTTTGTTCTGACATTTAGCATATGTGCATGGCAACGCATCAAGTTTCAAAACATGGTATGAATAATATAGTTAAACTTATAAAGGAATAACACGTCTGAGATGTTTTTTCAGATGAGTCCTCAAGGTTGAAGCATGATGAATTTGGTCTTTTGTCCATGTCAATTGCTGATCGTGAAACTTTGGGTTCTCAATTTGTTATTACTTTTGCGTCTAATCATCATCTTGACAGGTTTGTTTTAGCAGTTTGTTGGAGAGAATGTCTTGTAGCATTTGCTTAGTAATTATTAACTTTTTATGTTGATATATCAGAAAGCATGTGGTGTTTGGGAAGCTTGTGCAAGGCGAAGAGGTACTCAAGAAAATTGAAAACGCGGGTGATGAAGAAGGGATGCCAAATGTAACAGTAAAAATAATCAACTGTGGTGAATTCAACGATGGTGAGATGGATTTGCTTTCTCATTTAAATATTTCAACACCTGTTCTATTTTTTCCTCGCTATGTTTATCCAGTACTTTTGTAAGTATTTGGATCTGAATAGTCTGACAGTGAAGTTCTTTCAATAATCGTCTTTCTTGCCTCTTTATGCAGACAAAAAAAGTTCAGGTAAATTAAAAATGGTAAAAGATACTTCTCCTACTGGTAACAGACATGAAGCACACAAGAAGGGAAAGCACAAGAAATCCTCAAGAGATAGGAGGAGGAAGAGAAGAAGATATTACTCATCTGATTCAGAGAGTTCATTTGATTCTGATGTAGAATCTTCTGAATCTAATACTGATTCTGACTCGTCAATGTCGTCATCGGAAATTAGTTCTTCAAGTGAGGAGAGACATAGGAAGAGGAAGAAATCTTCCAAAAAAGACAAACATAGGCGTAATAAAAGAAGGGACAAGCGTCGTGAAAAGAAGCGCAAAAGACGTGAGAAGAGGTCCAAACGTAGATCAAGAAGGTTGGAAACTATTTCATGTTCTCACATTAAATATTTTTCTTTATCAACTTGCTGATATTGGTCTGAATTTGTTCTCCTTATTCTGTTTATCAGGACAAGTGCATCTATACTAATGCTTGTAACTTTAAAAGTAAAATCTGAGGAAAAAAAAGTAAAAATTGGCTGATTGTATGTTCTGATTAAACACTCCAATTTTGGAGGAAGGGGTCCATTCAAATGGTGCATTTTCTTTTGTTCTGTGTCTCTGATCGTGTTGTTGTTTATCCTCTTAGTTGAAATAAACTTTTTTACATTTCAATGTTCTTGTGCTGTCTTATTGTGCAAGTCATAAATTCTGCTTAATGTATGTGAGAAGAATTTCAACCCCAAGTAGCAATAAGTTCAGCTAACAATTATGAAATGCATTTTCTATGGAATGCAAGTTTTAGTTAGGGTGCTCATATTGAATTGTCCCGAACTTCCAGGGGGTCAGATAGTCTGACAGATACTGAGAGCAAGAGCGGGAGCGAAAGTAGCTCTGATACTGATGGTTTGGATGTACAAGCAAATGATAGGAAACGTAAAGACCCTTTTTCAAGGACAGGTACTATTCTCAACAGTTGATGTATCTTAGTCAGCTTATGTGTCCAATTTCTCTGCTTTTTGAGTAAGGGGTGACATCTTAGGTTTTATTGTGGATATTTTATGTTGATACTCTTATCATGTCTTCATGTTTGCTTCCTTCTTTCTGCTTGAATTCTAAGGTGGGATGTTGTGGTTTAGTTTAAAGTGGTGCGTGACCGAATGTTGATAGGAGATATTATATCATCGAAAGAAACTTATTCTTTAGAAATTGTAGATCGTTGCTAATTGTGGTTGGCCAGGAAATTCTTGTTATGTCACCTTGCACAATTAAGATTACACTATCTTTGCTTTTCTATTTTGAATTCACATGCTATATGAAGATTGAAATATGCTCCTCACAATCATGTTTAATATTTTTGAACTCCTTTATGATGTAATGCAGTTCTCACTCAATCTCCCATGCTTTTGGTGGAAGATGCTGCTTCACTTCCCTCTAGGAAGAGGGATGAACAAGATATGATTGGAAAAGATGGTGGGTTGCCCAAGGAGAATGGAAGACGATCTGGCAATGGCAGCAATGCAAATACCAGATCTGATGGGAGTCAAGATAGACAACCGGATATTGTAGATGATCACCCAGAGAAATCTAGGTCTACTTTCCATTCTTCTAACAACTCAGTTATTCTTTATGCTTACCAATTCTCCCAGAGCCTGTATGTTATTGAAAGTTGATCAGCAGGAGGAGAAGCATGAGCCCCAAGAGGGCCATGAGTAAGAGTATGAGTATTAGTCCTCGGAGGAGTCCGACGAAGAGCCCAAGTGTTAGTCCAAAGAGGAGTATGAGCAGCAGAAGCAGTGCCAGTGGAAGCCTCCCTTATATTTCACCTAGGAGGACTGTCGGTAGAAGTGTGAGCAGCCCAAGTCCTGTCAGAATTGTTGGCCGAAGTCCAGTAAGGAGCAAAAAGGCTGCAAGCCCAGGCAGGAGTCCTGTCAGATCACATTTACGAAGAAGTATTAGCAGGAGCCCTGTGAGATCTCGTTCTCGGAGAAGTATTAGCAGGAGCCCTGTCAGATCCCGTTCACGAAGAAGCATTAGTAGGAGCCCAGTGAGATCCCCACCTCGGAGAAGTGTTAGCAGGAGCCCACTTAGAACATTGCGCAGATCAATTAGCAGAAGTCCGATAAGCCCAGTTAGATCATATCGGAGAAGCATTAGCAGAAGCTCAGGTAGGGCTCCGCCAAGGAGGAGCACCAGCAGAAGTCCTATCAGGGCACCAAGCAGGAGCAATCGTCGAAGTTATTCCAGGAGCCCTAGCATTGTTCGTAGGGCAAGGTCTCGATCATCTGCTAGAAGTTTATCAAGAAGTATTTCACCTGATGGATCTCCGAAACGTATCAGAAGAGGGAGAGGTTTTAGCCAACGATACTCTTATGCTCGACGATACCGAACTCCCTCTCCAGAACGTTCTCCTGTGAGATCATACCGTTATGGTAATAGAAGTGACAGGTAAGATATTATTGATTGGCATTTTACTGTCTTGATGTCTTATGGTTATTGGAGAATGGCAGATTTGAGTTCATGGTGCCTTTTCATTTCTTGCTTATTATTTCAGATACTCCAGTTATAGAAGATATTCACCTAGGCGTTACAGAAACCCTCCAAGAAGAACTCCCCCAAGGTTAGTTGAGATTTATTACCTTTGTTGCCCTTAAGATAATCTGAATTAGGATTTTAAACTGTTTGCAACTTCAATTGCAGCTATTTTTACTTCTCAAAAAAAAAAAAGAACTGCATTTACAATAGTGCAGTTGCTTTCCAATCCATTACTACGATATGTGGTTATGGCCGGGGATGGCCACAATAGTGCATATATTACTAACAATTGACCCGCTATAACCAATTTAAAACCTTGATTTGAACATTATGTTCTCTTTAGAAATGTAATGATTTACAGATGATAGCCTGGAGTCGTAACAATTGTGCATATATTGCCCAGAATTGTTCGCATCACATTGTAATCTGCTATAAGCAATTCAAAACCTTGTTTTTAATAATATGTTTAGAACTGTCATGCTCTACAGATGATTCTTCTCTTTTGTCATGTCCAAAATTGTCTCCAGAAATATGTTTACTGACAGTTTTGGTAGTTAAGGTGTTAACTTTACCATGATTCAATCTAACAGATATAGAGGCAGGAGAAGTAGAACTAGAAGTCTATCAGTATCACGTAGCCCACGTTATCGTGGCCGTCACTATGACCGCAGCCGTAGCCCAGTTCGCAGCCGTAGCCCAGTCGATGTGTCCAGGTCTCGAGGTTCTCCACGAGTTGAGAGGCGTAGATCACCATCTAGGAGCCAGAGCCCATCTGAGTCCAGGTCATCATTGGACTCGCAGTCTCCCAAACGAGTGAGCAAAGAGAGACAAAGGTCAAGGTCATCATCTGGAAGCCTCGGTGGAAAGAAGGGTCTAGTGTCATATGAGGATGGATCTCCTGACTCTGGCCAAAGCTAAAATGAGAAGCTGTAAGGGTTGCAATAATATTTGGTAGGAAAAGTTAAAGTTAGAATACGCCAAGTCTAATGAGCATGAGCTCTCTTACGAGCTTTGGTTTTCTTCTGGCCAAATGTGAGTTGTATTTCTGGTTTTATTTTATCCTGCTAGAAGTTGTTTCAGAGGAGGTTACATCATTGGTGCTTTATAAGGAGATTTTGGAAGTTATTAGTTTGGATTGTATCAATAGCTGAGATCTGGATGTTATTTGACTTGCACTTTCAACCGTATCTTGTAGTGTGAAATCTTTTCTGAGTTTGAGCAGAAATGATGTAGGCTGACCTGGAAAAGATGAAACTTCTCATATTTTTACTGAGGTCAAATGTTGAAACAAATGTGTGGTTTATGCACATGATTATTAGGTTGTTCTGTGGGGTAGCGTTTACTATTGTTTATATAATCTTTGTTGGAAATGTGCCCAGAGCCGTCTGATAATGGGGCACCAGATTCTGTGTGCAATTGAAGATGTTCCAATCCTGTGCTGTTCATTTTTAACTACACATTTATGTGAACTTTATATAAATGTGGACAAAATTTAATAGAATAAGTAAAAACTGGTTAATTAGAATAGATGATCTGGTCTCAAATAGTTGGAACCTTCTGCACTGATCGCATGTGACAACCGAAAGAGAGTGAAGTTGAAAGTTTATGTCCGGACCCCGGATGCTCTTAATGGTTTTGGCTTCCTCTTATATTTTGTCTACAGGAGAACGATCATAAATTCTAGGAAAAGGGTTGGACTGGACGCCCAGAATGGATGTTCCCCTAATACTGCAACCTGACTTGTCTCTTAAAGAAAAATAATTTCAAATGTCAAGTAACCAATTAGAATTAAATATCAGAATTTAGTTAACATGAAGTGATCCAATTCTCAAATAAATCCACCAAATGATAGGTGAAAATAAGGTAAAGGTAACTTTTTTATTTAAAAAAACTCAACCTGAAAAGTCAGGGAAAAGGAAGGGCAATTAACCTTTTCGAAAACTCTTTACGGCTACCTTCATCCAAAAATTTTCAACAATCGTTAATTTCTTATCTTTATAAGATAATTTATAATTTTATAAAAAATTAATCATTAACTGCACCAATTAAACTAAGCCCAACAAATTAATGAGAACAGAAAATTTACCTAATATTTACGAATTGATATAGTAAAAAAATTATCATATAAAATAACAAATATTATGATTATTAATAAAATATAATAAAATAATATTTATTGATTATTATTAAACTAAGGATATTTAAGTAAATCAATTACTAAAATTCCTATTACTTTTATAATTTTCTTATCAGTAATAAATCAAACTAAATCATTATTAATTTATGATGCAAGTTATAAATGAAATATCAGAAAAATGATTATATTATCTATTAGTATTATCAAATAATTAATAGAAATTTAATTTACAAAGTTAGAATATTTTCATATAAAAATAAATTAATGAATAAATACATTAAAATAATTGATAATATAAGTATGTGAATATAATAAAATAATAATAATTTTTTTACAAAAATCCGTTAATTAATAGTAAAATTATGAGTTACAAATAAAAATAAAAATTTGATCTCCTTATTTATTATTACTTTAAACTAATAATTATATTATTAATTAATAATAAATTAGATAAATTAATAATGTTATAATTGATTACTAATTATTAACAAAAAATAAATTAATATTACATATCAAATGTTATTATTATACTTTTGAATATAAGTAATAATATATAAAAATATGATATATCAATAAACCAAAATATATCAATATTGTACTTTTAATCTCTCTATCAAGCTATAAAAGATTAGTCCTTGTTTTTACTTTTGTTCCTTTAAAGTTTACACCAAAATCTCCTTATGGTTCTCGTCTGTAAGTCTTACTAATTGATGCAGAAAACAGACGTGTTAAACAGGCAGCAAGCACTTCAACTCCACACATCTATCCTAAAACAGAAGGCAAGACCTACTTGGTACAATGAAGGGGACTCTAAAAAGGAAAAATTTTCATTCCTCACTCTTAGCTCGCTGTAATACCAATAAGATTACTAAGCTGCTGGACAACAGTGGACAAGAACATTTTGAATTATCTAGTTTGCTTCAGGTGGCTAGAAGTTACTAACTTGATCTCATGGGGACAAATCACGCAACCTTGCCTAGTTCCAATGCTTTACAGCTCCTTCATGCTGACATCGATCAAGAACTCAACGCCTCCTTGATTTTACCTTTCACAAGTGATGATGTTAAGCGAGTTCTCTTCAGTCTTCATCCATCTAAATCTCTTGGCCCATATGGGTTTACTGCTTTATTTTTCCAGAAGACTTAAGATATCACTGGGCCATTATTTACTGAAGCTGTTTTGGAGTCCTTTGAATCTTCAAAGCTGCTTCAGGAAATCAACCACACTTTTCTTCAAAAGCTGCTTCAGGAAATCAACCACACGAAGAAGCCTAATCCTTGTATGATATGATGGGTGACTTTCGCCCCATTTCCTGTTACACTACCATATATAAGGTAATTTCCAAACTTCTTGCTGAGAGATTAGAAAAAGCTATATCTGCTCTCATCCATCCTGCTCAAGGCACTTTCCTCCCGGATCGACAAATGAGCCACAATATTTTGTTCTTATAAGATCTGCTTAAAGACTACTCCTCTGGCAAGCGTATTAACAGCTGCTTACTCAAAATCGATTTGTATGAGGCATTTGGTTCATTCAGCTAGAGTTTTATTCAAGTATGGCTAGAAGTGCTTCAACTCCCTAGCGAATTTATTCACTAGATTTTGGTTTGTATCTCTTCACCTTCTTTGAACATTCTCGTTAATGGCATTCCAACAATTCCTTTCAAACCTAGCAAAGGTATTCGGCAAGGGAATTACATATCAAAACTGAAGATTAAGAAAAAATATATACAGTAAATACAGAGATATGTGCAGCTAATATATCACCAACACTCCCTCTCAAGCAGGGACGGAGCCAGACTCGACTCTAAAGGGGGGCCGGAGGCCAACATCTAAATGCAAAAATTTGTTTTAAGGGGGGGCCACCTATATTTATAATTTTAAAAATATTAATTATATAAGTAATTTTTTAAAAAAAAAATTGAAAGGGGGGGCCATGGCCCCCCTCCCTTACAACGTAGCTTCGTCACTGCTCTCAAGTTGGAGCATGCAAGGAACAAATGCTCAACTTGCAAACAAGAAACTCAAACTACTTCCAACCTAGTGCCTTAGTAGAGATGTCGGCGAGCTGAAGGCCAGAGAGCAAATACGCAGTGGCAATAGAACCAGCAATGAGTTGTTCTTGAACAAAATGACAATCAAGATCAATGTGTTTGGTGCGTTCGTGGAAAACTGGATTGGAGGCTATATGAATAAGGACTTGATTATCACAGAAAAGTCACATTGGTTGCTTATGGAATACACCTAAAAACCAAAAATGAATTTTAACCAAACAAGCTCGCATGTGGTAGTAGCCATAAAGCGATATTCCGCCTCGGCAGAAGAGCGGGAGATCATGTGCTACTTCTGGGTCTTCCAAGAAATAGGAGAGGAGCTAAGAAGTACGAAATATTCAGCGAGCGAACACCAAGTTAGAGGACAACTAGCCCAATTTGAGTCACAATAAGCATATATAACTGCAAATTTGAATCTGTGCGCAATAATAGACCTTGCCTGAGATTTTTCTTAATATATTGTAATGCCCACAATGCAGCTTTATATTGCTTTTGGGTCGATTGTTGCATGAATTGTGACAGTGTGTGAACAACATATCTAAGCTCGGGGCTCGTGATTGTCAAATAAATTAAACGTTCAATAATTCGATGGTAGCGATTAGGGTCTGGGTAGAGCGACGAACTTGACAGGCGAGTTTATGATTTTGCTCAATAAGAAAATCAGTTGGCTTACAACCCAATAACCCAATCTCGGAGAGGATGTCAAGTGTGTATTTATGCTGACACACGAACAAGCCATCCGGTCCACAAGCAAATTCAATGCCCAAAAATTATTTGAGAGACCCAAGGTCTTTGATGTGACAACAAGAATTAAGGTAATCATTGACCTGCTGACAACTTGCACATTATTCCCTACACATCCACATACACCAAAAGAGCTAAAAATATATCACTCTTACAATAAGTAAGCAAAATATAATAAGCATGGGACTGAATAAAACCAAAGATCTGCAAAGCATCACTCAATTTGGTAAAACCAATTGTGAGGAGATTGTCAGAGCCCATAAATTGATTCCTGAAGGTGACATACCTTATTAGGATCTGTCGTTGAAAAGCTAGGAGTAAGCCACATATATACCTCCTCATATAAATCACCGTGCAAGATGAGTTGTTGACGTCAAGTTAATGTAATTCCCATTTTCTAGTGATTGCAACTGCCAGAAAAGTACAGAAATTAATCATTTTAGCAATTGGTACAAAAGTTTCATCGAAGTCCACTGCTTCAACCTGGTTGTTCCCCACGATCAAAAGTCTAGCTTTGAACCATTCGATAGTATCATCGAAGTGATACTTGATCTTATATACCTACTTAAAAGGAATTGTTTTCTTACCCTTTGGAAGGTCAGTAAAAATCTACGTGTCATTTGCTTCCAAGGCGACAATCACTTTGGGCAGTGCATCATGCCAACGGGGATCCCTATAAGCCTCCTTAAAATTTTTGGGTTTAACACTGACACTAATAGCTACTAGGAAATGTTGATGAGCCACAAAAAACTTAGAGCAATTTACATAATTGATAATGAGATAAGGAGTACCTGAGACACCATTGGACGAGGAGTGCGGTAGAGATGGGGTGTGTATACAAACAGTATTGCAAGCGTAGTCTTGTAATTGAGATGGAGGATGACTTGTTCGATGCCCATGACCCAAAGTGTCATCATGCACTATGGATGAATTTTGAACAACCACGTCACTTGGGATTCTGATCTCTGAACTTCCCGAAGTATCCAAATAGAAGCTCCCCTATTGCCTATACTCTATGTTGGACCCCACTACCGAAGCTCAACATCGGATGCTGGACCCCGCTGCCGGAGCCCAACATCCTAACTGAGAGCGTGGTGCTGGACCCATGAGACGTGCTAATAATGCATTTAAA
>JAOTIZ010000008.1:17190947-17210575 GCA_027123425.1 Erythroxylum panamense | reverse complement strand
GGTGGAACAAAACCCTGAGGTCTTGGGTTCGAGTGCCAGAAACTCACCTGAGGCCCGAGGGGACAATACTGATTAAGGTTGGATGCCGCGGTATAACCCGCAAACACTCGCCGCAGTATAACCTGCAAACACTTACGGGTGGGGGGTGGGGTCCAACATCCTAGGAAGGCATTAGGAAAAGCAAAAGTGTGAGGGCTTGGCTAAGCCAAGGCCTAAAGCGAACAATATCTTTGAGCGGGTGATTTGGGCTATTATAGGTGGTATCAGAGCCGGTACCCGTTGTGTCAGCTAGGCTGGACCCGAAAGAGGTTTGGGTCGTAAGGGGGTGGAAAGTGTGAGATCCCACATCGGTTGGAGAGGGGAATGAAGTATGCCATATAAGGGTACAGATACCTCTCCCTTACAACCGCATTTTTCATGCCCTAATGTACTGGATCCCATGAGAACTCCGAAGTTAAGTGTGCAAGGGCAAGAGTAGTAACAAGATGGGTGACCTCCTAGGAAGTTCTCGAGAAAAGCAAAACTATGAGGGATTGGCTAGACCAAGACCCAAAGTGGACAATATCTGTAAGCGGATGATCTGGGCTGTTAAAGTGGTATCAGAGCCGGTACTTAAACCATTGTGCTAGCTAGGCTGGACCCTAAAGAGGGCTGGGCCATAAGGGGGGTGGAAAGTGTGAGATCCCACATCGATTGGAGAAGGGAACAAAGTACGTCTTATAAGGGTACGGATATCTTTCCCTTATAGATGCATTTTCCACGCCCTAACGCACTGGATCCCATCAGAACTCCAAAGTTAAATGTGCTAGGTCGAGAGTAGTTCTAGGATGGGTAACCTCCTGGGAAGCTCTTGGGAAAGGAAAAATAGTGAGGGCTTGGCTGGGCCAAGGCCCAAAATAGATAATATCTGTGAGCGAGTGATTTAGGTTGTTATAAGTGCTATCAGAGCTAGTACTCCGGCCAATTGGACCAACAAGAGGTTAGGCCTCCCCTGCAAGATGTGTTTTCCATGCCCTAATACACCGGATCCCGTGAGAACACCGAAGTTAAATGTGCTAGGGCAAGAGTAGTACCAGGATGGGTGACCTCCTATGAAGTTCTCGGGGAAAGCAAACTCGTGAGGACTTGGCTGGGCCAAGGCCCAAAGCAGACAATATCTGTGAGCAGGTGATCTAGGCTATTACAAGTGGTATCAAAGCCAGTATCCACACTATTGTGCCAGCTAAGCTGGACCCCAAAGAGGGTTGAGCCTTAAGGGAGGTGGAGAGTGTGAGATCCCACATCGGTTGGAGAGGAGAACGAAGTATGCCTTATAAGAGTATGGACACCTCTCCCCCTCAGACGCGCTTTCCATGGCCTAATGCACCAGATCCCATCAGAACTCTGAGTTTAAATGTGCTTGGGTGAGAGTAGTACTAGGATAGATGACCTCCTGGGAAGGCCTTGGAAAAAGTAAAACCGTAAGGGCTTGGCTGGGCCAAGGCCCAAAGTGGATAATATCTATGAGCGGGTGATCTAGGCTATTACAGTGGTATCAAAGCTAGTACCCAAATCGTTGTACCAACTAGGCTAGACCCCAAAGAAGGCTGGGTCCTAAGGGGGGTGGAAAGTGTGAGATCCCACATTGGTTGGAGAGGGGAACGAAGTACGCCTGTAAGGATACCTCTCCCTTATGGACGCCTTTTTCATGGTCTAATGCACTGGATCCCATCAGAACTTCGAGGTTAAATGTTCTTGGATGAGAGTAGTTCTAGAATGGGTGACCTCCTTGGAAGTTCTCGGGAAAAGGAAAACCATGAGGGCTTGGCTGGGCCAAGGCCAAAAGCAGATAATATCTGTGAACCGGTGATTTGGGTTGTTACAATTGCGGTCATGTATGTACATGATCACAACTTCGCAGGACCTCCTGGAATGTTGTGGTCATGCATGTACAAGATCGCGACATCGTAGGACCACCCGGATTGTCACGGTTGTGTATATACACGACTGCGACTTCTATGTTTATTCGAAGGAGTTTTTTTTAACATACTTTGATCTTTCTGTTATAACTTCTTCACCTGACATCCAAATGACTTGATTCTTAAACCAATGGAAATATAAGACACTGTTCTACATCTTCACCAAAAATTAGGACTTTCTAAAGTGGATTGGTTGATGAATTTTAGATGGAAATGTGACTGTGCTGAAGTATGATAACTGGGATGATCTTTACTGAACATACTTCAGCAATTGGACTATATCTGATCTGTAGACCTCATAATGAGATGATTATTAATTATGATTAAATTAGACACATAATTCTACAAATTATAGGAAGAGATTAAATTCTAATTCAACCTCTAAGAATTTCAGAATCTGATTGGAATTTGAGATAAGAATTCTGTTGAAGCTTAAGAACAATCTAAAATCTTTTGAGTATAACTTTCAGTATACTAAACCATATTGGATGAACTTAGTATCATTGGAAACCTAAGACAAAGAAGGAAAACTTTCCAGAAGGAAGTTCTATCAAATTACCTCACCATCCTGATGAGTATAATTGAGCAAAGTTGATCCGAAAGTTGGTTGTGAGATAAATCTGGCTTGAGAAATTGAGTGTGGTTTCATATGATTGATAATGTGACAAGATTTTAGGATAAGAAACCCAGAATTTGTCATGAACATGCATCATAAATATTCAGTATATATGAATATGCATAAACAATTTCATAATAAAGCACAATAGTGATATGTGTTTTTATTCAATGTTATAGAGGAACGCATAGAGCGAATACTTCTAGATATTGCTGGGACTTCGAGGCAATAGGCAATAAGGGAGCTTTAGTAAGTAATTTAGACGGTAATTTTTATAAGTAATTTAGTTGGTCAATTTTTGTAAGTAATTCAGTAAGTAATATTTGATAGTTTTGGTTTGACTGTTTTGTTTGCTATTGACTTGGGTCATTAAATGATTTGCAAAGTTCTAAAAATGAGATATGCTCAAATGCATGATATGAAAACATTGATTGATATGTGAATTGAATTTTAGACATTTCTGTTTTTGAATCTATTAAGTCCTAGTTGTGGGTAAATAGGCATGCCTAGAAGGGTCTGCAACTACTTCTGGACACTTCGGTCTCTTCTGGAGGCTTCAGTCTCTTTTATTTAGTGATGCCAATCATGGTATCCTCTGTATATGTTCCATTACCCACTTCTGTTCATGGATTTATAGTCTAACTCATTTTGTGGTTTGATTTTTGATAAGCTTTGATAAGAAACAAACCCTATTTTTGATCTGATGGGCTAACACCCTATTGTTTTGAATTTCTATATATTCTGTTTTGCTATTAAAATGTCTAACTTTAGCATGCAAAGTTTTTCATTTCAATAAATCTTATTCTGTTCTAAATTCCAGTATGTTGAGATGCTTTTGAATAATATGATTCAGTATCTATTGATAATACATAATTTAGTTATTACTCACTAAGTTATATTCTTAGCACGGTGGATTTGTCTCATATAGGTTTAGTTTAAGGATTTAAAAACTGGGACAAGTCAACCTAGGTCTATATAAGTGGTTTGGTGCCACGATTTTCTCCACATGGCAGTTTAGTAATCTGCAAATAAGTTACAATTTCAAGATAATAAGGAGGACAAAACTGATGAAATTAAGAAAATCAATTAAGTTTAGTAACGTCCTTTTTGGTAACAAACTATTATAAAATAGGGAATGTTGAAACTCTTTGAATCATTTACCAAATCCAACAATTTTTCCTTTATGAAGGTGAATTTTTATTCTTCTTCCATAATCACCCTCGTTCGTCTCCTTCTTTCACTTCTTAAGTAGAGACTTCTTTGTATTCTTTAAGCTCTATGTCCTCTGTTATATGTTCCTATTCCTTTTCTTCATCGGTTACTTGAATAAAGACTTTCTTGTATTCTTCAAGCTCTATGTTTATTATCATCTATTCCTCTTCCCCTTCTTGATCCACTTATTGAACAAAGACTTTCTTAGCTTCTTCAAACTCTATGTTCTCTATCCTTTGTTCTTCTATTTCTTCTTAAATGGCAGCTTCATTCATGTCATTAATCTTTTTCTCCTCATCACTCTGAGACATTAATGGGATCCAATGGCATGCTATATCTGGTTCAGTGTCTTTGGCCAAATTAATACTCTCTTGGAAGACTCGATGGCTAGCTTCACTATTGTCCAGATCTTCCATTAAAGATTCAAATGAAACGTAATTGTTCATTGCATCAGCATAAAAGCAACTTCATGTTGAATTATCATTATGCTCATAGAATATATCCTGAGGCCAGTTTTGCAAGCAATATGGATTCTCCCACATATAATCTAATGCTCAACATCGAAAATTATGGTGTTTACCCCATAAATTTCACAACATAAGATGGATATTGGTTATGCTTTTGTGTCACTCAGAAGACTCCTTAATATTCCTTGTTAACAATGCATTGGCAGGTTGGTCCATTTAAACCTCCAAGTTATAAAGATTAGAGGAACGTTCTTTATTAATTGATCAATTTAGGCTTCCATCCTCATCTTACTTTCTCATTTATCCACCTAGTCTAGTAACTCATCGTCCTTATGGTTAAACATGTATGTTATCTTATCCAAATTTAACTCCCAAGAATTTGACTATAAGAATTCAAACCTATCCTGCTGGAAACTTGATAGACCTTGTCACTTATGTAATCTCCCACATTGTTAATCCATCAATAATTTGGGTGGTACTATCACCTAAGATTATATGTGTTATAGTAATTCCCATCCATGTTATAATGCCTTCAACTGGTTGGAAGAAAAGAATCTGCATGTTGTTCAGTTTTAAGTTACTGCAAACAATTTTTTGTTCTTTTTTTTCATTTAAGTATCTACACTCACACAAGAAAAGTATCAAATCCTTAAGTCAAAGGAATTAAAATAGTATAAAATGCTAAAATTCCCCAAAAATAGCACAAAAACTTGTTGAGCAAGTTTTTTATATAATAAAACTCTCAATACTACAAATATACGAATCATATCTTGTAGTATCAAAAGGTATCGTTCTCATAAGGACTATAAACACTTAAAATTTAACTTTGTCTAAGGTACTAAGAAATTAATTTAAAATAAAATAAACTAAATAATAATAAATAAATAAAAAACAAAACAAATCAGAATTGATACGTGAGCTACCAATGAATTTGAGGTTGATTAAAGTTGAATACTTAGGAACTATTCTACCCTTTTTTTGTTTCCCTTAATCTTTTTAATTCAATTTATGTTTCATCTAAAATATCCTAAAGTTTTAATTACTCTCTCTCAAGATTTAATTTAATAACCTTAATTGAATTCAATAATTGTAGATTTGTAATCTCTCGATTCACAAACTACTCCTAAATTATTCAATTAGATCTAAAACAATCCTATAGATAATTAATTTCACAATTGAGATCTCTCTTCAATTGTTCATTAATCTGATAATTGTGGGTCTATTAAGTGCCAACACTTATTGCACACCTTAACACTAATTAGTTGACTCACTCTCTAGATTTATTATCAAGTATATGTGTTGGCCCTTGAAAATTTTTTCATGATAAATAAGCATGATTTGATTATTTTGGAGTCTTGCTCCATTAATGTATGTTGGCATTAATTAGCATGTTAATGTGAGTAAGATAATATGATATAGGTTAAGAGAACTAAAGTGTTAAGTTGGTAAGTTTGTTTAAGGGGTATTTTGGGAAGATCAATTAAGCTTAAAAATCATAAAGCATTAAAGGAGGGGCAAAATGGAAATTATGCAATCATTAAGAGTATAAAAGGGGAGAAGAATTGTTTTCTTGCATTTGGAAGAAGTAAAAAACGTGAATCAGAAAAGAGAGAAGAGAGAAGCATGAAAAGGAGAGAAAGAAGAGAAAAGATGGGAGGTCAAATAGGTTTCAATTTTTCTTAGTTCTATAGAGTGATTTTGAAGGTGTTCAAGAAGGTAAAAAGAAAGAGGAAGATTAGAGCTTCCATTAGAGCCAAGAAATTCATTTTTTGGTGAAGATTCAAGGTAAGCTTATGTTAAATCTTTTGGATTTTTGGAAGGGTGTCGGTTCAAAGAGCATAGGAAATGCATGGTTTTAAGTATTCTAGGGCCAATTTCATGCATAGGTTTCTTTAGGTTTTCCAATTGGAGTTCTTTTGAATGGGAATTTTTGCTAATATTTGAAGGGAGGCAAGAGAAGCAAGAGGAGAGATATCCTTGAGTAAGTTTTCAAGCAAGGGGACTAAGGTGGGTTACATTTTTATAATTAAATAATAAGCCATCAATGTTTCTTTGAAAAAGTGCTACATGTTGTGTGTATGAACTTTGTGCATGAACTATGAAACAAAAAAATGGAAATGATTTTGAAAGGATACCAAATATATGAAATCAAGTTTTCCAAAAATGTGCCAATTGGGCAAAATGTTTTCCATTCATGAATAACATGTTATGCTGGTTTGTGGTGCTCTGTCCTATCAGTCAAGTGCACTTGATTAAAAAGGCTTCTCCCACCTGCCCGCTAGTGGCATGGAGCTCCTTCACGGACTCCCATAAGTTCACGGCTACGTAAGATCATTTTGTGGGATTGTGATAATACGTTCTATCTACGGCTACTCAAGACCCTTATGGAAAATGTGTAGTACATTCTATTGCGGATCCACCCAAACCATTTTGATGTGTTTAATTGATTTTAATGTGTTTGATTGGTTATGATTTATTTGGCAAGTTTGATGGATGTATGACTTATGTGATTTGTGAATTGGCTTAATAAGTTAAGAATGTTGTGTTTTATGATTCAATGGGAAATTAGCTTTGATCATAAAGGTTTTAAATAGTTTTTGCTTGTTACCGATTATAAAACTGTTACCCATGAGCTTTAAGCTCACCCCCATTCCTCCCCATGTACAGGTGATGAACAAGATATCAAGTGATCAAGTCGAGAGTCAAGGCATCACTCTAATTTTCATTTTTGCTCTTTTGAAGTTAGATCATGTAAAACAAGGCTTTAATCGCATTTTGAGAAATTATTGCTCTTATAAATTTAGTATTTTTGGACTATGATATAAGGTGGCTCAAAATGCCCACTAAAGCATTGTAAAAACTTTATTCTTTTGATGTTAATGAAGTGTGAATGGTGCATGGATGATGTGAGTTGAAATCAGATATACGTGAAGAAGCAATCAACTTGAGTTGATGATTTTGGAACATAAATCGTTGATATATATATATGCATAAGCGAGATACTATGGAAAGGAAGATAGGAATTATAACTGATTAGATGTAGTTAAAGGTGATGAGACAAATGAGTTAAGATTTGAGAGTTTAATGAAATCCATTCGGTAGTTGAATGGTTATGCTGAGAAAATTCCAAGTTTGTATAGTGCAAAATTTCAAGTCTTCCATAAGGGAAAAATTCGTGTTCTGACTTTGGAGAAACATCTGGATTAATCTTGGATGAATTTGACAAGTTGTCTTTATGGAAGTTGTAGCTTGTCTTTCTAGCTTTCCAATGGTATAAAGTATGAAAATTTTGGATATCGGAGTCAAAAGTTATGATCCTGATAAGTGGAGATGCTCAGAAGTATACGACCTATCGTCTAGCGATGACGTATGGTCTGGTGATAACGTGTCGTCTGGTGAGTACGCATCGTCTAGTGAGGACATATCATTTGGTGACAATGTATCATCTGGTGACAACGTAGATGTATCGTCTGGTGATGACGTATCGTCTGGTGACGTCATATCTTCTGGTGATGACGACATATCGTATGGTGCACTGTTCATCTGATCTTTTCATCTGGTCACATATTTGACCCTATAGATGATTAAATTTCACTTTAAAGTCTGCATGACAGTTGTAGATCTAGAAGTTCTCTTTCAAACCGTCAAATAATGACTCTAATATGAGGTTTACAGGGAAATTTATGCCAATTCTCCCAAGAGAGGTACAATATGATTGAGGACATAAATATACTTGATTCTTTTGGCCATAACTTCATCACTTGACCTCCAAATGAAGTGATTCTTAAAGGAATAGATTCCTAATACATTTTTCTACCTCTCCTTAAAACTTGGTAACTTTTGATGTAGATTTGAAAAATACTGATGTAAAGAATATAAGGGATTGGTTGGAAGAGCATAACCGGGTTATGAACGTACTTAGATTTTTAGGCATATCTTGAGCTATAAAGCTCCGAATGAGGTGGTTCTTATTTCAAAATAAACAAGAGTTAGAGAGCTACAATTGTTTTGAAGAAGTCAAATTGTGATTTGGTGTTTAACAAGTATGGGCACATCACCCTTATGGGACGATGGCTAATGAGGAGTCATTGAAATAACCTCGCAAGGAAGCCTACTCATGCTTTATGACTCCGGATTGTTAGGCTCTAGAAACTATAGGGTATTAGGCTCACATCTCATGACTCTAATGTTGGGCTCTAAAAGTGGGGTCCACCAAGGAAACCCGTTCACGTTTTATGACTCCAGATTGTTGGGCTTTGGAAACTACAAGGTATTAGGCTCATATCTCACGACTCCGATGTTGGGCTCCGAAAGTGGGATCTAACAGTTATGGCATCAAAGTACTAGGTTCAGGTCCAGGTATGCGACTAGGTTTAGGAGTATCCTATGCATGAAATGGGTAGTTTAGGACACAAAATGAACATGCAGTATTTTAAATGAACAACTTGCAATGTTTTGAATTGTTGTACATGATCTAAAACTGTTTTGTATGAACTAAAGATTTTCAGTGGTTTTAAATTGAAGGAGTGATTATGGCACATCGAAGGAGAGCTCGAGGAGCTCTGACTTGATCTGGCTCTCGCCAAGGGAGCACAGATGAATACTATGTCCCCCAAGATGCGGGGACACATTTTACTCCAGATTCTGAGGCACCTTGTATGCAACAGGAAGTGCCTCCACCGCTTGCTTCGATGCCTCAAGCAAACCCCATGGATCAACGGTTCTTTCAAGCCTTTGCTCAGGCTTTCTCATATGCCATGGGTTAAAGGTCTCAAGTTCCAATACAAGCTCTAGTGGAGAGGATTAGATAGTATGATAAGCTCCACAAGTATGGAGCTGCAGATTTTAATAGGACTACAAATTCTGAAGAGGCTGAAGCATGGCTGAAGAAGACAGAGAGAGTCCTGATTTAGATGAAGTGCTTTGATGAAGAGAAATTGGACTATGTAGTCAGCTTGTTACAAGGGGATGCACTCCACTGGTGGGAATCAGTGCCTCATAGCCAGATTATGCCTTCAGTACCGTCATGGAGAGATTTTGTTGAAGTCTTTAAGAAGAAATACCTTTCGAGGGTTTATGTACAAAAGAAGGCTAGGGAGTTGCTAAATCTCACATAGAGGAACATGAGTATGAGAGAATATGAGCCAAAATTCACCTAGCAATCACGGCATACCGCCATCATTATTACCAATGAGGAGGATAAGTGTTGCAAGTTTGAGGGAGGACTTCATTTGGGGATCAAGGAGAAAGTCTTGATCCATAAATTCTATGATTACCAGTAGTTAGTTGATGCTACGCTCTAGGCTGAGAAACTGGATAATATAAAGAATGAAGTGAGCAGGAAGAGGAAGAACCGGGAGCAATCTTTTAAAAAGGGAATACGTGTTCCAATGCTTGAGAGGAGTACAAGGAGTTACCATATGCAGAGTGAAGTGGGAAGTAGTGGCCCTGCCAAGAACAAGCAGGCAAGGGCAGTTACAGGGCAAGCCTCAAGTGTGGGAGGCATGGGAAGGACGGGAAGAAGTATATACACAAACCCTTAATGTAAGCATTGTGGGAAACTTCACAAAGGAGAGTGCTTAAAGTTACTTGGAGCATGCTTCCGATGCGGAGAGAATGGACACAAGATCGAAGATTGTCCCCAAGTAACAAAGCAAGAGGGGTCATGGTTGCAAGCCCTAAGGAGAGCAGAAATAGGAGGAACCAGACCAGTCACTAAGGTGGGCAGTTCTGGGGCTGCAAGGAAGGCTATTCCTCCAGGAAGGCCAAAGGGTTAGGCTTAGTAAGGGTGTTCGCCATAACTAGAGAGGAAGCTGCAGCCGCACCCAAAGTTGTCACAAGTATGGCTCAGTTATTTAATTTCGAAGTATATGTCTTGATTGATTCTGGTTCTACACATTCATTTGTTTCTACAAGCATGGTTTTGTATTATGTGAATTTGGGGCCATTGGATAGTCGCTTGATGCTTAGCACTCCTTTAGGGAGGATGGTGAAAATAAGTCAAGTATATAGAGATTGTGAACTGGTTATTGAGGGCGCTAAACTGGTAGTAGACTTGTTGGCTCTAGAGTTGAAGGGTCTAGATGTTATATTGGGCATGGATGCCATGGAGAAATATTGTGCAAAGTTATATTGTAGGCTCAAGGAGTTAGAGTTTGACTTTGGCAATGGTGAGAAGGTGATTTTCATAAGGGATAGGAGAATACCATCACCCAGAATTGTTTTGACTTTGCTCACCAAACGGATAATGAGAAAAGGGTGTGAAGCCTTTTGGCACACGTCGTGGACACTGAAGTAAACAAAGGATAGTTAGAAGATTATTCGATTGTGAAGGAGTTTCCAGAAGACTTACCTGGTTTGCCACCGGTGAGGAAAATTGAGTTTTCCATTGACTTGATTCCTGGAATCGCACCTATTTCTATACCACCGTATAGAATGGCCCCAGCTGAATTGAAGGTGCTCAAGGAACAATTGGAGGCATTGTTAGAGAAGGGGTATATAAGACCTAGTTCGTCACCTTAGGGAGTGCCAGTTTTGTTTATTAAGATGAAGGATAGAACATGGTAGACGTGTATTGATTACCAGAGACTCAACAAGGTGACTGTTAAGAACAAGTATCCTCTGCCTCGGATTGATAATCTGTTTGACCAGTTACAAGGAGCAAAGGTTTTTTTTAAGATTGACCTTAGGTCGGGCTATCATCAGCTTAAAATCAAGGAGTCTGATGTAAGCAAGACAACCTTTAAGACTTGTTATAGGCATTATGAGTTCCTAGTCATGCCATTCGGACTGACCAATGCTCCAGCTACATTTATGGATCTTATGAATAGGGTCTTCAAGGAGTATCTGGATCAGTTTGTCATAGTGTTCATCGATTACATTTTGGTTTATTCCAAGAGTGAAGAGGAACATGAGGAGCACCTCAGGATAGTATTGCAAACACTGAGCGAGAAGGAACTTTATGCCAAATTAAGCAAATGTGAATTCTGGCTTCATGACGTAATTTTCCTTGGACTTGTGATATCGAAAGATGGGATGCATGTTGATCCAAAGAAAATTGAAGCAGTGGTGAATTGGCATGCACTAAAGATAGTGGCAGAAGTGAGAAGTTTTCTGGGTCTAGCAGAGTAATATAGGAGATTTATGGAAGGATTTTCTATGATAGCTGCTCCGATGACCAAGTTGTTGAGGAAGAATCAGAAGTTTATCTAAAGTGATGAAATGTCATAAGATTTTTGAGGAGCTTAAGCACAGATTGACAAGTGCTCCAATCTTGACCTCGCCTATAGGAGATGAAGGTTATATAGTTTACAGTGATACTTCAAGGAAGGGTTTGGGTTGTGTATTGATGTAAGAAGACAAGGTGATAGCTTACGCCTCGCGGCAGCTAAAACAATATGAACTGAAATACCCGACCCATGATCTGGAATTGGCAGCAGTAATTTTTGCTCTGAAGATTTAGAGACATTATTTGTACAGGGTTGAAATGAAGATTTTTATAGATCATAAAAGTCTCAGGTATTTGTTGAGCCAAAAGGAACTGAATTTGAGACAAAGAAGGTGGTTAGAGTTGTTCAAGAATTATGACCTATTGATTTAGTACCATCTAGGAAAGGCAAATATAGTGGCGGATGCTTTGAGTAGGAAATCATCGATAGCCCATGTTCAGACAATTTATCTACCGTTACTGGAAGAGATGGCTAAGCTTAGGATAAGTTTAAAATAGGAGTAACTAGATTGTATTATTGCAAATTTCAGAGTGAGGCTAACACTCAGGGAGAAAGTTAAAGAGTTACGAGCACAAGATGCAGAATTGAGTAAGCTCCAAGAAGAAATTCAGAATGGTAAGAAATTTGAAGTGGTAGTGAGGGATGATGGACTCATGGTTATTGGAAATAGACTTTGTATTCCAAATTTCAAGGAAGTAAAGGATGAAATACTGGATGAGGCATACAATGCACTTTATGCCATGCACCCAGGTAGCACCAGGATGTACAGAGATCTGAAAGAGCATTTTTGGTGGAAAGGCATGAAGAGAGATGTAGCAGAATGTGTAAGTGTTTAGTGTGTTAGCAAGTCAAGGCTGAACACTAGGCACCTTCTGGCAAGTTAAAGTCATTGTCCATTCCTGAGTGGAAGTGGCAACGGGTGACTATGGATTTTCTGATGGATTTGTCTAAGACTAGTAAGAAGCATGATGCTATATGGGTCATTGTTGATTGATTAATGAAGTCAGCCCATTTTTTGGAAATTAAATAGAATGACTCTCTATATATGCTAGCAAAGAAGTATATTGATGAAATAGTAAGATTACATAGGATTCCAGATTCTATAGTTTCTGACAAGGATCCGCGATTCACTTCGGGATTCTAGGGAAGCTTACAAGAGGCTCTGGGGACCAAGTTGAATTTTAGCGTTGCTTTTTATCCTCAAACAGATGGTCAATCTGAGACGACCATTAGGGCCCTTGAAGGAATGGTCAGGTCATGTGTGATGGATTTCAGGGGCGCTTGGGATGAATACTTGCCATTGTTCAAATTTGCTTATAATAATTAGTATCATTCGAGCATTCAAATGGCTCCTTATGAAGCACTGTATGGAAGGAGATGTAGAAATTCGATATATTGGGATGAAGAAGAAGAGAGGAAACTGATAGGGACAAAGTTGCTTCAGATGATAGTCGACAAGGTTAATTTGGTTAAGCAATGGCTTAAGGTAGCAAAGGATATAATCAAAAGTTATACTGATGCACTCCATAAGGAAATGGAGTACAAAGTTGGTGAAAAAGTCTTTCTTAAGACGTCTCCTTGGAAAGGAGTCGTGAGGTTTGGCAAGAAGGGAATGTTGAGTCTGAGATATGTGGGTCCTTATGAGATTGTATATCGGATCCGACCGTTAGCCTATAAGTTGATGCTGTCACCAGAATTGTTATAGATATATGACGTCTTTCATGTGTCCATGTTAAGGAGGTATAGATCGGATCCCTCCCATATTATTCATACCGCTAGTTGAGAGATGATCTGACCTATGAGGAAACTCTAGTGGAGATTTTGGATACTAAGACGAAGATTCTTAGGAATAAGACAGTTCAGCTAGTCAAAGTCCTATGGAGAAACCATTCCATGGAAAAGGCCATGTGGGAACCTTTGGAAGCCATGAAGGAGAAGTACCCGCACCACTTTAACGATTGAGGTAAGAATTTCGAGGAGGAAATTCTTTTAAGAGGGGGAGAAATGTTAGGCCCCAAATTTTTTTTCTTGATGAATGAGCATGTTAAGATTAATTTTGGAGTCTTGCTAGATTAATTTGTGTTGGAATTAATTAGCATGTTAATGTGAGTGAGATTATATGACATAGATTAATTGATTAAAGTGTTAGGGTGGTAAGATTGCATGAAGGGCATTGCTGGAGCATCACTTAAGTTGTAAAGTTTTAAGGCATTGAAGGAAGGGTATAAAAGGGGAGAAAAAAATTTGTTGTCTTACATTTGGAAGAAGTTAGAAACGTGAATGAGAAAAGAGAGAAGAGAGAGAAACACAAAAAGAGAGAGAAGAGAAAAAAAAGGGAGGTCATCTAGGTTTCAATTTTTCTTAGTCTTCAAGAGGGATTTTGGGGTTGAGCAAGAAGGGAAAAAAGAAGAGGAAGGTTAAAGCTTCAATTAGAGCCAAGAAACTCATTGTTTGGTGAAGATTCAAGGTAAGTTGGTGTTTTAATATTTAGATTTTTAGAGGGATTTGGTTCAAAGAGCTTAGAAAATGCATGGGTATAAGTATTCGAGGATCAATTTCATGCATAGGTTTCTTTGGGTTTTCCAATTGGAGTTCATTTTTTAGTGGGGATTCTTGCTAATGTTAAAGGGAGGCAAGAGAGGCAAGAGGAGCAAGAGGAGAGACATCCTTGAGCAAGTTTTCAAGTAAGGAGACTAAGGTGATTTACATTTTTATAATTGAATAATAAGCCATCAATGTTTCTTTCAAGAAAGAAAATAAATGTTTTCAACTACTTGTAAATATGCATTTATTTTTCTTTAAATGCTTTGAGAAAGTGTTACATGTTGTGTGTATGAATTTTGTGGATGAAGTATGAAACAAAAATGGAAATGATTTTGAAAGGATATCAAGTATATGAAATCAAGTCTCCAAAAATGTTCCAATTAGGTAACCTATTTTCTGTTTATGAATTACACGTTATGTGGGTTTGAAGTAGTCTATTCAAGAATGTCACGTGCAAATTGACTAAGTTAAAGGCTTCTCCCACATACCCACTAGTGGTATGAAGCTCTTCGATGGACTCCCTCAAGTTTATGACTACACAGGACCATTATGTGGAATTGTGTAGTTTGCCATGTTTATGGATCTGCCCAAACCATTATGATGTGCTTATGTGTTTATATGTGTTGACAAGTTTGATGATTGTTTGACTTATACAAGTTGAGAAATTTATGTTTTATGGATTTTTATGAGAATTTGTTATGATCATGAGGGTTTTAAAGGGTTTTTGCTTGTTACCGATAATAAAACAGTTACCCATGAGCTTTAAGCTCACCCCCATTCCTCCCCTTCTACAGGCGATGAACAAGATATCGAGTGATTGAGTCGAGAGTCAAAACATCACTCCAATTTGCATATTTTGTTCTTTTGAAGTTAGATCATGTAAAACAAGGCTTTAGTCACATTTTGAGAAATTATTGTTCTTGTAAAGTTGGTATTTTTGGACTATGATGTAAGGTGGATCGAAATGCCCACTAAAACGTTGTAAAAACTTTATTCTTTGGATGTTAATGAAGTGTGAATGGTGCATGGATGACGTGAGTTGAAATTGGATATACGTGAAGAAGCAATCAACTTGAGTTGATGATTTTGGAACATAAATCGTTGATATATATTCATAAGCGAGATACTATGGAAAGGAAGATAGGAATTATAACTGATTAGATGTAGTTGAAGGTGATTAGACAAATGAGTTGAGATTTGAGAGTTTAATGAAATCATGTTAGTAGCTGAATGGTTACGCTGAGAACATTCCAAGTTTGCATAGTGCAAAATTTAAGTCTTCCATAAGGGAAAAATTCGTGTTCTGACTTTAGGGCAACATCTGGATTGATCTTGGATGAATTTGACAATTTATCTTCATGGAAGTTGTAGCTTGTCTTTCTAGGTTTTCAATAGCCTTAAGAATTCCAAATCAATAAAAAATGTTTAACTTAAGAAATTTAGACACTGCTTGTGCACCGTCTTTTCGAGTAGGAACAACCTCTATCTATGTGGACACATAGTCAACAGCTAAAAAGGATATGCACAAAACCAAGAGATGGTGGAAAAGGTCCCATGAAATCAATCTCCCATACATCAAAGATCTCGTAAAATAATAAAGGTTGCTGTGGCATTTCGTGCCGTTTTCCTAACCCGCCAAAACATTGACATTTGTCACATGACCGACAAAAGGTAAATTAATCCTTAAAAAGGGTAGGCCAATAAAAACCAGAATCTAGAATTTTCCTAGATGTTATCCTTACACTAAAATGCCCACCACAAACCTTAGAATGACAAGATGAAGTTATGGCATCGAATTCTTCATTAGGCACGCATTTCCTAATTATCCTGGTCACTGCAGAGCCTCCATAGGTGAGGAGAGTCCCAAATATAATGTCGAGCTTCACTCTTTAGCTTTTGGGCCTATGGCTTAGACATAAAAGGAGGAGTTAGGCTAGTCATGAGATAGTTGATTATATGAGCATACCAAGGTTTGTTAAAAATTAAAGCACATAAAACTGAATCAGGAAAAGAGTCACAAATCAATTTAGAAGAGTCCACTCCCTATGTATCGTCGGGTAGCCTACTCAAATGATCAGCGACCTGGTTTTCCGCTCCAGCTCGATCCTTTATTTCAATATCAAATTCTTGGAGAAGTAATGCCCATCGTATCAATCGAGGCTTCGATTGTGGTTTCTTGAGGAGATATCGAACAACTATATGATCAGTGAAAATGGTCACATGTGAGTTTAACAGATATTGCCTAAATTTTTTAAAAGCAAAGACTACTACAAACAGCTCCTTCTTAGTTGTTGTATAGTTGATTTGAGCAAGATCTAGTGTCTTCGAGGCATATGCGATAACTTTGGCTAGTTTCTCCTCCTGTTGTCCCAACATAGCTCCTTCAACATAATTAGAAGTGTCATATGAAAACTCAAAGGGTAGAGTTCAATCAGGAGCAACTAAAATGGGAGGGGAAATGAGTTTTGATTTCAATTTGTCAAAGGCATTTCTGTAAGAATCATCAAACTCAAACTTAGCGTCTTTTTGTAAAAGCTTAGAAAGAGGTAATGCAATTTTGCTGAAATCTTTTATGAACCCCCTATAAAATCCTACATGACCCAAAAATGATCTTATATCTCTAACACAAGTAGGGTAAGGGAAAGAAGATATAACCTCAATCTTAGCTTTATCAACTTCTACCCTTTTGCTAAAAATCAAATGACCCAGCACTATACCTTCATTGGCCATGAAATGACATTTTTTAAAGTTCAAAATCAAATTCTTTTCAATGCATCTCTTCAAGACTTGTTCAAGACTAGCTAGGCAAGAATCTAAAGAATCACCAAAAAGTGTGAAATTGTCCATGAAAACTTCCATGCATTTCTCTAAAAATTTACAGAAAACAACCATCACACAATGCTAGAAAGTTCCTGGAGCATTACATAAACCAAAAGGCATCCTTCGATAAACGAAGGTACCAAAAGGACATGTAAAGGTAGTTTTATCTTGGTCTTCTAATGCAATAGGCACTTGAAAATACCCAGAGAAACCATCTAGAAAACAATAATGTGATTTGTCGATAAGTCTTTCAAACATCTGGTGAATGAAAGGTAGAGGGAAATGATCTTTTCGTGTTACATCATTTAATCATCCATAATCTATGCAAACGCGCCACGAATTCTGCACTATGGTAGGAATAAGTTCATCTTTATCATTTTTTACCAACATTATCCCACTCTTTTTTAGTACCAGATGTATTGGACTGACCCACTCACTATCAGAAATCGGATATATGATCTCAACACTCAATAATTTTATGATTTCTTTTTTAACCACATCTAAGATAAGTGGGTTCAGTCTCCTTTGGGGTTGCCTTACTGACCTTGAACCCTCACTTAACAAAATCCTATGTGTGCAAATCGTTGGGAATTTTTCGGGTATACTTGCCAAAGTCCACCCTAGAGCCCTCTTATGTTCCTTCAAAATAGCACTGAGTCTCTCTCCTCATTGTGAGATAGGGCATTGGCAGTTATAATAGGTAAACGCTCATTAGACTCTAGGAAAGCATACTTTAAGGTAGGGGCAGGGGTTTCAACTCAATCACAGGAGGTTACACAACAGAGGGAATTAATTTAGTAAGTTCAAGAGAGAAAAGATTACTCCCCTTTCCTTCAACCGACGATAGCTCCATCTCAACTGCCTAGGCCAACTCACTCCACTTCTCCTCAAGCGGACACTGTGATTGAGGTACAATGTCTTCAGCTATCTTCTCATCCATGTCAGTCTTAGTGATGCCAAAAGAACCTAAAAAATCAATAGAAAACCTTCCCTAATTGGAATTATCACTGACAAAAGAAGATGTCAAATTCATACATGAGTGAGAAAAATCAAATACATGCAACTCGGAACCAACCGAATCCTCTTTGTAGTCATCATCGGATCAGGTATCATTAATAGTAACATCAACCATGTTAACTCCTAAAAGTGAATAATCCTTATGGGGATGTTTCATAGCCTCATACATGTTAAAACTCACATGTTGATCTCCTACCTCCATAGTGATTGTACCTTCTTTCATGCTAATCATGGTATTAGCAGTCTTTAAGAAGTGTTGGACCCCAATCTTTGTTTCCATTTCCTTCCGTTTTTGTTTATGTTTCCGTTTTCGTTTGTTTCCGCATTTTGTTCTCCGATTTGCCGATCCGTTCGTTTGATTTAGTATTTCACTTTTTGTTCTCCGTTTCTATTTTTTCCTATTGGGATCCGGCTTCCGAGATTGGGTCCCAACAAGAAAGGTCGACCGAGAATCAAGGAAGTATCCTGCACAACTTCAAAAGACATATCATGTTGGGCCCTGATTCGCATTAAGCATGTTTTCTTTATCTTGAGGTTTAGATGGATTAATTCCTTTTAGTTAGAATTATTTAGGATTTTAGTGCTTAGTTAATGATTATAAATTAAAGGGATTTAGTTAAGATTAAAATTTTGATAAGTTATTAGAGTTTAGGGGAAATAAGTTGGTGTAAGGGCATTTAAGGTAGAGCATTAAAGCTTGTAAGGCTTAAGGTTTATAAAGATGGGCTTTTAGTCCATTTTATATCAATTAAAAGGAGAATAAAAGGGAAGCAAGTGAAGTTGCCGTATGGAGAAGAGGAAACTTACGAAATTTGCAAGGAAAATAAAAGAGTTAATGAAACTACGTAGTATTGCTATAGGTTATAAGTTAAGAAAGCTATTCCCTAAGTCATTTAAGAAAGAAGCTTACGAAAATTTCAAAGAGAAGAGAGGGAGGTGACTTTCGGCCAAGGGAAGGAGAAGAAGAAGAAGAAGAAGAGAGGTAAAGGCTTAGGTTTTTATGCTTTAGAAAGGAAGGTTTAAGAGTTTCTTTAAGAAGAAAGAGGAAAAGGAAGGATTAATCTTCCAATAGAAGCAAGAAGAGAATTTTCGTGGGTTTCATATAGGTAAGAGGATTTTTGAAATTTATGGTTTGTTTAGATAGGTTTTGATGCTAATAGCTTAATTAAGGTATGGGTAAGGTTATATAGATTTGATTCCATGTTTTCCGTTCTTTAGTTTTGCCAATTTCGTTATCTCTTTTAATATGGGATTATTATGCTTAATGAAGGTCTAGAGAGGCCATTGGAAGTAGAGGAGAGGCAAATTGATCAACCTCCAAGCTAAAGGATTTAAGGTGGGTGATTTCTTAATAATTGAGTAAATAGGCCTATTAAAGTTTTTATAAAAAAATGCTAATTATGCTTTCCAATGAGTTAAGAGTTTCAAGTTAATTACTCTTTGTAACGATTCTAACTTGTATGAGGTGTCTTTTGTATGTAAGTTTATGTTGGACATGATTGTAAAATGATTTGTTAATTGAAAAAGTTTCGGATATGTGATTTCGACACTATGTGAAAATCAAGTGAAAGTAAATTTTTGTAAGGGCCATTTATGGCTAATGTGTATTGAATTATGTGAATTATGTGAAATGCATGTTTTATTTGGGTTTGTGGTGGTCCCATAAGAGTCAGGTGCACCTGTCTAACCATAGGCTTCTCCCGCCTGCCCGCTAGTGGCATTGGAGCTCCTCACGGACTCCCATAAGTTCACGGCTACACATGAC
>JAOTIZ010000008.1:17175112-17190847 GCA_027123425.1 Erythroxylum panamense | reverse complement strand
AATTTCTCAAATCTAATGATAGATTTGAGTTCCTTGACCCCAAATTAGCTTAGAACACCTTGGTTTGAGTTGAAAAACCAAAAAGAAGGGTGAATTTTGATGATGGCCAAAACATCCTCTTCTTCCTCTCTTTTCTCCTTTCTTCTCCTTTCTTTTAATTAAAACTAAGTCTTTTAAGTCTTTACTAATGGGATGCATGATAGAATATTAACCCTTCTTTGATCAAAATATGGTGAAATTACCATTTTGCCCTTATGTTATGTGAAATTACCGTTTTACCCTCCAAACTTTTCCTAAATTTGCAATTAAGCCCAAAGTTTAGGAGTCTCCAAAAATTTTATTTTTATTTTAGTCCTTGGACTTTTGGACATAAAAACTAAGCCCCTTAACATTATAAAATTAAATATTGGTCCTCTAAGAATTGCAAAATTATGTTTAAGCCCTTTAACTTTTAACAATTTTGCAAATAAGCCCTTACATATATCAACTTTTCCAATTAAGCTTTCTACGTGTCCAATAAGTCTATAAATCATGTCTAATCATCTCTAAGGCATTAGAACACATTTAACTTAGCCTCCATAGTCATATCTATCCAATGGACTCAATTTTACACACTTAAAAGCTTATATGTCGGAAATCTCCAAGATTTCACATACTGATGAACTCTAAGTTCATACAAGGGTATATAACATTATAAATCATTGGAATACTTACCAAAAAGATTCAAATTCATCTTTGAACTCATACATAACCGTGTATATATCAATGTATATTAGCATCTCCAAATACAGAACAATCACCAAAGGACTCAGAAAGTTTGGCGTTACAAGTCTAGTGTGAGATCCCACATCAGTTGGAGAGGGAAACGAAGTACGCCTTATAAGGGTACGGATACCTCTCCCTTACAGACGCATTTTCCATGCCCTAGCACACCGGATCCCATAAGAACTTCGAAGTTAAATGTGCTAAGGCAAGAGTAATACCAAGATGGGTAACATCCTGGAAAGTTCTCGGAAAAAGCAAAACCGTGAGAGCTACTAGAAAATATATGTGAGCAGGTGATTTTGGCTATTATAGGTGGTATCAGAGCTGATACCATAACCGTTGTGCCAGCTAGGCTTGACCCTAAAGAGGGTTGGGCCCTAAGGGGGGTGGAGAGTGTGAGTTCCCACATGGATTGGAGAGGTGAACAAAGTATGCATTATAAGGGTACAGATACCTCTCCCTTATAGATGCGTTTTCCATGTCCTAGTGCACCGGATTTCATCAGAACTCCGAAGTTAAATGTGCTAGGACAAGAGTAGTACCAAGATAAGTGACCTCCTGGGAAGTTCTCAGGAAAAGAAAATTCGTGAGTGCTTAGCTAGGCCAAGACCCAAAGCGGACAATATCTGTGAGCAGATGATTTAGGTTGTTCATACTAAGTTGATCTCTAAGTTTATTTGGCATGCCTCATGTTCCACTATAATAGGAACGTTACATCTAACTAAAAAAAACATGATGAAGTGACTCTTTTTGAAGCAGATTATCCTAGTATGTAAACATTATAGGGTAAATTGATATTAGAAATAATGATAAGGGCTTTCTTAGAATTTTGTTAAAACTATTGTTAGTTTATTCCCTATAATGTTAGTGATAAAATAATTTAAAGGCATTTTTCATCTTATACATATTTAGATGTGTGTGATAAATTCTATAGGATAAATAAACATTGCTAATGAAATTATTATGAGATTATAATTATAAGATTCATATTGCATTCATGTATTGTCCCTAAATTGTTCCTAGTTATTTAAGACTGGACATTAATAGAACATAAAAAGACTAACATATGTTATGTTTTTCTTATAAAGGAAGTACCTAATTTCATAGACTAAAATATGTAGATACTTAAACAAAGATGTGAGTGCTTGTTAAAGAACAAGTCCACTTATCTAACTCCAATTGAGATATTTATTTGGAACATTACTTCCATGTCTATAAAAATTCTAATTGTGATGATTGTATAGTGATCCTTTGACTTGAGATCTCCATAGTTATCTTGTCTAAGGATTGCTATATTTTGATATTGTTTATGACCTATTCTAGTCAATAATATTTCAGTCAGTAGTTATTGGATGTAATATGAACTATATAGAGGTAATTGAGTAATCAACATAGGATTCATCTCCCTAAAGTAATTAGGGAGAACGCTCCATTTTTCTCGATTAGTATTGATTCAAAAAATCCTTGGCCAAGGTGGAATGAAACTTTGTAAAATAGTTTACAAATGTATCCATTTTTCTTGATTAGTATTGATTCAAAAAATCTTTAGCCACGGTGGAATAAAACTTCGTAAAATAGTTTACAAATATCACTAATTGAATCTATAGCTAATGGTGGAGGACTAACATGATTGGACTAAAATAGTGTAGATATTAATTCTATAACATTGTATGATGAAAGAATTAAATTATACAGAAAATCATACATTAAAAGGTTAGTCAAAACCATTTTGACATTTCTAAATATTTTGGTAGTTATGATGTGTTTCTAGATCCCAACTTTGATTTATGGATATAAATTTTTTAATTATAGAATTAAAAATAAATTAAAGGAGTTTAATTAATCTAATCCTAAATATAATTTAGGGTTATAATTTGTATCAATTGCTAACATATTTGGGAACTTAATAGATCTCACACAAAGAACATGTTGAAGAATGTGTTTGGGCATTGGAATAATGTATTCCAAAGTTAAATTTGAGCTTGTTTGGTTTTTGGATTAGATTTAATCCAATTCTAGATTTGCCCATAATAAAAAATAATTTAAAAGGCTTTTAATTCAAAATCAATTTCAAAATTAAGGTCATTATTTTTCTTAATTTGATTATGATTAATAATTATATTGATTCCAGATTTAATTTCAGAAAAATAGTTTCTAAAATTTGAATTAGTTAGTTTCAATTAGATTAAAATTAATTAAGTAAACTCCTTAAAATTAAGAAAATGTTTTGTTAAGTAATTAAGAAAGGTGTTTCTTAATTAAATTTATTTATTTCTATTTGAATGATATAAATTAAATTTATGGCTAAAGAATTATTATTAATTTTATTTGAAAATTTTCTTTATTTATGAATAATAAGTTTCTTGATTCTTAAGCAAATGCATTTCTCTTGGTTAAATTGTGAAAAGTGCTTTTATTAATTGATTATCAAAAAATGAACATTCTTAATATTTTTGAAAGTAATGTTCTAATTTATGAAGGAAAGACTTTCTAATTAACTAAGAAATTAATCTCTAAATAAATAATATTAAAAATTTCTTAATTATTTAAGTGTTTTATTTCATTTTGAAAGTAGTTCTCTTTAATATTAAAAAATATTTTTTAATCAAGGAAAAGCAATTTCTAATTAGATTAGAAATACTTTTTTCTAATTTCATTAGAAGTTTTTACTGTTTGAATTTTAAAAAAGGAGTTTTTCTAAATTATATTGAATAAGAAGCAAAATTTATTGAAAATTATTTTGAATTAAATTTTGTTAAAGGAGGCAAGATAATTGGAAATAGTTTGTAATTGAATTTGAAAAACTTTTTCAAATCAAATTAAATTTCTATTTGGAATAGGAATTCATTTATTTAGGAATAAATGAGTTTAATCAAATTATAAAGATCATATATATATATCGAGAATGTACATATAAGTACATATTGAGAATGTAATTATTGCCTTCCATTATTTTAAGAATAAACCAGAGTTATATGTATTGTAAGGCTTGTTGAGCAAACTCAAGGAAGCTTTAATCTGAATATGTTTAATCTTATAATGGTTGGTCATACTTAACTAGATTTGTATTATTTGAATAAGCAAACTAGATTTGTATTATTTGAATAAGCAAACTGATGATCACATGAATTTAGAAGCAAATTTAGGAATACATATAAGATATGTTTTGATAGGGGTTATTACCTAATGGATTTGGGGTTCACATGAGATGTGATGATAAAGTTATTGTTTACCTAATTTAAGTTTAGTTAGTTTGTTAGTGGTAGTAACCAATTACACGATTAAAGTCCTAATCTTATTTGGTAGTCATGACATATAACCAATACTTGCTTTTCTTACATTTGTATTTTGTTCTTAGTAAAATTTTCCTTATCTAGTACAACCAAAATTCTTGAAAATAGTTTATGTTTGAGAAGAGTTCTTAAAGTTAGAAAGAAAAGTGGTATGTCAATTATGCAATTTTGCTATTTATCACTATTAAGGATCTCGTAATAAAGTTTTATAGATATGTCAATATCATATAGAAGACAAAATGTATGAGTATTTTGAGTTGATTAATGTTTCATATACTTTATAGACAACAAGTAAGATGTATATCAACATCATGATAGCAAGATGCAAGAGGTTGTATGGAGTATAGTTGAAAGGTATAGTACCTTGATAGAATTGTTCCACTCAAGTTATCATACTAAAACTATAAACATGGACATCAAGTAAAGGCTTTGTTATAGTATGACAATAGTTTTCATAAGAAGAAGATGATTGCAAGGCCTTTCCATCTATACATGATATAATAGAGATCATATGTTTTTTTAATTCATACTTTTGAGTATTTAAAAGTAAATTTAAATTTAACATTACTACAATGTTCAAAGTATGATAAGAATAAATTGTTGAGTAAAATTATTTTATCCAATTTTATATAGATAATTTATTTTTGTTGGATCAAAGGAGATTTATGCTTAACACAAGTGACAAGAATGCAAAGTTGGATAATCAAGACTATCCTTTTATCAACATGATGAGAATCATAAAATTATATAGAAGGACATATGTATTCTTCTGATTATGAGTCATATGAAACTTGTGAACTTGCTAAGTTAAATAATAACTAAATCAATTTTTAATGAAAGAATGAGGACAGTATTGAATTGTTAAATCTTATACATAAGATATATTAGATGTGAAAACAATTCATAAAAGGATGATACTTGTATTTCATTAGAAGCACTAATGAATTCATGTGATATATTTATATCTACTAAATGAAATATTCATTTAAAATTTTGAAAAGTTTAAATTATTTAAATATGAGTAGAAATTAAGTATTAAGAATGTTGAAACACTTTGATGAGATTGATGTGGTGAGTTTAAAATTTTTGGTTATGTATAGGTAACGAGATTCTCTAGTGAATACCTTCAAAAATAAATTCCATAAGAGTATGAATTTATGTAAGGAAGAAAATACAATATGAGATATTGTATGATGCAATATTATTTCTTTTATAGCTATGCCTAGTATAATAACTTATCTTTAGTAGTTCCAATTAAATTTATTAAGAAGATTTCATATTAGATATGAAATGCTAAGACTTTTGAAAGAGTCAAATTTAATGGTTTTGAGATATGATACTTACTTGAAGCATATATTATCCACTAAAGTCTAGAACTAAATTAGATAATAGAAGGTTATGAGCTATCCAAAATGGTTGGATATAATCTTACAGACCTATTAAACAAAAAGTTTGTTTCAATGAATACTTATAGGAGAATTGCTCTCAAGATAAGTAGGATACGTAGTAGCAGTAAGATGAAACTTGAAAAGTTCAAATCTCATAACAATACATCCTGTTAAAACTAATGCCTTTGCTTATACATTAGATGTATAGTTGAAAGGATACGAGACATTGAAATATTCAATTTAATGATGAATTCAAAGAGTTTGTTTTAGAAATAATTGTGAATTTATTATGTTTGTAAAAAGGCTAGTGAGAGTATAGTTATCCTTTTTGGTGGGAGTATTTAGAAATATATTGCTTATAGAGAAATTCATATTTTCAATTGTTGGAAATATAATAGTCTAAAAACAACTCTTGTTAGATATGACAATGTAACAATTTAATTTTGGAAATTAGATCTATAAAGATAAATATGGAAGTTGTTTACCTATTCTAGTCCAAGTAAATAGATAATATACTAAAGATCTTTAGTATTTGAGATATCTAATACTTGTGAAGTATTAAAGATATCTATCATTCTATGTATGAGTTAATATTTGAGTTTAAGATTATATAGATATTAGCTTTAGAAATAAATCTTGAGTAAGGTATATTTTACATAAAACAATATTATTTTAAGATTGGAAAGGTTCTAATGTAGCAATGGTTGATAATTAAGCCATAATGCATTCTTCATTTAGTGGAAATGATTAACTAGATCAAGAAGTTTAGTGAACTTAGTATAATTCCTTTCATTATTTAGATAGGAATGTACCATTGAACATTAGAGTCATTGTGTATGTAAAAGGAGCTAAGGGGTCATGAAGATCCAATGATGTATTTGGCCAGTTTATTTTAATTGTGAACATAATTAAGATAAAATTTGTTAGATTTAAGCAAGTTCTCACTATAGAGAATCTTGTAGAATTCTCTCACTAAACCACCATCCTAGTAGTAGCTTGATCATCATTTAGAGATATGATGTAATATACTTAAATGATTGGCTTAGTACATGTGAGAAATTGTTAGTTTATGCCCTACATGTAATTGGTTAGTTGTAGTTTAGTGACAAAATAACTTAAAGGCATTATTTATCTTATACATATTCAGATGAATATGATAAAGTCCATGGGATAAATATACATTGCAACTGAAATTATGATGAGATCATAACAATGAGATTTATATTATATTCATTTATTATCCCTAAATTGTTCCTAGTTATTGTTATATTGAGATTGGATATTAATAGAGCATAAAAAGACTAGTACATATTATGTTTTTCCTTATAAAAGAAGTAGTCAATCTCTCGTACTAAAGAAACTTAAACAAATGATTGAGAGCTTGTTAGATAATAACTTTACTGAACTGACCCAATATGATAAATCTATTTGGAATATTACTTGTATATCTATGGAAATTCTCTTTGTGATGATTGTATAAGTAATCCTTTAACTTGAGATCTCCAAAGTTATTTTGTATAAATATTGCTATATTTTGATATTATTTATGACCTATTCTAATTAAGGATAACTCAATCGATAGTCATTGGATGTAGCATGAACTACATGGATGTATTTGAATGATCAAAATAGGATTCATCGCCCTCAAGTAATTAGGGAGAACATACTATTGTTTCGATTAATATTGATTTGAAAAATCCTTGGTCAAGGTGGAATGACAATTTGTAAAATAGTTTACAAATTCACTAATTTTATCAATAGCTAAAGGTGCATGATGAAATGATTAAATTATAAGAAAAATCATGCACGAAATATTAGTCAAAATTACTTTGACATTTCTAATATTTGGGTGGTTATAATGTGTTGGTAGACATCAATATTGATCTATAGATATAAATTATTTAATTGAAGAATAAAAGATAAATTAAAGGATTTTAATTTATCTAATCATAAATATGATTTGAAGTTATAATTTATATCTATTGCCAATATATTTGGGGACCTAATGGGTCTCACATAAAGAAAATGTTTAAGAGAGAAAAGATATTTTAATCAAATTAGACTAGTACTTGATCGTAAAGTTTAAGAAATTTTATGATTAAGTATAAGATATTTAATAAATAAGGATCAATATGAGATATTGGATCTTATTTAGGCATAATTAATATTTAATTCGAATTATTTGTAATTTTATTCAAAGTTTAACTAAAATTAGAATTTGATTTCAATTAAGTTACTATAATATGTAAACTCTATTATAAATAGCTTAAGTTATAAAATAGCTAGCATTCGTTGTCTAGCTATCTTTGTAACACTTACGAAGTTATCTTAACATGTTATGTGGATGTCATCAAATATGAGACACTTGTGCGACTGTAGTAGTTGAAATAAATCGATTAGAAACGATTCAACAGATATAATAAGAAAATGATCTAGTTTTGAAATAAATACGAATTAAAGTTCATGCTTTATTATACTTTAATTGTTAATAATTTTATAAAATTTAAGTGATTATAATTTTCAGGAAATCATTTATGAAAAATTTCGTAATTAGAATGCGTGGATCAGATCCTAACCCAACTTTCTAACAACTACGAGGAACAAATTGCATCTTTTGAGTGTGTACTTACTGTCAAACTTGCAGTGGAAGCATCGAAGCATTGGTCCGAAGCCATAGTAAATAAAGACGAATTGAACACTCCAAAAAAGCGAAGCATTTTCCAATGTTGATCATCCTTGGAAATTGTGTTACGTGGACCAGGCATGGCCATCGTTTGTGAGTATATCTCAAAGGACTTGGACAGATTTAGCACACTAGCCGTCAACTCTCGCATTCGTGAATAATTCCTGATCACATCATTCTAGTTGCAAAGATCTAAGCAGTTATGCCAGCAGCCAGGATTCGTGAAACGATAGCGAAATGTCTCGCAGAAGTTGAACTGAGCTCCGTTGACGATCAGGAGAAAGCTCTGCAGACCTTGTATTCGGTCACCAAAGTTAGCCCTCAGAACAGAAACTTGCTTGCGCAGACGGAAAATGCCATTCCCTCAGTTCTGAGGCTCACAAAAGCTTCATCTTCTTTCATCCAAATTCTCTCATTGTCTATCCTTTTCAACCTCTCGTTGAATCCTGATCTAAAGCCGTCTCTTTCAGAGATGGGAATCATTTCTCATCTGAATTCAATCATTGTCTCACCACTATCATCACAGTCTCTTCGTTTGGCTTCCTCCTTGGTTTGCAGTTTGGCAATGCTTGATAAGAACAAAGCTAAGTTTGGCGTAGCAGGTACTGTTCAGGTGATCATCAAAGCTATAGCAGGACCACGAGGTCCTGCTGCCCATCACCTACTCAGCTCCTTAGCCGAGCTTATGCAGTTTCATGGGAATTGCACTTTGGCAGTCCGTTCAGGGGCTGTGGAGGTGCTCCTCAAAGTCGTCGAGAGCCCAGATGGAGACGATCTCGCCGGAATATCACTGGCAGTTTTGAGTCTTCTCGCAAGATTCAATGAAGGGTTGATTGCCATAACAAAAACTGAGCACATAGTGAGTTCTATGGTGGATGTGTTGAAAGGGACGTGCATGCTGAGCAAGGAAGGAGCAGCAGACATCCTTGTTCGTTTGTTCGACGAAAGTGAGGGCTGCGTCAGAGATGCTTTGAGATTGCCGGATATTACAGTCATGTTAGCTGATCTTTCAGTGAGAGGATCGTCAAGGGCTCGAGAGAAAGCTGCATTGCTAATGAAGAAATTGACGGACGCTAACTATGGTTATGTTGATGGAGATGTCTTGTTTCTGAAATGGTAGAAGAATCTTCGATTAGACTTTCCTATAAATAAACTAGACTATGCAGAGATAAAAAGGCTTTTCATTTCATCAAGAGCTGGGACATACTATACATTTGCATCTTTTTTTATTGTTATTATGGTCTTTGCAGAAGAAGAGAAAGGTGAGAATATCATACGATTTATCAAAATCACTCGTAAGAATCATAAAAAACTTTAATTATTTTAATTATAATTAAGGGTCGTTTAATTCCACTTTTGTTTTTCTATTGTGATTTTTAGTTTTCATTTTCTGCTTTTTGTTTATATTTTTCTAATTAAAAAATAAAAACGTGTTTAATTGAAATTTTTAATATAAAAAATGAAAATAAAAATTTTTTTGGTTGAAGTTTGTAATGAAAAACTAAAAACAAAAACATGTTTGGTTTTAACATCTTGTTTCTATTTTTTAATTATACTCATATGTTAATTATTTTTAAAATCATATATTATGTTTTTAAATTAATTAATTCTCATTATGGTTAGAAATAAAATATATGTATACTTATACAATTAAAGAATTTTGCACATTAATAGTATATAATAAAATTCCATAAATTAGAAAATTACATTAAGTCTTCTTATATAATTATGATATAACACAACAAATTACATACGAGGAGGCCAAAGTTGTGCATCAAACATGATTTAGCTTAGTTTCTTACATTATTTTTAAAGTTTCCTAGTCAAAGAGAAACATACTACTTCAAATTGAACAGTGTCAACTAACATTATTACAATCCTTATCCTTTTTCTTATTACAATTCTCTAAGAATTACATGATCCATAAATCAGTATTTGGAAATCTGTAGAATTCTTTGTTAAAGCCATGAATTTGGAACTTCATCATCGTCGTCGTCATTATTATCAGATCCTTGTTGAGTTAAATAAACATGAATGTTTGGATAAGGTAGTAGGTGGATAATGTTGAGGAAGATGATGATGATTAGAAAATTGCAACACCTTTAAGTGTTCCTCAACTTGGAAATATATACAACTGAAAGTTGAAGGATTTATTAGCTTCAATTTAAATAGCTCCTTTTGATTTGCAATTACTTAAGTTGTTTATAAACAACCTTAGCAACTAGTTGGTTTAATATGTCAACAAATTGGAAGAGTGCAATTTAGAAACCTAAATTTACAAGTCCCTCCAAAATACCTTTCTTAGATTGGCAGCTTTCTCTTCCAACTTCTCAGCCTCAGTTTGATCCACAGGTGATCCAATCTCAAATTATTTCACCTAATTAAAGATGAACTCATCATATTAGCTAAAACTAACCCATTTCTGCTTAAAGTTCAAGACAAGACTATACAATATTGGAAAAGACATCTTTTTGCATCTTATGTGGATAGGCATTATTATCCAAGTACATTAGAACTTCAAATTGACCCATTCAAATAGCACAAGGA
Organism: Erythroxylum panamense; assembly: GCA_027123425.1. Lineage (NCBI taxonomy): Eukaryota > Viridiplantae > Streptophyta > Magnoliopsida > Malpighiales > Erythroxylaceae > Erythroxylum > Erythroxylum panamense. The sequence continues at coordinate 17,180,171 of JAOTIZ010000008.1, read as the reverse complement.
TCCTCGCTATCTTTAAGTTTGGAGCAATATTATTACTAAAAGAGCTTCTAAGTAAACAAGAGACTAACTTCAATGTAAACCTAGAGCGGCAGTAACTCATCTAGAAGAGAAATGTTTTCAATTTCCATTCAATGTGGTTTATAGATTTAGTTTCACATGACATTATATTGAAATATTAAACAATTCTAAAGTAACTCAACCATATACAAAAAGAAAGGTTTCAAATTCTGATCTCAAAATCATAGCACCAAGTAAAAGCACCTAAATTCTCTAATAAAACTCCAAAATCAACTAGGGTTTTAAAATCTTCACCTTATGAGAATTGGGAATGGCGGGCAAAACCTCACAAAATGCAACGACAACATTGTTGTACCGAAACCTTGCTTCATTGAGAGCGCCATTATTAGTACCACCATTGAGGCCTGCAGCGGCACCACCATCTAGGCGGAAGTTGTGGTGAAGGCAAAGTCAGGTTCAACCAGCATAAAACGGTGAAGGTAGAGTTAGGCTGAAAAGGAAAACAAAAGACAGTCAAAAAATGTGGACTTGTTGCTTTTATGAAAAAGAAACCTATTTTAAAAACATACGAAAATGTCTTTTTTGCGTTTATGTAAAGTTATTGCATTTTTCTAGTTTTAGAAATAAGAAATGACAACAATACTCAACCAAACACATTTTAATGACTTTTTAAATGAAAAATACAACACAAAATAAGAAATAGACCCTAAACAAATTTAATTGTGTTATAATAGAAAGAGGTAAGAATATAATTGTAATATTATATTAATTTCTTCTTATTCTATTACTATCTTCTTTCATCTTGGTTTTACTTTTTTTTTCAATTTTTTTTAATTTTGAAAGAGGAAAAATAGTCTTACAAACTTATTTGTATTTATATTATTATTGTTTCAACAATAGTTTGAAATAAGCAAGAATTTTGTGCTCTTGGCAGTTGAGCCAATTGGATTTCAAAACAAAAACGTCATCTTATTTTGACCAAATCTAATATGTCAACACTTTCAGTTGTACTGATTTTAAACATAAGCACTATTGTTCTATCAGATGATAAATGCCTCAGTTAACAATGATAAAAGATAAAGATGAAACACTGACTTACGTTACCTTCAACTTGAAGACTAGATTTAGGCATTTAGCTTGTAATGAATGAGTGTATATGAACTTAAGACACATTTATTAATGAAATATAAAGATTAGGAGAATACCATCACCAAATGCTAAGAATATCCTAGCTTAATAAAAACTATACTAGATATTCATACATCCCATATTGTTACTATATGCAAAAAATATTACCACCCATATCAAATAATTCAAATGTTTACCTTAAATCGAGAATACTGTCTGGATAGGAAAAGTAATGTATATGGGTAAAAAATATTTCACATATCTAATACCATACTTATGTACAAAAATTACGACCATTGACAATAAATAAGTTACATTTCATATTAAAATGAGATTACCTTCACTCATTACAAAGAGTATCAAGCCTAAGTTAAAATATACCTTATTTTCTCTCTCACACACATATTTATACATATAATATAATACACTTATGTTAAAAAGTACTAACATCCATTACAAATAAGTGACTCATTCACTTAAAATAAGAATATCACTTAGTACAAAAAAAACTATGCCTTAATTAAAACTTCATTAGAACTTGATACATATAATACCATAGTTAATACAAAAAATATTGCAACCCATAATATAAGTCATATGTTTATCTTAAAATGAGAATATTATCATTCATCATAAGGAATATCATGCTTCAGATAAACTTATACTAGGTCTTTGTACATCTAATATCATGCTTATGTTTAAAAATACGACCACTAATTACTAATGAATGACATGTTCACCTTAAAATGATAATATTATCACTAAGTACGAAGAATACTATAGTTAGGTAAAAACTTTACCGGAACTTCATACATATAATACAATAGTTATGAACAAACATTACAAGAAATCTATGATTTATCGATGGAATAAATCGATGGTTAATAGGAGAATTTCGACGATAAAAATAATTACCGATGGAATAAAACAACAAACAAAGTCTTCGTTGTTACGACTGTAGGTAAATTTAATGACGGAAATTATATGTGTCCTTCTATCGGTAAAATATACTGATGGACGGATGAAACTGTCAATAAAGCATCGTTGAGATAATCACAAAGGTTTCAATATTACCGACGGAAGAAAGAGAACGGTCAGTAAATACCATTAACAATTTCCTGATGGTTTATGGTATTTTTTCTATAATTAAATTTTTTGCGACGGTCTTGTGTATTCCGTCAATAATTGAAAGGAAGAATTTTTTTTTAAAAAAAATCCTGACATGAAATTTTATTTGATAATCTTATGAAAAATACATAATTTCAACAATTATGAATTATCTGTGCATAAAAAATTTATTTTTTTATATATTCAATTTGTTTAAGTAGAAAGTTGATTGATGATATAAAGTTAAAATTTTCTTAATTAATAATAAAAACATTGCAGTGTACATAATAAGTCTTTGTAATTGAAAACAAAAGACTACAACAATCCTAATGTCCTAGTAATCATGTGTTGGGCACCAATTCCGAAACCCAACTCTTGCTCTGATACCAAATAATGTTGTACCTCGCTTTCGGAGCCCAACTTTCGGAGTCACATGATGTGTGCTGGACTGAATCATAGAATGTGAGCAAACACATTTCTTCAACTTCAGAATATATTTTAGGAAACCTCAAACTGGAATCACAATTTGACTTCTTCAGAACCTTTGTCCCTCATTGTCTTAAACTTCTACTAACACCAAAATCATTTGATATGGTTTAGAATTCTAAGAGTTAGGGCTTGTTCCAATTATCTCTCATTAATCATTCTCGGTTCATCTTCATTCTCTGATACTGTAGGTGTCGAGCCCTATTTTCTGAATCAATCTTATACTGAAGCAAATATTCTATGCTAAACTTCCATCCAGATATTGAGTCTTAGGGACTGGGTTAAAATTCTATTCCTTCAAATCATTTGTAACTCTATGTCTCTAGTTTGTCTAGACATAAGATACATCTCATTTAAAGGCCGGATAACAAAGTTATGGTCGAAGGAAATCAAACAAGGTTCCGTCCTTAATCATATTGAACATATTTCAGGACAAAAGGCATAACTTGCTCTAGGGATATCAGATCAAGGTCATTCTTAAAGGGTTTGAAAGAGGACTGCGATATCTACAACTTTCATGAGACTTTAAAGACAAATTCAATCATATAAGGGGTCACAATTCGGGCTGGGCGATAGGATCAGATGAAGCTAGATGAAGGGTCAGACGAATTGGGAAAATTGTCATAACTTTCACAAGAGAGGTTAGATTAAGGTGTTCTTTAGACAGTTTGAAAGAGAACTTCAAGATCTATAACTTTTATGAAGGCTTTAAAGATAGAGTCTATCGTCTAGAGGGTCAAATTTGGATCAAATGATAGGGTCAGATGAACAGTGCATCAGATGAAATGACGTCATCACCAGACAATATGACGTCACCAGACGATACGTCCTTACCAGACCAAGCGTCCTCACTAGACAATATGTCCTCAGTAGACGAAGCATCCTCACCAGATGATACTTCTCACTAGATGAAGCGTCATTACCAGACGACACGTCATCACCAGACGATCCGTCATCACCAGATGATATATTTTCACTAGACGATACGTCCTCACTAGATGATGCGTCCTTACCAGATGACAAGTCATCACTAGACAATCCATCATCACCAGATGATATGTCCAAATGATACGTCATCACCAGACGATCCGTCATCACTAGACGATATGTCTTCACCAGGCGATACGTCCTTACCAGACGATGCGTCCTCACCAGACGACATGTCATCACTAGATGATACGTCATATACTCCTAAGCATCTTTACTTACAAAGACCATAACTTTTGACTCCGATATCTAAAAATTTCATACTTTATACCGTTGGAAAGATAGAAAGCTAAGCTACAACTTTCTGGAAGATAACTTTCTCTAATTCAACCTGAATTAATCCAAAATTTTCCCCTGAACTCAGAACAAGAAAATTTTCCTTATGGAAGACTTGAAATTTTACACTATGCAAACTTGGAATATTCTCAACATAACCATTTAGCTACAAAAATGATTTCATTAAACTCTCAAATCTCAACTTGTTTATCTTATCACCTTCAACTACATCTGATCAGTTATAATTTCTATCTTCCTTTCTATAGTATCTCGCTTATGCATACGTGTATATATATATATATTCAACTCAAGTTGATTACTTCTTCACATATGTCTAACTTCCAACTCACATCATCCATGCACCATTCACATTTCATTAACATCAAAAGAATAAAGTTTTATAAATCTTTAATGGCATTCCAAGCCACATTACGTCATCGTCTCAAAATCTTAAATTACAAAAGACTCTTAAACAACAAACTTGTTCCTTTCCCAAAATCAACTCTGAATACAAAATAAACAAATATGGAGATATTCCGTTAAGCTCTTGTTCACTTGATCTCTTAGCTATTACCTGAAGATAGGATAAAAAGGGGTGAGCTTGAAGGCTCGTGGGTAACAAGTTTATAACAAAGAATAAGCAAAATCGTTGAAATGTCTCCTGTCTTTAGGTGGGCATCATCAAATTCATCCCATTTTTTCCACATATTTATCTCTAACAATTCACAAATTTATATCTTACATGATTGATACTTTGATCTCCATTAATCCTAGATGATATTCTTCTCTTTATCTTCGAATTCATTAGTCATTATAACATCATCAACAATCTCAATCTATCCTCGATTGATCATTGTAAGCACTTTCATATGTTACTCTAGTTCCCCTTATACTTTAAACTATGGGAACTATGACTAACAATTATCCACTATGTCAAGATTGCTTCTTATATCATCTCCACACATATAATACATATGTGCTAAATAGTCTCACTTGTTATGGTGATCCCATTATCAGATATGTACTCACAATAACAATTCAACTTAATCTTTTGAAC
>JAOTIZ010000008.1:17087317-17114901 GCA_027123425.1 Erythroxylum panamense | reverse complement strand
CTTCTCCCGCCTGCCCGCTAGTGGCAAGGAGCTCCCCACAAGGACTCCTCAAGAAACTACGTCTACACAGGACCATTACGATGGGAATGTGTAGTGCGTCATGAACCCGGACTAACCCAAACCATCATGTTATGCTTATGTGCTTAAGTGTTCACGATCTGTTATCATGTTTTATACATACATGTTTGAAATTATACTCATGAATTGTTTAAAGATCAAGTTTTACGAGATAATGACTTTCATATGCTCAAATACTATGATTTCAAAGTGTACCACGGCAATGAGTTATCTTTTGAATAATTTTGCTTACTTATGTCTTATAAATGTGTTCCCACGAGCTATAAGCTCACCCCCCTTCATTCCCATCCACAGGAGATGAGTAGAGGATCGGGTGAAAGAAATTGAAGATTTTATTGATTTCATGTGTATTATTGTGTCTCTAGAATTTGAGTATTCATGTTGTATACGGTTTGGAAATGGTATTAGCATGTTGTAAGCATGTATTTCATGATGTAAGTGACTTCTGGATTTGTGTGTGGAATTGAGATACAAAGTTGTGTATAGGTATGATACATGAATGGAATAGAACAGTGAATTATGGTTTGTATTATGAATTGATATCTGAGTATGACTTGTGTATGAATACTGATGAGATAAGAATGAATGTTAAGAAGATCTTATGAATTAAGGGATTGCATGAGGATAATTTTCCTGAGAGGAAATCAAGATTGTTTGTATGAGATTGAGTAAAATGAAAATGGTGATAAAGAGAGAAAAATTTATACTGGATTGGATTGGTTAGAACAAGATAGTCTTATAGGTTCCTAACGCAACGTTTCATCAAAGTACACATATTCGGATGTCAAAAAATTGTTCAGTTCGATTGAGCCATTCGATTTACTCTCGATTCCTTCTATTTTTGATCCCATTTGATTTCATGAATTTTGCTTTGTTTTGTTTCCACCTTTTTATTCAAGTATAAGTCCACTTACGTTTCAGTACATGTTTTTGAATTATGAATTTTGAGGTTGGGCTCCGGTTTCAAAAATTGGGTCCCAACATCTGTGGTATCAAAGCAAGATGAGAGTTTCAAGGAACCACGCTTAAGATGTGATCATGATCTTATGTTTAATGAAGTTTTGCAAGGCAAGGTTGGGTTCCGGAAACGGGATCCAACATAGGTGGTATCAGAGCACCAGTATTATGATCTTACATGGGCGCATATGTATTAGTGATATGCATGAGGAGTTGATAAGAGTTTGTGAATGAATAGGATTGAATTCGTGAGAATGTGATAATGAAGTGAATGTCTTTGTCATGAACTGTTTGACGAATCAAAGTGAGTGTTTGATTTAGATGACAAGATTATGATTGATCTTAAGAATGTGTATGATATTGAGGTTAGAATTTCATGATGAATTTGGATGAATTGATTTCGGATATACATGTGTGAGATACAAGAAAGGATACTCAAAGGATGAGTTGAATGATAGAGATATAGCTATGTATGGAAGTTCAAAAGATTGAATTGAATGGTAATTTAGTCCATATTAAAGTTCATTAAGAATTGGACCATTGACTTGTGTAAATATGTTAAGAAATTATTGATTTGAGGATATAGTAAATTGATATGATATTGGTGGTCTTTGGATACAAGAAGTGCAATATTGTGAATAAGTTGAGATATACGTAAGATGAGGAATTAGATAAGAATGTGAATGAATATGATCTTTTAGAAGAGATTATTCGAGAGAATAAGCTAATTGACGTTTACTTGAGTATGAATTTTGAGGACGAAATTCTTTTAAGAGGGGGAGAAATGTTAGACCTCGAACTTTCCCTGAAAATTAGAAGTATAAAGTGGCATTAAATGAGGATTTTGTGGTGAATTATGCAACTGCAAAGAAAATTCAAGAATGTAAATTGTTATGTGAGATTAAGATAGATGAAGTTAGCAAGTCGTTGATGATGAGAGTATATAAGTGTGTATCTTTTTGTTATTGATGTTTATAGTTAAGCTTGGCCTAAAGTGGTGTTTGAGTTAAAGGAAACTGAGGTGAAGGAGATTTATGTTAGGTTTTTGATAACTTTGAGAATTGTGGAGATTTGTATGGTTTATGAAAGTATAGTGGATGAGTTGATTGAAATGAAGTTGAAAAGCAAGAATTAAATAGAAAAAGTGTGAGAATTTGAAGAATTAGAAAAAGTTTGACTTTTTGGTCATAGAGAGTTGACTTTTGATTTAGGCACAATTTGAGGAAATGATCTTCATGAAACTTGTAGATTATGTTGAAAGCTTTTTGTCGCCATAAAGTTTTATATTTTTTGATATCGGCATTGAAAGTTATGACCATTTGAAGTTAAGGTTATTATGCTTTGTTAGAAATTGTTCGTAAGTGAACATTAGTGTGTACTGTGTTTTGAGGAAAAATTCGGGACTGATGTTGTTTGAATTGAGTTCAGCGGTCTTCCTGAAAGTTGAAGATTTTGATTTGATCTTTATTTTTATATAAAGTATAGAAATTGTGGATCAAGGAATAATAAGTTATGATTGTTACAAATTTATGTTGTGGCTTTAGCATGATTATTAGAGGACATAACTTTTCATTGGGAAATTGAATTCCTTAAAGGTCAAGTGACCTTTCTATTTTTCAGGGAAGTTGTAGAGCTTCCTTTTTGCTCTCTTCTGATACTAAGTTTGTAAATCTTGGACCCTTGAGTCACAAGTTATGTCGTTGATGATTTTTGTGACTTTTTCTAATCAGACCCTTACCGTTCTTTTGCTTCTAACTTTTCCGACCGACATCCGATTAATCCAATTTTCTAAGCATTGGATTCCTAAGACAATTACCTACATCATAATGGGAAATTATGATTGTTCTGAGATTAAATTGAAATAGTTTGATTTAATCAAAATGAGTTAGATATTTTCTAAGCAAGGTTCAGTATTTTGATGATGTCTTGATTTGTAGAGATCCAATTAAGTTGATTCTTGTTGCTAAATAAATTATAGATATGGAATTGCAAGTTATCTGAAGGAATTGAATTTTGATTCAGTCCCCAAGAGTTTCAATTTCTGAATTGAAGTATTAGAGTTATAAGAATGTATAAGGGGCAAACTTGGAAGAACTCTTAAGGTTTTAAGTTAGAAGGCTTGCATGGAGGGGTATTAGGGTCATTTAGCACCAATTAAATGAAGGATTAAGGGGCTCTTGTTTTTAGGAAAGTGAAGCCCGTAACTTAAGAGAAAGGGAGAAAGAAAAAGAAAAGAAGGAAAGAAGGGAGAAGAGGGAAGCTTAGGTGATAGAAGAGAAGGAGAGAAAAGCTTAGGTGTTGGAGATCTTGAAGATTTTGAAGCTCCAACAAGTAAGTTATGCTTTAAATTTCATGGGTATGGTTGAATGAAACTCAAGTATAGCTTAAGATGTGTGGAAAGTGGTGATAAATGAAATATGCAAGTGGTATCTTAGGGTTCATGAACAAAGATAACTTTTGATGTTTTGTTAATGTATTTGGGTTGGAATAAGTTTAGAAATGAATTACAAGAGAAGATTTAAGGGTTAGATGAGTTAAGTATGAATTTGGAGAAGCATGAAGAAGGAAAATGTCAAAAATCAGTTTCGGGAGGCTTTGCACGTCGCGATGCACACAGGCCTTGCACGTCGCGGCGCACGCAGGCGCCCACATCGCGGAGCGTTCGGGCGCCCACGACGCGGGGCGCGCATGCGTCCTCGCCACGACAAATGCATGCGCCCTCGCCACGGCATGTGAAAATGCCCTTACTGCGGCGTGTGAAAACGTCCTCGCCGTGACATGCATATGGGGTTTCGCCGCGACGAGCTTCCTTGCGCCGCAGCAAGCTTCTGTTTTCCTGACAGACATGTTTTGGTAATTTGGGTATAACTTTTGATGTAGATGTCCAAATGAGGTGATTTCTAATTCGTTGAAAAATATAGACAAAGGGCTACAAGTTTTGTTAAGAAATAAAATTGAAATTCAGTATTTTATGATCTCTAATTTTGAATGGAAGTTGAGTATAGATTCTTGTTTCAGCATAAGGATAGTCCCAATATGTTTGGAATATAACTTTCGGATTTCTGAACAAATTGAATGATATAGGATTCATAAGAAACTTAAGACAATGGGTAACATATTCTAGATGAGAATATTATAAGATTTTATCATTTACTTGATCAGAGTGAGCATGGAAAATTTGACCAGAATGTATGGACTTTGGAAGAGGTTGAGTTTTTAGAATTTATTTAAGTGATTATGCAATATAAGGATCCTCAATTGTATTCCTACTGAATGGGAATTTTTACATTTCGATAAAAGGGAATCGAGTGAGGTAAGAGGAGCAAGAGGAATAAGAGGAAAGACATTCCTAAGCAAGTTTATGAGCATGGATATGAGGTGGGTACCTGTTTATAATTGAGTTAATAAGCCACTTCTGCTTTATTCAAATCAAGAAAATTTTATGGTTTAAAATTGCATCATAAGTGTTGCATGAATTGTGTTTTGAATGAATTGTGAAATATGTTATATGTTTGCTACATGAATTGAGTGATGTTTTATGAAAATGTTTTTCGTTTGAAAAGAACGCATGATTATGCAATCATGTTTTCAAGAATGATTTTCAAGACTTATGTCAAGTATATGAAAAGCAAGTTTACAAGAAAGTGCCATTTTGGGCAACAAGTTTTCAAGTTTATGAAATATGTGTTATATGGGTTTGTGGTAGTCCCTCAAGAACCGTCACGTATAAGTTGACCCAAGAATAGGCTTCTCTTGCCTGCCTACTGGTGGCACGGAGCTCCTTCAAGGACTCCCTCAAGTTTACGGCTACACAGGACCATTTTATGGGAATGTGTAGTGCGTCATGAATTTGGACTTACCCAAACCATCTTGATGTGTTATATGCTCATGACATGTGAACAAGTTGATGCATACATGTTTTGTGATTTGCAAATGCGATGACATGATGAGAATTTCGAGAAACAAGTGTTTTATGGATTTCATCAAGAACTCTTCCGTGATTAAGAACTTTTGAAAGGTTTCGCTTTAAGCATATTACCGAGAATATGAGAAGCAAGTGTTTTATGGTTTTCAACAAGGATTATTTATGGAAATAAACTTTTGAACAGTTTTGTTTATTTTTCTATTATAAGCTGTTACCCACGAGCTATAAGCTCACCCCCGCCCCCTTCATTCACATCCACAGGTGATGAGAAGAAGATCGGGTGAAAGAATGTGAAGGTTTTTGTTGTCTATATGTGTATTACTGTATTTTTAAAATTTGGTATTTGTGTTGTATATGGCTTGGAAATGCCATTAACATATTGTAAGCATGTACTTCATGATGTAAGTGACTTCAGGACTTGTGCATGGAATTGGGATATAAATTGTGCAGGGTTATGATATATGAATGGCATTGATTGAATTATGGTTTGTAATACGAATTAATATATGAATGTGATTTGTATATGATTACTGACAAGATAAGAATGAATGTTAAGAAGACTTTATGAATTGAGGTTTGCATGAGGATGAATTGTCTAAGGGGAAATCAAGATTGCTTGTATGAGATTAAGTAAAATGAAAATGACGAAAAAGAAAAACAAATTTATACCGAATTAGATTGGTAAAAACAAGATAGTCTTATAGGTTTCCAACACAACGTTTCATCAAAGTACACGTTTTCAGATGTCAGAAACTTGTTTCAGTTTTGATTGAACCATTTGGTTCTCTTTGATCCCGAGCCTTCAATTTCCTTCACTTTCGATCCGATTTGATTTCATGGATTTCATTTTTGAATTGTTTCCGACCCTTTGTTTAAGAATAAGTCCGCTCACGTTTCGTACATGTTTTCGATTTATGTTTTCGAGGTTGGGCTCCGGTTTCAAAAAAAAAATTCGAGTCCCAACATCTGTGGTATCAAAGTAAGAAGAGATTTTGAAGGAAGGACTCTTGAGATGTGAACATGATCTTATGTTTGATGATGTTTTGCAAGGCAAGGTTGGGTTCCAGAAATGGGATCCAACATGCACATTATGCAGATCAATATATGGTTTATATCAAACCTTCCGAAAGTGATACCTTATAGTTGATGAGGTTATGACCTCTTTTAGTTTTATGGAAAATAAAGTTAAAAGATGTCTGTAATATAAGATCAGGGGGAGCAAAATTATCTTCATATTATTGCATATAGATGATATATTGCTCATATCAAATTACTTGACCATGTTATATAAGGTTAAGCAACTTTTGGTCAAGAATTTTGACATGAAGGATCTTAATGTAAAGGCTAAGCAACTCTTGGTCAAGAATTTTGACATGAAGGATCTTAACGTAACATCTTTTGTCCTAAGTATTCAGATTCACCGGGATAGATCTCATCATTCATTAGGCCTCTCATAGAGTGCATACATTAAGTATGTGTTACAAAGTTTTAATATGGTTAACAACAAACCTGTCGTAGCACCTATCTCTTATAGTGTGAGGTAATATTTAGCACAGTATCCAAAGAATAAATAAAGAGAGAAGTTATGAGGAATGTTCCGTGTACTAGTACGATTGATAGCCTGATGTATGCTTGGCTATGTACTAGGCAAAATATTGCATTTACTGTTTGATTGTTTGGTCAATATCTGGTTAATCCAGATATACACCATTTGGAATGCAGTCTAGCGAGTGTTGAAATACTTAAAGGAACTAAATTATATGATGACATATAGAAAAGTCAACAGACTGAACCTCATAAGGAATTTAAATTCATATTTAGCGATGTGTCCAAATGATCGAAAGTCCACTTAAGGTTATAGTTTTAAGTTTACAAATGGTACAATATCATGGAAGAGTGTCAAGTAGGCACATGTGGCTTTCTCAACCATGCATGCAGAGTGCATGCTATAAGGCTGCTTCACAAACGGTTTAGCTTAGAAACTTGATTTCTAAGTTATTTATAGTTGATTCAATGGCTAGACCCATTCGGTTGTACTGTGGTAATCTTCTTGCTACATTGTTTAATAACAACAAAGAATATCACAGGGTTTTAGCATTTAAAGGTCAATTATTTGGCTATAAAGGTGTTGATACAAAAAGGTGGCATTAAGATTTGGAGCTTTTAAGGGCTGAGGAAATCTTAGTCGATCCTTTAACTAAAGGACTTCACCCACTTGTTTTTGTGACACAAGTATATAGTATGGGTATTTTGACAACCTTAGACACTCTTAGTTAGGGGATTGTTATGTTTGCTCCATATATATTTGTACTCCTGATGTATTATGATTGTGTGATGGTTCATTGATAAAGATGATCACTGTTTATCTTCGGTAATACGTGTTATCCTACATTGTCATAATACATATAAAAGTCTTAAAATTTGTGTCGATCTTAAGTATTTAAAAGCCATTGGGCATATATACAAATTGACCTTATGCATATGTCATTTAGACGTATACAACTTTATACAGATATCCATGAAGTTTGACATGACATAGGGGATATAAGTTTTTAATCCCATAAAGGTTCTCTAATTCAGTTTAACATTCAGTTAGAGAATATAAAGGTTTTCTCTAATGCAGTTTAACATTTGGTAAGAGGAAACATGTTTTCTCTAATATTGTTTAGCATTCGGTGAGAGAAAACATGATTTCTCTAATGCAGTTTAGCATATGTGGTTTAGTATAAAGTTGGAGAATCGAAACCTACAAACGAAGATGATATAATTTAGATCATAAAGGTATCATCTTAGTCTGCCACACTCCATTTTCCCATTTATGTTAGTGAAGTATTAGGTATACATGATTGTATTAGATCTGTGTCTCACATAACACATGTATTTAATACTTTTCGGTATCGAAAGCCTTACAGAACAGAATTATGGACTTTCGTTATCTTTAGATTAAATGTTCTATTTTTAAACTTAGTCAATTAATTCCGTAGCATAACTTAATCGAGATTTTAAACTAGAGTCAAAATTATAATTAATGCTTATCCAAAGGGGAGAATGTTGGACAATTTTATCCTTTCTCATAAAATTTGACAACTATTAATTGCATTTTTCAGCTTTGTAATAACTTATCGATTAAGTTACATAATTTAATTCAGACAAAAATAATCAAGTGACCCATAAATGATCTAAATTAATGGGCTGAAGTTCGTGTGAAAATGGATCCCAATAAATGTGGACCAGACCCATATCGAGCCTGTTATGGAAAAACTCGATATGGAAGATATATATAAGGGTTAAGGTATTATGCAGTTGCTCATATCAATCGTAAGCATAAGGATTCTCTAACCCATTAAGAGAGCTTACATTTCAAGAAAACTATAGAAAGACCTTGCATGAGTTCCGAAGAGCAGTTCTCATGAAAGTAGCGGTGGATTCACGATCGTTTTGGCTTCGGAAAGCTCATTTGAAGTTATGGAGACTAAAATCTGGTGTTTTTTACATTTTTTCGTTTGTTACCCTTTCACGCTCGATCCGAGATATGTAACTAAGGTACCGTTATGTATTACAATAACCTAATTCAAACACCACCTAACCATTAAATAAAAACAATTAATTGACTAATTTTTTCTTAATTATCAATCAAATCAAGATGCCATCAAAATTAGATGAAGATTAATGAATGTTTATGATTTGTGACTCGGGATGGTATATGAGCCAATGCTTAGAAAATTGTCCCCATGTTAAAAAATTGAATGGACAAGATCAAATGATTAAATTAAATTTGACCAAATCATTTAGTCGTATGATTAAGTTGAGTCTCAAAATCATAAGATAAAATATTTGCTTTTTCTAAATAATTTATTAGTGAATGTGATCAACGATTTTTATTTTCTTTTTTAACTTCTTTTTTTTAGAATTAATTATATTTTATTTATTATATTAAATCGTTTGGACCCGAATTTGATATGACTAATTAAATTTGTACTTTATCATCATTTGGACTCAGTATCCCAATATATATTTTCAGACATTGAAAAAAATGCATGTGGACATTTTTGGGAATTCTAAAAGCACAACAAAAAGATATTGGAGGACTAAAAAGCAAAAGAAAAGAGAAAACTTTTATCATTAAGATTTACGTCATTACAGCTATTCCGGCTCACGTGCATGCGGCCAGAACCCACACGCATCCCGTAGACGGTTTTACTGTCATCAACTGTAAATTATGGTTGAAATTGGCTGCTAATTCAGCTCAGGTGAAATCATACGTCTAAATTATGTAAACAGAAGAAAATAATAGTTAGAATAGGAAATAAAGGCTATATATATCTTTAGTCTTCATTACTTAATCATAAGCGAATATAATTCTAAATGGAAGGAACTGGATAGGGGCTTAGTTTTAAAATAATATAGGGATCCAAGAATATCTTCATTTATATACCTATTTAATTTTTTATAAATATCAAGTATTAATTAATTATGTTTTAATTACTTTTATCACTTAGTTGTGGTATATATATATATATATATATATGTATGTATATATATAGATAGATACACACACATTAGAATTATCGATATGACTGTTATTTTGATAATCTTAACACTCATCATAAAGCATATTGTCTATATCACTCATACATAATAACAAATAATTTATGATATATAAGAATAATTTATACTAAATTTAATCATTATTATCTTACAACTACAAAAATTATGACTCTTATATATATATATGTATATATATATATATATATATTGGACTGTTATTTTAATTAATGTTGGACATGTACGTAGCAATAAAAATGGGTTGTTAATTGGATGTAGGTCCAAGTTGTACCAGCTACACTGTATGATTTCATTTATATTTGGCACTTCTGTGTATTTGGCCCGTTTTCGGACGAAGAAAAAAAAACTTGGATGTATAGTGTATATCAGCACATTTCTTCATCCTAGCAAATATCAACAGTATCAAATGCATATAAACAAAAACTAGTGTATATAAAAAGTTTCAAGTGAGCAAGATGATAAGTCTACGTTCAGATTAGCTAATTCGTAAGGGTTGGGTAAGTCATGAGTTTGATGTAAGTGCCAGAGGAGTTTGTAAATGAAGAGATCAATTGATGAAAAAGAAAGATGTACACGTCTTGGTCTTTTTCAAGCTAAAATAATTGCAATATCGTTTTAAATAGTTCTAGCAGAATGTACTACAAGTTATGAGTGCTGGGAATGGTCATGGCCGTCGTGCATGGAACCATTTCCCAAAGAGAATCGAATCGGCACTCTCTCCTTGCCTTTCTTTTTGCTTTTTCACAGTATTGCTACAGCCTTCTTTACCACTCCCCAAGAAAACTGGTGTTAGTCTTGGTTGGTATTATTTTTATTATTATATGCATGCTATTATTATAGTTTATTGTTTTAATTCCAAGTATAATATATACTCTCAAATATTCTTTTATAAAGATGAAGATTTAGGTTGAAATGGAAATTGACGCTATTAACAAAAAAGAAAAGGAAAAGAAGATGACAATGAGTTAGAAAGAAAAGAAACTGACAGTGAAAAAGCCACAACGGTGAAGAAGAAAAAGAAAAGGAAAAGATGCATGGTCAAATGTTCAATTTTGAACCTCGAAGACTTCTATCTTTCAATCATCAACTTCGACTATCTTTATCGAAACGCCACCATTACTTCTCCTTCTTTTGAACCCCATATAGATTATAGAAAATCCCTCACATTATATCCTTCTCATAGCTAGAAGACAAACCTTGGTATCATTAATAATCAAGTTCGTTCCTTGAACTAACAGCCTAGCCATGCACCCCCTTTAGTTTGAGCTACGTTCAGTCTTCATGCCTCTTATTAACACCACTGATATGCACGAGGAACCATACTAGAATACTGTTCAGTATCATTATTCTTCTAATTAAACGTATGACTGATAATAAAATAAAATAGTCCTATGATATGTTTACATGTTGAATTCTTAGGATGTAGTTGATTAAATTTGAATTTTTCTAATAATCATGCGTCAAAACCAATAAAACTTGGGAAAATTTGCAGTTTTTCTTTTGAGTTGGATGCTTTTACATGTATATATGGTATCCCTATCTTGACATAAGAAATTTCTATGTCTCCAACTCAACATTTTGCTATTGGAAAACTTTCATATAGTAGTAAGTTTTCTTCAAGTAGACCACAGCAACATTGAAGAACATAGGACGCATGTAGTTAACTATTTGAATTTTCTTCGACATGATATAAGCAAGTATGTTACGGTAGATGAAGAAAAGGGAAGAAAAAAAAGATATATATAGACAAAACATAGGAAAAATAATAAAATACAGGAGAAAAGTTATGGGACCTCAAAAATAAATTTTAGGTTCATTTCGCACTCAAGATAATCGTACCAGCTCCATCTATCAAATTAAAATTAATAGAAAATGTATAACTAGTTTAAAAAAATCATTAATTTTATGAATGCTACTTTCAATTAAATAAATAAATTATGAAATCCTAATATTTGGAGTATAATGGCAAGAATGTAAAAAGTGATTGGTTCGAGGACATCCTGTGCCATATTGAAAATGTAACATCCTCCTGGAAGCCCTTTTGACTAATTTAATTTCCCTTGAAACCCTTTTGACTAAATATCCTTCAATTAAGTTCCAAAGTACGATATAGGGAATATTCAAAATTGAAAAGTAACCTCCATTTTTTGGCCTTATAGTGACTGCTGGGGTGGATTCTCAAGTGTGTTATTGAGAAGAGAAATGAACCATCAACATATTCTACAATAAGAACAAAAGAGTGGGGACGTTAACGTTCTCTTCTCTAAGGTTTTCTTTTATGCATGGATGGAATATTTGATTTGTCTGGTAAGTAGTAGTGAAATTGTTCCTCCTTATCTGATAGCTACATCATGGACCCTTATCAAGGATACAAGAATGAGGGAACTAATTGCCATAGTCAAAAGGGTTTCCTTTTGATTCATTGTTCAGAGGGACCAAAAAGAGAGCTTGGTTGGGTTATGTTGTGCTTAGAGGTTACAGTAAATGCTTTATGTAGGGACGTGGCACACGCTGCCGATAATTTGGAGCTTCTTTCTGGGCATCTTCCCTTACTCCATGACTTCTCCAACTTGGCGTTAATTAAGTTTATAGTCGAACTACGATTTGTCAGGCTACAAGCTTAAGTGAACATGAATATAGATTTTGATTCCTAATTGAAATACAAGTTGTTCAATAGATTTCTCAACTCTTCTGCAGATTATGTCAATTCAATCAATATTGCCCTCCATCTAGTAATAAAGCTATAATTATGTATAATCTAAAACAATTTGTAATTAGAATCACTGCATAATCAACACATGTACATTTGGTAATAAGTAATTAAAAGTTCAGTCATTGCCAAATTTATTAATTTCGTCAAATGCATTTAAGAAGGGCGTTCACGGAATTCTAGAATAGGGAATTTGATTGGCAATGGTTTCATGAACTCGCCACCTCCAAAGAAACCCTAGAAAAAGAGCATGTAGGTGGAGAGCTTTAACAATAATTCATATTTCTCTTTTCTTTGGAATCTGATTTCAGACTTCCTTTATCTCTTTTTTCTAAATATAGTTTCTTGTGATTCATCGTTCTATGAGTTAAAGTGAAGAACATGAAAAAGAAAGCCTCCCTCTACTGGCTACCTCAATCTACTCCATTTTCGAGGCCTTGGCATGTATATAACTATATAAGCCACAACAACCCAAGCAACTAAAATCATAAGTTCCTTCAACAATCTGCTCCTCTTCAAGTACTGCTCCTTTGCAATTCACTAGTACTGAATACATCTCTTCTTTCTCAACTTTGAGCCAGGTAATTGTCCTCCATTTCAAGGTAAGCCCTTGAACCCGTCACCTTTTTGTAAAAAATAAAATTCCTAGGCCCTTCAAGGCTGCAACTCTTGTATATGTTCGCCAAATTTTCACTTTCAAAATCAAAGATTACCACGAGAGCTGTATGGAAGGGTTTATGTAGATTAAATATTCAAGTTCTATACTTGAACTTTATATGTATGAAGTCTAAAACTTTAAACTTATAAACTGAATATTTTCTGGACATATAGGTCTCCTAATCTCTTCCACGCCTTACTTAATTTGCATGGAAACTTAATAGGTTTGGGAAGATGAGCAGACCCGGTGACTGGAACTGTAGGTCGTGCCAACATCTCAACTTCCAGAGAAGGGATTCATGCCAGCGATGTGGGGGACCGAGGCCTAGCGAGAGAGGAGATTTTTATGGAAGTTTTGGAGGGAGGGCTGGTGGCTCATCATCCTTTGTTTTTAATACTGGTCCAGATGTTAGGCCTGGCGATTGGTATTGCACTGTTGGCAACTGTGGAGCTCACAATTTTGCTATCCGTTCAAGCTGCTACAAGTGTGGTGCTTCCAAGGACGAGTTATCTTCCGGTGGATTAGACTCTGAAATGTCGCGGATGAGAGGTTTCGGGTTCGGCGGCGGCAGCACCAGCCGATCTGGTTGGAAAACCGGCGATTGGATTTGCACCAGGTTAATCATCTTTAACTCATACTGACAGTATCTTGTTCTAGTTTTACTATAAGTTTGTTATTTTAACTATTGCGGGTTTATATATGAACTTATAGGTCCGGCTGCAATGTGCATAACTTTGCCAGCAGAACCGAATGCTACGGATGCAATGCGCCGAGGGACTCCGCCAGCAGATCTCCATATTAGTTTATATCAAATTATGCGTTTTAAGGTACCCATTAAGGACCCAAATCACTTGTTTTATATTTTAAATTTTCTTTTTGTATAGACTTATATTGGACTCTCTGCTAACTTGTCCATGATTCTCGCACTACCCAGTCATCAGATACGTACTGCATTTGAAGGAGAGAATCAAGAAAGGCAACTCCAAGCTCCTAGATACCCCAGACTACGTTTGTTTTTCTTTTGAATTAATATTAATTGTACGGTCCGCACGTCTACTTTTGTGTTTGTTTTCCTCTTGGATATTTGTTTGAAGACTATATATATAGCTGGGGAAGAGAGCTACATCATCATTTAGCATTTTCAGAGCCTTCTTGTATAACTCTATGCAAAGTGTAGTTCATGAAATATATGGATTCAGTGTTGTCACTTCTCTATATGCTTGAGATACATCAGTCTCTCCTGGTTCATTTCGTCCATTCTTGTCTGAATTGTTTTAGATAATCATAGGATTTAATTTAACGAAAAGTGAGAGTGGAGGTTTGTTTTCATTAATATGATAACTGAAATAGTATTTCACATTGCGTAGGGTGTGGGTGTCAATATACGTTATTTACATGCACATGAACTAATCAAATAGTGTTACTTGTACGATAATCTGAAACTTAGGATAAATAAACTATAATCAGTGAATGGAAAATTCGGACGTGGCATATTTCTTAATATAACTATGATTTTCGTTAGTTAAAATCGTATTTCGCTAATTTGAGTGGAATATGAGACGTTTCCTATTCGAGGATACTGGCTTACATGAAAGTTGGAAACGAGACTTTGGACGCTTTCCTAGAAAACTCCCCTAACATTTCCACTTTCGTCTGAATTTATCAGCTCTCTAATGTTCAGACAAAAATGTCCGTCGCGATTTAGTTTCCTATTTTAATCTCTTTCACTTTTAAGTTTTCACCCTCTAGAATTTTTATTCAATTTTCAATTATGGTTTTAAATATTAAGTTCAAATTTAAAAGTTAAACTTAATATTTGGTAACTTTTCATCTTTCTAGGAATTTTTAGAATTTAAATATCTTTATTTTTTAAGTTTTGAAAGTCATTCTAATATCAAAAATTTTTGAAAAAATACCCAATTAAATTTGCCTTCAATTCTTTTCCAAACATCTAAGAGTCAATTAATGTAGAAAATTTAAATAATAATTGTAAAACGATATTTAAAATAACTTAATCAATTAATATTAAATTTTAATAACCGTAACATAATGTTGAAATAAAAATAAAAATGTTAAACATTCCATAAATTTTATTTATTTAAAATTTCTGAAAATGTGAGACTAATACATATAGTAGTTAATTCTTTTTTCATTCTAACTTGACTATTGGAAAATTCCTTTGATCAACAATACCAATTATTAATGAATGTTAAACACTCAAACAAAGATACTTTTTGAATGTAGTATTAAACACTCAAACAAATATACTTTTTGAATGTAGTATCTCTATTATGCTTCCAAAATCTTAAAACAATCTATAAATGCCTATTCAAAGTTTCTAAAAGCAATCAAGCTTAATTATTTGATTCTGAACGTAATCATTCAATTCACTGAAAGAAGTTATTTTTTAATAGATTAAAATTTTATATTTCTTATCATTATAACTAATTTAATTTCACATTAAAATTTTATGAATATAAATCTTAAGATTTATGGTTAAGGGTTAATATGATAAAAATATAGTTACTAATTTTTTTGGTCATAAATTAGTCAAAAATATACTTTTTTATTATCTTGTTATGAATTATGATGATGAAATAACCATTTTGTCTTGCCTTTTTTTTTTCTTAGATGAGATAAGCTCTCTTTAATATAAAAGATATGTAAATAAGATCTTACATGAGATAAATTTTTGTATTAAGAAGAAGGTTAATTATAAAAGAATCTCTCATTACGTGACTATATAATATGCTAAATTCATATTTATTAGATGTTGAAGTAAGTAATAGGTACATGATACAATTAAATAAATAGTGACTGGAATGTATATTTTCTTATGTATATAGACTGGACTTATATATTATTTATCATCAAATTTAATTATTCACTCTACATTTTTTCTTCATGAATAAATAGTTCTAGATATATAAAAAACACTATTTTTCTTTTATATTTGGCATTTGACATTTACTTATCTCACAACACTTTCTTTTCATTTGTTGAGCACAAACTTTTCAAATATATGCATGTATGTATATAAATGATAGAAAGAATCATGTATTAGGCCAAAACTTCATATACATTTTTAGGGAGATTCTTTTCTTTTCTAAAATGCATGTGCCTTGCATTTACATGACCTTTTTAGCTCACTAAATGTTGGTTTATATCTTATAGTCAATTAGTTAGTTATAATATAGTGATATAATTATTTAAAGACAACCTTTATATTATACATTTTCATATGTATGCGATAAAATCTATGAGATAAATGTATATCATAAATAAAATTATAATGAGATCATAATTATATAAATTCATATTTTTTAAAAAGATAAAAGAGTTCATTAAAGCCATAACAGACATCAAAGGGTCTTCACAATGTTGTATCAAGCAAAAGGAAATACATCACTTCTTCAATTATCCTTAGGAAAATCTAGGAAGTTAAAGATTCCATTGTCTTATAGAAGAAGAGCTCAGATGTTCTGCAATTTGATGGGCTACCAAATTTCCCTTATCCAACAATGTAGCTTATGAATTAAAACATGCTTATCTATATTAGCCTTGTTAAACATTCTTTGATTCCTTTCCCTGCAAATTACATAGAATACACAGTAGAGACTGAGACAAACTCTATCTTTCCCCTGAGAGCTAAACTTATCTTTACCCAATTCCATTATATCCTTCCAATCTGACTGATGACAGTAGAGATTTAAGATATGTTGAATGCTAGACCAAATAGAAGTGTTGAAGCTACATTTGAAGTAAAGGTGGTCAATGTTTTCTTGCTCAATACAACTTAGCTCACATAACTTATCAATAGACCCATCAATCCTGTCTTTACTTTTCAGTCTTCTCCTAGCTATAAGCTAAGTAATGAAGGAGGCTTTTGGTTTTAAGGAACCTTTCTATACAATATTGTACCAAGGATTGAGAGGGATAGGATGCTTGAGAGCTTTGATGCATGAAGAGTTTTGAGTAGTATCCATTGCATTCATTTATTATTTCTAAATTGTTCTTAGTCAATATTCTATTAAGACTAGATATTAATAAAGCATAAACACTAGCGTACATTATGATTCTTTCTTTTGAAGAAAATTGATCTTATATATTAAAGTATGGAGATATTAAAATAAATGTGTGGGAATTGGCCTGAGATGATAATTTAATTTAGACCATTACTTATATGTTTATAGAAATTCTCATTTTGATGATTATATAAGTGATCATTTTAGTTGAGATCTCTAAAATATCTTATATTTCTATTGTGATACTTTGATACTACATATAAACTATCCTAGTTAAAGGTAACTCAATTAGTAGTCATTGGATATAATATGAACTATATAGTGGTAGTTGAGTGATAATTATAAAGTTTATCACCTTAAAATGATTATGAAGAATGTTCCATTGTTCTCAATTAGTACTGATTCAAGTAATCATTAGCCAAAGTGGAATGTTACTTTAAAAATAGTTTTCAAATGTGATTAATATAATCAATTACTAATGGTGAAGAATTAATGTGATTGGACTCAAATAGAATAGACATTAGTTCATACTTTAAATCTAATCAAAATATTATGAGATGAAATGATTGAATTATATATAAAAGAAGCATACACAGAAATGTTAGTCAAAACTATTTTAACATTCCTAATATTTAGGCGGTCATGTGGATGTTTCTAGATGCTAATCTTAATCTATAAACATAACTTATTTAATTAGAGGATTAAAGATAAAATAAATGAGTTTAATTTATCTAATCTTGAATATAATTTAGGTTTATATATATATATATATATATCTAACACAAATATCTTATTTCCTAATCATTTTAAGTAATCAGTACAACTTATGATAAAACATGTACTTATGTTTTTGGATCTTTAACCTTTTTCATTTTTGCTAACTCTTTGTCTCCTATGTAGGTGTCATTTTATAGGCTTAAATATAATAAGGTTGATCAATTTGTTTTGTAGGAATATACCTATGATCAAGTGCTTAACAGATTCATCAATAAAGAGGATTTTGGTACTTACCCTAAATCTATTAGCTAATTAATTTTGTTAGTTAAATTGATTTTTTAAAATTTTGTGTTAAACATATATATAGGAATAAAATAGACTCTAAATAGTAAATCAAATTTTATTTTTAAGAACATTGAAATTTAGTTGATAAAACTAATTTTATTAGCTTAATTAGCATAATAGTTATATATGCAAGAAGTAAATTCAATTCTAGTTTTTATGCATTAATTAAGAGGGTGTTTGGTTCCTTTTTTTTGGTTTTTCATTGCTACTTTTGTAGAAAATGAAATAGTCTCGCAAAACTTATTTGGTTAAAGATGTTTTCATTTTTTGCTATTAAAAATACAAAATGATAATGATTTTTTGAAAAGATAAAAAAGACGTGTCGATGTATTTTGAAAACAAGTTTTTATATTTAACGAAAACGATTTTCCTGTGCCGTCTCTGTCTTCAGCCTCTTCTGCTATTTCTCCGTCATTACGTCTTTTGTAATCTTATTCCTTTTTTTGCATTTTCTACTAGTTGTGATTTTTGCGTCTTCTGCCCTCTCCTGCGTTTTCTACCGTCTGTGATCTCCAGGTTTGTTTTCATCTACTTATGTGTGTGTTGTAACTCGTTGCTTGACTGCTATTATTTGCCTTGAAATATAATAGGTTTGTCACCTTCTCATCTTCAAAATCACGCAAGAGAGTGCATGTGATGTTACAATAACTTGCACTTTCTTGTGTGATTTTGAAGAAGAGACGGTAATGGATAACATGCAGATGTTATTGTAGCATAATTAAAATTAATTCATTAAATTCATCAACATTGTTTTGTTTAATGAGAGAGGCCCTTCTTGTGTTTCCCATTGGACAGTGTTTAGGGTAGCATAACGACGTAATACATGTCCCAGATATGCAACTTGATCACTTAGTTGAGGGATATAACAATATCCCTCCTTGTGCTTTGACAAATCCTGAAATGGAAAAAGTGAATGGAAAGTTGTAGTATGAAAGTATCTTGCATGCTTGAGTGAATATGGGATCATTTGTTTACCCTGTTTGAAGATAAAGTAAAAAGGTTATAATTTCAGGAACATCTAGTTCATTAGTAAGAATTAGCTCTGATGAGGAAGTAGTTGTGTTCCTAGGTTTGGAGCATTGGTAACTATCTTAAAGCACCTGATATTTTACCAGTAGCATTATTCACGTATTCATGTTTCTAATTGGTCAAGGTACTCCTTGAAGGCTCTGTTTCTACAATAAAATACTCGTTTCATTTAAGATCACCACTATTTATAACGTGATAGTAATTCTTGAAGCTATATTTTTGCATTGTTGCTTAAATGGGGAAAGCTATGGAGGATTTCCTTGAAATCGTTTAATATATAGACATAAAGAGAAGTGGTTTATGAGATCAAAAGATTTCATGAAAGAGGAAAAGAAGGGAGCTTGCGGAGAGGAAAGAAGAGTGAATAGTAGGGTGGTCCAACATATTAATTTGTAAAATCGGTGAATAGTGAGGAGAGAACAAAGAGTTGTGTGAAAGAGGAAAAGAAGAGAGCTTGTGGAGAGGAAAGAAGAGAAAATAGTAGGGTGGTCCAACATATTAATTAGTCAGTAGTGAGGGGAGAATAAGGAGTGGTGGCAGAGAGAAGCTTACAGCAGTGAAGAAAGCCAAAGTAGGGCTGTTGGCTTGACCATCATGCATATAATATGAATTTGCTTGAATTTACATCTTTATTATTTTGCTATAGAATCAAATTTACACCTTTATTTTTGTTCAATCATTTCTATGTACTTTATGCAATTTAGCATTTAATATGGTTGTCTCATGTTTATTTTGAACCATGTTTACCATTTAATACTTTGTAGAAATTGTTATGATTCATTTCACTTATATGTGGTTACATTTAATGATGGAAGGTTTGAACAATATGAACGATTCCAATGATTGTGTGGAAATAAATGAAAAAGATGGGGCATAAAATGATACCATAGGATGTATTTAATCTCCTTGATGGCTGATGAAGTGAAGAAGGGAAATCGAACGACTACTATCTTTTCCAAATTTGGTTGGAAGAATATTAAGGCAGGGCTTCAAACAAAATTCAATAAGGAGTATAATGATATTCAATTGAAGAATAAGTATAATGGATTAAGGGCTATATTGAAGTATTTCAAGAACTTATTAAAAGAAACAAGAATTGGCTACAACTCCCTTATTGGTAAAGTTAATGCCACAAATGAATGTTGTGAAAACTATTTAAGGTAAAATATGTCTTTTTTTGTTAATATATCATATTATATAATATTTATTCTCATATTCATTTTTCATCATTATAGGTTCATAAAATGGCTCACATATTTAAGAAAAAGGGATGTAAGAAATTTTTAGACTTATGTCATGTTTTTGGAGATACTACTATAACTGGTGTGCATGCACATCCATCAACTAAATCTCCATCGAATGGTATAGAAGAGGAACATGAAAATGATGTTAATGAAAATTACTCGTGTAATGACAAAGAAGATCAAGATATAAGTTCTATATCTAAGAGAAAGAAATCTCTTAAGAATAAAAAGGAAAAAATACACATTCTAACATTATAGAAGAGGTCTTGGTTGTACTTAGTGAACAATCAAAAAGGAAGAATTATTTACTTACAAAAAAAAAGAGTGAAACATCATCCACTGCAGAGAGTATATCTCAAGAGTGTAACGTAATGATGGAATGTATGAAGTCCTTAGATGAATTGGGTGCTGACGATGTGTAATATGGAAAAGCTATAAAGGCTTTACATGATTCTCCACTTTATAGGGTTATTTTTATGAAGATGATAGATACAAGGAAGCTACATTGGATTATGTCGCTTTAGTTATATTTGTATGTTATTATATATCGAATTCTTATTAATTTTACACTTTTATTGTAAACATTATTCCATAATTTGAACATTTTAAGTTTGTGATTTGTATGAATATTTGACTTAATGTATGAATATTTTGTTTACATTTGGTTAAATTTTTTGATTGAATGCTTTATTAATTATTTAATGTTTTCATTGTAGAAACATGGATTTTGAATCAGATTTTGATGATGAACATAAGAAGGTAATCATTATTTCTCTAGCTAGGGAAGAGAATAAATATTTTCATTTACAAAAGCAACCATGTAGAACTTTTGCTCTATTAGGTCATGATTAGATAATGGAACTTTTGAATGGGAATCCTACAAGAATTGATGAAAACTTAAGAATGAGAAAGATAATTTTCTTAGGCTTATATGATGAGTTGAAGAGTTTATGAGGCTTAAAGGTAATAAGTCATTTGACTGTGGAGGAACAAATAACAATTTTCTTGATGACTATAGGGAATAGTGAGACAACTAGAGTCAATGCAGAATGCTTTCAACATTTGACATGGACAATTTCGAAGTACTTTCGTAAAGTCTTATATGCAATTAATTGTCTTGCAAAAAGATTCATTACTTCACCATCTTTTACTAATACACCTCTTGAGATTCAACATAATTAAAAATTCTTTCCATATTTTCAAGTACATTTATATATTTAATTACTATTTTAATTATGTTCTTATGACTAATAATTATTTTAAATATATATTTTAATTTTTAGGATTGTGTAGGAGCAATATATGGTACACATATTGATGCATATGTTCCAACCAATAAACAAACACCATAATGGGACAAAAGAATTAATCCAATCTAAAATATTTTGTATTGTTGCTCATTTGATATGCATTTTACATATGTAATGGCTGGATGGGAAGGTACTGCAAATGACTCTCGAGTTCTTTTAAAAAAAGTGAAAAATCAAACAAATCAATTTTCTATACCTCCATAAGGTAATATATTATTTTAAATAAACATAGTAATTATGATTCATTTTAAATATTTTTTGTTAATATTATGTTCTTTATATGTTAGGCAAGTACTATTTAGTTGATTCAGGCTACACTAATATGCATGGATTTCTGTCACCATACCGAGGTGAAAGATATCATTTGAGAGATTATAAAGGCAAAGAAAGACCTCAAGGTCTACAGGATTTGTTTAACTATAAGCATTCTTCATTAAGAAATGTTATTGAAAGATGTTTTGGTATTCTAAAAGCAAGATTCTCTATACTTAAAAACATGCCGAGTTATGATATGAAGAAACAAAAATACTTCGTTATTGCTTGTTATGTTATACACAACTACATTAGAATGTATGGACAAAGCGATGAATTATTAAAAATTTGTGCTAAAAATGAAGAACAAATTAGGGAAAGTGAAAATGAAGATGCAAGTTCTCAAGTGGAGTATAATATCACTCCAATACAATTTCGAGGTATGTCGAGGAAGCGAGATGAAATTGCTAGACAATGTGGAATGATTATATTATTTCTAATTGATTTATGTTTCTTTTTGTAAATGATAGTACTATTATGTTTTCAAGAATCATAGTATGATGAACACATTTTATTGATTAAAATGACTTAATATAATTTCTAATTTATGTAATTTGATTATATACAATTAATGTGTAATTTTTAATAATATTTGATTTGCATATATTTTAATTTTAGCTATAATGATAATTAATTAATTTAAAAATATAATGTATTAT
Source organism: Erythroxylum panamense (assembly GCA_027123425.1). Taxonomy (NCBI): domain Eukaryota; kingdom Viridiplantae; phylum Streptophyta; class Magnoliopsida; order Malpighiales; family Erythroxylaceae; genus Erythroxylum; species Erythroxylum panamense. The sequence continues at coordinate 17,092,366 of JAOTIZ010000008.1, read as the reverse complement.
ATTATAATTATTACACGTAAGAGTATAATTACAAAAAAATTGAAACAAGTTGATAAAACCAAACATGTTGTTTTTAGTTTTTTATTATAAATTTCAACCAAACTAGTTTTTATATTACAAATCTCAACCAAACAGGTTTACAATTTTTTAAGGAAGAAAAGAGAAACCAAAAATAGGAAACAGAAACTAAAAAATAATAATAGAAAAATAAAAGTTAAACCAAACGACCTCTAAAATTACCATTACATTTTGGTTAGAAACATAATCAAGTCATTAGGGACACAAATAAACATTTTAATATATGGTTAAACTAATTTAAAATTAGAAATATAATATTTTTTATTAATTCGTGGGTTTACAAAATCATAATATAAGATAAGATACTAAAGTGCTAAAAGTTGATTATATCATATATTTGACTCTTAAATAATCATCTAACTCATATATGTCTTCTTCAATTCAAATTAATTAATGTTATTATTATATTTATAATAAATATTTAAAAATTTTGTTACTACGATCTAGTTATTACATATGTTTGTTTTAATATGAATATTAACAAAAATTGTATAATGTGTATATGAATGAAATATTTATTTTTAATATTTTATTTTTTATTATGCATAATTTAATTTTTAATAAATTCTTAAAATATTGAATAATTTCTATCTTTAAAAAAATTTTAATTGAACTTTAGTTTATGTTTAAGTTAAGATATTTATGTTATATAAAAAATTTCACACATTTATTCCACTATAAATAAAATATTTTAAAATTTATCTATGTGAATTATTTTAAAACCATGCAAAGCACATAACTAAAATTCGTTAGTAGTTAATTTGAAAGTAGACTTCATTCTTCAATCAAAAGAATCTCGATACATGTTCTTAAAAAAGTTCTAAATGTTTAATTTCACTACGTGAATCAATTAAAACATTTTTTAAAGGTAAAAAATACAAGAACAAATTGGGCCTATAGGTTTAAAAAATGATAGGAAAGTTAGTCACAACCTAGTATAGCTTTAACCTCCCACTACCCTTTACTCATTTTTGTGCTTTTACTCCTCCTTACCCTAGGGACTTAAAGAAATTTTACTTAATACCTATTTTCCTACCTTTTTTTTTAACCTTAAGTGGTGATGATTTTTTAAAAGCTCCTTGCACCTTTTCCTTTTTAGGTTGGGAACTATTTCCCAAGCCTAACGAGTCAAATTCCTTTAGACCTACTTACCTTTCCACTTTTTCTGATGACTTCCCCTTCTAAGCCAAATTCATCCACCAATGCCCCTATAATACAAGGATTTAGTTCTTCTTCACCTCCTAACCTAGCTTCAACTCCCAGTTCCCCTACTGTTCATAAGCCGAAGCTAAATGATAGGTGTAAATTATACTATGTTTTTATAGATGGTTTAGTGTGTTTTTAAGTGTTTCTTAGATGATTATCACATGTATAGACTTAGAATTACGTTATTATTAATGTTTGTATGTATTCTAGGTGTTTGTTTGGTTTAGAGAAATAATTGGATCTTAATTTTATGTTTTATAAGGTGTTTGATTTGTTTGTGAGTGATGGAGATCAAATAATTGAAAAGCAAGGAAGATTTGAATCAAATAAGGTATACACGGCCGTATCTATGGCCATGTAAGTCTCTTAGCCTGTGAAAATTATGAATTATGGAGAATTTGAGTTATACACGGTCTAGTACACAACCGTGTACCAAACTATGTATCACCCAGACAACAATTCCAGTGAATTTTAGCTTTTTCAATACACAAGTTGTTTTAGTCTTTTAACATTTTTGGGTTATTTTTGGAACCAAATTAAGTGGAGAAAACCTAAAAAGAACCCTAGAAGCCTTACAAACTATTTAAGGATGTAAAACATAACCAAAAAATCTTGCAACCTCACATCAAATTGAATCAAAATGGAGAGATCAAGAAAAACTTCCTAGAAATTCCAACATTACAGATCAGGGCATTAAACAATTTTTTCTTTTCCTTTTAGTTTCTTTAGTTATCCTTGATATGTAATCTAATTCTCTTGTTGTTTATCATGTTTATAGGTTTCTAGATCCCTATTAGAAATTATTCTAGATTTATTTTGTGAATTTATTTCTTATTGATTTCAATAGATATTTTGGTGTTTGTGATAATTGTACTTGCTTATACTTGACAATAAATCGAGAGGGTGAGTCAAAAGTAATAAGCTTAGATTATATAATGAGAGTTAACAGTTTAATAAGTCATAAAATTATCAAATTAATAATAATTCAAAGAGAGATCTTGTTTGAGAACTTAATTATGTATTAGAGTTCTAATTGAAAATTTTAGGGAAAGTTTTATGAATTTCGAGGTTGCAAATATAGAAATTTCGAATTCAATTAGGTTTAGTTGATTAGATATTGGGAGAGAGTAATCAATACCTTAGGAAATCTAGGATTAAACACATAATTAAATTAACGAGACCAAGGGAACAAAATAGGGAAAGAATGGCCCCTAAATATTCAATTGATTAATCTAAATTTTATCAGCATCTCAACTATTTTATTGTTTATTTGTTTCATTTATTTATTTATTTTACTTTTTTATTTATTTTTATTCAACTGAATTTCGTATTACCTTAGACAAAGTTAGGTTCAAATTGTTAACTATTACATAATCCTCGAGGGAACGATACCTTTTTGTACAAGATACGATCTGTATACTTGCTGATATGTGGTTAATTGATTGTATAACTATTCCTAACATTTAGTGATTAATGACATGAAATTCTTAAGATACTCACTTTGACTCATATGTAATTTTAGGCACAATTTAGAAGCAAAGGAGTTAAAATGAGTCGAAAGCACTATATTTGAGTCGTTTTTTGAATATTCATATCTACTTGTCTTCATGTAACAAGAATGAGGAAGATTAGTGCAAATAAAGACAAGAAGAAGACAAGAAAAATGAAAACACAAAGAAGAAGAAAATGTTGCTTACAACAATCCCTGATTTGTCTTGGCCATGAGACATATCTCACAGTCATGAAAAAAGATGTCATAGGCGTGACACGTTTGTCATACGCATGACTCATTTTGCATGGGCCATGCATATAAGGCTCATGACCGTGAGCCTCAACTAAGGTGGCTCACGAGCCTGACACTATCATGCACGGTTGTGAGATAATTGCAGCTCGCCCGAACACTACTTTTTAATATAAATAGATATGTGACTATAAAGTGACGATTTTGTGAAAGAATTGAAGGTGTTTTTGGCTAGGCTGAACTAAAGGATCTCTTGGAAGATAGAAGATAGGAGAACGATGAAGCTCTCTCATGTAGAGAGACCCATAAAGGGTAGCATCTCAACACTAGTTCGAAGGAGACATCAACGCCAATGACCCGATTAAGTGCATTTCTATTTTATATTTATCATTTATTTCTCTCTTATGGATTGATTGTGTTATCCTAAGTCTATTGTTTGGTTTTGTGTAAGAATCATTGAATACTCTATTTGATTGTTTTTATGTACGAACCCATTGCTAGAATCGAATTCAATATATAATCGTTGTTTTTTTATTCATTTGTAGCGACTAATGGTTCGTAATCATTAGAGATAATATAACCTAGGTTAAATAATCCTAGCTTGTGTGATTATTGCTTAGATTGGTATGTTTTTCTTACTTATAAGGCAGTTGTCCAATTAAACTTAGCAAGCGTCTCCTAGGTTATTTGATAGTTAGGGTTATTTAACGAGCTCTTTTGAATTAACTATGACCTAAAGAAAAAATGGGATTATCATGGCTTGTTATTAATCTACAACCAATAGTTCAAGGAGACATAAAAGAACAACAAATCAATGAATATATTTAATTAGGGTGTAGGCTGAGATTGAACTAAAGAACCACTCCTAATGAATTCACCACTTCCATCATTTTTGCATGTTTTTTTTAATTTTCTTTTGTTGGTTTAACTTCATTTTATTTTCTTATTTTTAAACCAAACCAAACCCCCCTAAACCTAAACACTTCAATAACTTTACACACACACTCTCTGTAGGATTAACCTAGACTCAACACGGCTATGGTAGTAGTCTAGTTTATTTGAGTAATGTTACAACGTGCTACCACTTGCAGGTATTGAGTTTTATTATATATAAAACTTGCTCAACATCACCATCACCGTCGAAACCTCATAAGTGTTCTTTATCTAACTTTGTATTTATTGTTTGTTATTTATTTTTATTTGTATTGTTTGATTCCATATTGAGGACAATGTTTTGTTTAAGTATAGGGAACTATATGTTTTACATATCAATTGTTGTGAATTTTTAATTTGTATTGAGTTAGGAAAAGTTAAGTTCAAATTGTTAGCTATTGCATAATCCTTACGAGAATGATACCTTTAGTTACTACAAGATACAATACATATATTTTCAGGTATCGAGAGTTTTATTATATATAAAACTTGCTCAACACTAAATTGGAAGAATGTGGTGGGGATACTTCAAGCATCTTACTCCAATACTCCCTTTTATAGAATTGGGAAGATATAAGCATGATGCTCTTAGAATTGATGTCTTTGAGGAAAGTGCTAGCCTATATACATCCACATTAGTTGGCCTTTTATTAGAAAGAGGCCACATTTTCCATTAATCCATAACTGGGCCTTTAAAAGAGTGTTGGTCTAAAAGAAGTCCTCTTATCTAAAGATAGTTTGGTGCTATTTAGGTTCCACTTTAAAACTGGCTCAAATAAGGTTCTAGGATTGGGTCTTTGACATATCTAGAATGCTCCACTTTTACAACCATGGTGCCTAGGATTAACTCTAGAAAGTGTAAAGCATGAAAGTATCCCAGTATAGATCAATATCTATAATATTCCATTAGAGCATTACTTAACTAAAGGACTCGGCCTTTTTGCTAGCTTCATAGGTGCCCCACTAAATATGGATGAGAATACAACACGTGGGAGGAGGATTGGTTATGTAAGATGTAGCGCCCCCTCATCGTAGGGTACACATCGGGACGCCCGAAGGTCATTCCGACACGTATCCCACGATAAAGGTTC
>JAOTIZ010000008.1:17067178-17083397 GCA_027123425.1 Erythroxylum panamense | reverse complement strand
GTATAAAGTATTAAAATAAGAAAATATATGATACTCTAATAATTTAATGCACATAGAAATTAAAAGAGTACATAAAATTATTTAAAAATCTCACGAACAAGATCCAAGAATACTATTAGGTTGATAGAATGAGAGAAGGAAGTCTAAGGATCAACTGGGGATCGCTTATATCTTTTTGATCAGAGGTTGAGTCGATCATTAGAAGAAGAATTAGGCCAAAAATTAAGATACATTATGGGAAAATAAAACTTCCATCGAAGAGAAGCAAATGAAAGGCTTTCAACCCCTTAAGGCGAAATAGGCACAAGGAAAGAGTAACAGGCCAGACCAACCTACAAAAACGAAACGGTTCCAAAATTACCCTTACTTGAATAATCTCTTCTAGCTCCATCCAAAACAAAAAGGGAGAGAATAGTTGTCACTCTGTAAAGAAACAAATAACAAGAATTTGGAGGAAAGTAGATATTGGCCTTATTGGAAGTGTGAGTGCCTTAAAGAAACTCTTTAGAAAGTAGAGCAAAGAGTCGAGTTATCTCCATATATCCCCTTTCTCTAATGCAACATGTCCATTTGTCATGGATTTGACACTTCTTATATCTAAATGGTTAATGGTTACTGTGTATAGCTAAGAAGGTTTCTAGTATGGTTGTGAGCTTAATGGCATGGGAGTAAACATTTGTTATAAGGTGTTAACCTATGATTTATTAATTCATTCATTTATCTTTTAAAAAAGTAAAATACACCTAATAAAAGTAATTAGTGTCCTCAAACTAGAGACAACTAAGAGTTAGTCCAAATTCCATCTAGGTTTCAATTTTTTGGTTAGTTTGGTGTTGATTCCTAATGCTAACAAAAAGTTAAAAACTTTGATCATTTTGTTAAGATGTTTTCTTATAATTATAATAAAGAGTATATCTAGAAATAATTCAAGGATAGTTGTTAAAAAATAAGAAACTATGCACATTATATGAGTTATAAAATGAACTTAAAATTACATTAATAAAATTCTTGAGCTATCTAAATCCAATTAAAATTAGCCTATTGTCCTTTTTTGGATAATTAGTCCCTCAAACATGACATACCACATGTTATATTTAATATGAATGAAATCTTTATGTCGAGAATAAAAAGATTAAATTATTACGATTCCCACACCTTTCTCAGCTAGTTTTACTAAATCAAAAAGTCAATTTGCCTATGTTAAAGTATTTCACAATTTAAGAATTATAGCAACACCCAAAGGCACTCACATGAATTTGATTTCTTTTATAAAAATATTGATAAAATGAGCTTAAAGTGTCAAATATGCTTTGCCATATATAGTTAAGCAAGTGAATAATAACATCTTCATGCCCTAACTTAATAACTTCAAATTTTATGTTCTTAATACTATAAAAGTTATAGTCTACCTTTGAACTAAATCTTTATCCATAGGGAAATCCTCAAGTAACAAAGAGACTACATAAATATAATCCTCGCCCATTTTAACATACTCATATAAGAATCAAAGAAATTATCCTATCCATTATCTTAAGTTAGTGGGTTTAGACAACCAAGTGTACTTGTCTTACATAACTAGTTATTATGGTTTCTACTAGCAACAACCTTAACGTCCATCTCTACCTAAACCATCATATGAACAATCCTATCATATTGTGATCTCCTTAACTTGTAGACATATTCTTAGTTTGTTTAGTGAACATTAAACATTTTATGTAGTGTCATTCTTTTAAGTACATTAAATTGAGAATCACATCAATATTACATTAAGCAAGGTTGAGATTCCATTATTTCCTTAAACATTTTGTCTACAACTATCTTTTATGACTATTTTATTAAACTACATAAGATCATATGTTTGAGAGTTTCTCTATATCATATCTATCATAAATCGACAAGTAATTCGCTTAGAATCTTAACTTATAATTGATATTCTTTGCATCTCTATTTTTATATTTTTGGAAGGAGATAGAATTCTTTGATGGCTATTTGAGACTTTGTAAATACAAATGAAGGCCTTTGAAGAAAAAGGAAAAAAAGTGTTGAGAATTGAAATTAAAATGTTTATTTAGATTATGAATGTGATATTGACTGAGAGGTTTGCAACTTTTATAGAAGAGAGTTTTGCTATATTATGGTTAATTAACTTGAGAAGTTTCTCTAATAGTTTAATCTCTACCTAATAGTGAATTGAACTCTTATTTGGGGCTTAACTAGTGGATACAAGCCTAAAAGGATCCGAGCTATAATAAAAATCAAACCTTTCTTCCTTATCTTCCTCTATTTACTTTAAATCTTATTTTAATATTTAGTTTTATTTTTATATATTTATTTCTCTCTTTATTTTAAAATACAATTTTGTCACTATTTAAGCTTTATCATAATAATTTGTAAGAAATAGTCATATAAATTGTAGACACATATAAGGTTTGATAAATTGTCTAATTAAATAATTCACCTTAAATTCCCTATTGAGTGCTTAAGGGCTAATACATTGAATTTTCAAATTTTTTTTGCTTAACTTCTTTTGTATTTTGGAAAAACTTTTGCAAATGTACTATATAGTTGGAAGATGTATAAACTTTAAACATACTTCGTATCTATTAATTTGTTAAAAAAATTCAATTAACATTTCAAAGTATGAATTTGCAAATATATATTTCTCTTTTTTCAACACTAAAAATATATGTTTTTTAATTGTTCTACATTACTTTTATATACAACACTCCTTTTTTTTAGAAAAGATTTTAGTCACTTGCTCTAGATGCCTCATATGTTCCTCCTTGATATTGTCATGGATTAATTACAATGAATTGCTTGTGATTTGACCTTCTTTTATTTAAATTCTTATATATTAAAACCTATACTTTTATATAGTATTATTTAGCTATCACATAAGTCGTTTCATCTTATTATGGTAGTTTTTTTTTCATTCGTAATTTGAAAACAATATTATATTGGAACTTACAAAATTTAATACTACCTTGTTTTGAGTAAGAATAAATAAAAACTAGTAAAATATGATAGAGAAAATTATGTAATAGCTAAATAATACCATAAAGGAGAAACTGATAGTTTTCAAAACACAAGGTCTAGATTGAAAAGTGTTAAACTAATAGGAGACAGAGTGTACTTAACCCTATTATTAAAGACTAATATGTTATTTATGTAGATCATACATCACTTTATAAATTTATTAGAATACCATCCATTTTATGCTGAAATGTAAATAAAGTTTAGGCTCGACAAAATTAATATCTATTGATTTATTTCCTATTTATCATAAAATATGTTATTTTTATATTTTTTAGTTTTAATTTCCCTAAAAATTACTATTTTAATCAAATTAATAGATATAGCATGCCTCTTATATCCAACCTATTAATTTATAATCTTTACTTCCCTATTATATTGTTCAATACTTTCATGAATAATATTACCAATCTCATTGATTCCAATAAGTTGTGAGAATCTTGTAACCATCATATATAATCTTATGCGACACATATATATGTTTTACATAGTTTATATTCATAAGCATTGTACTTATGTGAGCATTCAAAGTATCTCCAATCAAGGTATTTTTGTTACATTTTGAAATATATATTTAAAATTCACGTTCATCTTTACAATATAAGTTATATCTATTTCCTTAATTATATCATTAGATTTTTTAATCTTAATTTAAAAATGATCTTATTTAAACTTCATTATTTAAATATTTTATTTTATTTATTTGATATTTATGAATTATAGGCTATTATTTTTACTTTATAATGTGTGCATAAATGTTCACATTATTGGCCTAATAAGCACCTAAAAGATGAGGGTGAATTGTCTTTTACTGTAAAAATAACTTTATGATATGATCAAAGAAGATGTAGATATAATACAATATAATATGTAATCAAGCAAAATAATAATGGTGGTCTAGTCCCCTCTTGGATTAACTTCTTTAATTCATTAAAATTTTTAATTAGGTGATGAGGAACTCTCTCTATAAATGTCTTCTTTTACTAATTAATAATAATCTAATACAATCATCTTACTTCCTTTTAGGTAAACAATAACCCTTACAATTAAACTTCTTCTTCATTGGATAAAAAGGAATCATGTACAAGATCTTAATAAAACTTCAATAAGACCAACAAAGATTACAATCAAGAATTAGAGTTAACTTTAAGCATCAGTCATACGTTAAGGATACTAATCTTTTAAGAATTTTTAATAACAAGCCAATAGTCCTTCACAACTTGGCTCAAATCACTTTTATGAAACTTAATCCCTACTTCTCCTTTATTTTTTTCTACCTAAATACCTCACCTTATATCCTCTGATGTATTAAACTAGTTGTCGAAGCTTTCACACAACTGCTGAGATCTTATATGGAAGTCAACGTTGGATTCCCAATATGGAGGAAAACTAATATGACAATCAAGAGATTAACCAACTTTGTAGGTTGATCTTGCAAGAAAAGTTAGTTGCCCTATTAAGGCTAATTTCCTACTCTTGTTAACAACTTCACTTTTTCTTTAATTATCTCCATTCAACTTCCACTCTAAGCTCGTCTAACATGCAGATGGCTCTCTCTCAATACACGGCTTTCTTTATTTCAACCAGATCTCCCATCTCCAACTTAAACATTCTTCATTATTTTGTTAGAATAATGAGTAAGTTAACTTCTAACCTCAGTGCCAAAAGAATTGTCAATATTATCATATTTTGTTATCATCACAACTAAACATTGAATTCCTAGTTAGCTCAAAATATATAATAATATATTGTCATTAAAATTTAGAACTAAATAACTTATTTACCTACATTTCACCATGTTAACTTAGACTTTAAATATTAACCAACTTAAATGATCCATCTATAATAAATATTACAAAATGAAAAATATCAAAATTTTAGATAATCATGAGTTTTCAAGATTATAATTTTTATATTTTAAGTGAAACATAAGTATCTTAAGTTAGTTAAAAATATTGATTATATATATATATATATATACGCGCCGGCTCGTGCACACACACTAAACAGATGTTTCTCACACTAAACTTAGTTACCATTTACTAACTAAATACTACATTAGCATGATGTGTTGAACACTTGCCAAACAATTCATATATCCATCTTTAACGAATGATAATGAATTACTTAGCTACTTATGGTTTATAAAATATCATACAAACTTAGATTTAGACTATCAATATTTTAGATTAGTTAAAAATTAAAATATTAACTATTCTTTACAATCTTTATATTGTTTTTCAACAAAAAAATCATGGAATTATTTCTAACAAGATTAAAAATTTTGAATAAATTCTAGTCGAAGAATTCCTAAATATTCATATGCATATTTTTAATGATTTATGTAAATTTATAGAAAAATAATAATGACATATCTGGCATTTTTAGTTTATATTAGAAACTATTCCACTATTTTTTGGTTGTGACATATTTATTAAAGATGGAATGAATATTTTATAAACAGTATTCATGTCAACCTTAAACAAGTTTTTTTCAAAGTAGTTGCAAAATGGATTCTCGCTGTGGAACGAATTTTCATATATTAGAATATTATTTAGTAAGATTAACTCTTATTAACTCGTGAGTGTGAATAATTGTATATAAAAGTAATTTACTTTAAGCTATATTCTAGATATCTCATCTTGATTAACAAACTTATCAATTAGACTCTTACATTTGAAGAATATTTCACAACATCTCTAGCTTTGATTCCTCGATCAAAGTAGGATTTCTCTTCTTATTCCCAAATTATATTTGTGACTTGCTTAATCTCATTATTCCTATACTGTCAAAATATTGTGCCGCACTCGTTGCAGTCTCGGGTTCATATACAACGTCCAATATACAGTTGATGCAGCCAATGAAACACCAAGTGTGAGAAATCCCAACCCAATTTTGCTTGGATTGGTGGCAAAAGAACTGAAATTCGAAGAAGAATTTAAAGATTTCTTAATTTTGGCCTTAGTAGTAGGGCTGGAGATACTATACTCACTCCCTGGTTATCAAATTGCGATATAATAAGCCGCTTAAGCTCTACTTTAGTTGCTAACAAAGGCTGTTATATTTGTTCAGGGAATCCTCATTGCTGCTGTTGATGATATAGGCTCGCTTCAAATCCACCACTAATGTGTAGTTAGGAGTTATTAAAGAGCGAACGCTGAAGCAGAGCTCGAAAGCTTTGCACTAAAGAGTGTGTGGGGATTTGATGTTGGATTTGATGTTGGATTTGAAGCAAGCTTGTTGGGAAAACCCTGATGGCGAGGCCAAAAGAGACATTATCACATAGTATGAAGAAAAAAAAAACAAATTTAAGATTATTTCGGGTTAGAGTTAGATAGTTATGGTTAAAAGATGTGCTATTTTGGATCCCATGCCACGTGATTGTCCATCAAAAGTTATATGGATGTCTCAGTGTAAAATCAAAAGCATGTTTCGTTAATCGCATCAATAAATAACGAAGATAATGCTTTGAATTTTACAATATTTGAAAGTTTAATCAAGAATTAAAAAAATTAGATACAAAATTAAAAATTACAAAAAATTAGTCAATTTTAAATTTGTAACCCCTAATCTTAATATTATCACATGAGCAAAAGAGGAAAAATAATGTTCAATCTTGTACTTTACTAATTGGTCAATGAATCTGTTGCTTAGATTTTTGTTCTTGTACTTCTTACTTCCTTTTAATTATGTCTAACAATGAAGATAAAGTATTTGATTCCAATCCTATTACCATTCGTTCTGCTTTATAATTAACGGATGGGGTTAACTTTTCAAGGTCTAATGAAGTTGAAGCAAAGAAGATATAAAAATAAAGAACAGTTTCTTTAAAGATCATAATTCACATAGGATTCCAAAGCTTTCAAGGTAACAACTTTTGTGGGTTCCCTCATTGACCTCTTGCTCTTGGGTATGCTTAGGTATCAGCAAATATACGCATATTATTTCCTTCAGTCAAAAAGTAACAACACATTGATTAGTGTCTGCTACTACACTCCATTGTATAGCTTTTAGCAAGATTCTTTGTTTCACTTTAAGGTTGGCTTTACGAGACTTCATGTGCTTTGTTGATGTTAGAGAAGGCAAGTACTACTTCCCACTCAATCATGTCACTGCGGATGTCCAAGTTAACAATTGCTTCAAGTATGCTTTTGGGCCAATAGTCACTTAGTTATCCTTTTTTTTTTTTTGTTAATAAGTTCCCTCCCAAAACAAAATCGCAGGATTGCAATATAAGTTTAAAAAGGTGTTTTCATACTGAAGAGCATTTGATATTGCCGTGAACTTATGTTCCTTTTTTTTTTGTCTATATATTAATCATAAACAACATAAGCTATGAAACAAAAAAGAAAATATAAACGGTAAATATATAAATGGACTCCTACTTTTGACTTGTCTTTTATAGTTTGATTAACTAATGGAAACATACCATTTAAAATCCAGTGGCTGAGAAATTATTTTATAAATAAATAAATTTGTTGCATAATCCTTTTTTTTTTCTTTGACTTTAGATATTTTAAGTGCTACAATAGTTGGCATTATCTATGAATTAGAAATTACCTGTAGCTTTCGAGTTTTATCTACCCATTTAAAGCATGAGATTATGATCTTTTATAGCTTTTTTTATTAACCTTTTAAAAATTAGATCAAAAATTGAATTAATAAAATGAAAATTTTAAAATTTTAAAAGTTCAATTAATATTAGATCATCGTGAAATTTATATATGATAAAGATAGAATGAAGTTGAATAACTTAATATAGGATTAAAGAAGGAGGCTAAGGTCCTTTTTGACAATCAACGGATTGTATTAATTGTTAACATATTATTATTATTATTATTGTTATTGTTATTATTATTATTACTATTACTACTGGTACTATTACTACTACTTTCTTTTTCCATATTAATTAAGTTAAAGTTTATTTTTCTAATATATTAACTTACTAGTCAAGTTTTATATCCAAAAAAACTTACTAGTCCAGTTAAAGTTTAGGGTACTAATATTTGGTGAAGAAAAAGCAACAATAAAATATAACAACTTGAGTAATTTGTAATAATTTTTGGGCAGAATCGTCTTTCTGTTCCTTAATTTCTAAACTACTAGAAGAAAACACTTATCATAGGAGCATTTTAAAAAACAGCAGATTGAGTTTAATTCGTCAACTCGATTAGTTAATTACCAACATGATTATTAGCGATTTGATATAATCAAATAATAGAATACCTCTCAATCTGTCAAAAAAAGTTGATCAGTCATTTATCAAACAAGACTTAAGATATTGGAGTTTAATTGAAGAAGGAAATTATCAAATAAAAACTAATTAATTTATTCTAATTTATAAAACCTTGTTGGTTCGATTGAACCAACAAAACTATAAATTTTTAAATATTTGGTTTTTACAAAATTATTCGGTATTTTAAATAAATGTTTCAATTATAAAGGGTAAATGTTTTAAAATAAAATTTATATTACAATCCATCAATGTCACGAGCATATATGATATTTATTTTATATTACAATCCTAAATAATAATATCTCCTCATAAGAGCTTGACTTAAATGCAAATAATCCATGCATTATTCTCCTAATTTTCCAAATACCAGGCCGTGGGAGAGAATGTAGCATATATACACGTGGCTGTATTCAATACATTTTCTCAATGACATTTCTTTTAATTAATAGCAAATATGACATGTTAATTTTAGTAGCATCTGATATGTGACTTTTTCAAACAGACTTTTGGGATTTGCTAAAATATTTGACCAACTAAAATAGTTTCATAAAAGAACATTGACATTGAGACCTTAAATAAAAGGTTATTTAGCAATTGAATCTAGCTTCGCGAGCCCCCATAATCTACGTGTAAAATCTACAAAATGAAAAGGCTCTTTACTCTTTAGCAATGAAATGCCATAACTAGCCTATTTTAAGTTTCCAATGCAATTTAATCGAACAAAGATAAGACATTGATTGAACTCTTGCGCATAGCCTATTTGAAGTTTCCAATGCAATTCAATCTTAGCAAGGATAAGACGTTGATTGAACTCTTGCGCATAAAACAAGAACATTGACATCTTTAATCATGATAAATCAAATGCTGTTGGGCCCGAAACAAGTGTATATGAAAAAAAAATCGTTGGACTAAGGAAAAGAGTTGAAATTTAAACAGGCACTGTGATAGTCAATGACAGCGAAAATAAAGACAACTTTTTATCCAATTCAAGGCACGAGTAGATGACCTAAACTTTTGTAAAAGTTTCCCCTTTGCCCGACTTTGCAAACCGAGCATGCTCCAACGTATTAAAGCTTCTCTTTTTATCGTTGCTTTATGAGCCGTATTACTCTCATTTTAGTATTAAGCTCCATTTACTCTCCACAAATAGATCAATACTATCCCGATTCTTTTAAAGCAAGTTTTGGTCCAAACACGCCAAAAAATGACAAAAGGACTAAAAAATTTTAATATAAGCTAGTTAACCAAAGCAAATATTAAAAAAAAATAATGCTCAAAAGTTGATTTGTAATTAAAAAAAGGTTAAACGCTATAATAGTTTCTTATTGAGCACCGTTCTTTTCTTCTTTTTGAAAGTTCAACAACTTGCAAAGATTTAATAACTTTATCAAGTTGTCCTCTTTAAGATATATCGCTAGGCTTGCGTGAAACATCTATTATGTTTATCAAATTAATAATTATGTAAAAACATGAAGCAATTTCAACGAAATCCATTCGGAGTTGATTGAAAGAATAATGAACATAATAAGTAGATTAAATTACTTCTAATTATCTTTCATGGCTAAGTCTATTAAATTCACAATCTTAACCTTCTCAAAATTTACAGATATAATTAAAACATGTACTGATAATGATGCATCAACTTATGTGTTTACAGGATAATGCAGTGTAATCAATGTTAACTTATAACTTATCCAGTCATATATCATTAGTTGAATATATTTTTATTTTTCATAATAAAATTTGGAAAATTTTTATTAAATTATTTATTTTTAAAATCAAATTCTTGTAATGTAGTTTAAGTTAAACTTTATTTACTGAAAATTGTTTGAAAACTTTGATGCAGTTTTGTATTAGTAGTTTATCTTAGTTCTTACTTATTCGAAGAAAATTGTGGTCTTAATTTCCATTTTAAGATATACGTTTATTCTTTAAAGTGAAATTATAGATTCGATTTAGTTAATTTGGGATTTTAAACTTAAATTTTAAAGAAATTACATGAGCACAAAGTTTGGTTTAGTATTAAAGAGAAACTAGTTTTTAGGAACTTTAATTAAGTTTAGTTAAGATGTGTTTATGATTAATTAGACTTTTCTAGTTAATTAAGGATAAATAGCAAAAATTGGGATTTAATTTTAAAATTGAAAGATTGTTTGATTCAATTTAAAATTAATTGCAAAATTGTAAAACAATTAGGAACTAATATGGTGGATTAGATCACAATTAAGAAGGAAAAGGGTTAATTTGAATCCTAACATTTTCAGAAAAATTCAATTTAATTGCAAATGTTTTGGAACGTTTAAAATAAACCTCAAATTTTTTAATAAACACTAATTTAACTACCCCATCAAAGTTATGTTGAATAATTCCTCCCTCATTTTTTTAATATTTGTTTTTTGGTCTCTTTTGCCTAGATGACTAAGTTTGGGTAAATAGTGATTTGATTCCCTAATTTCCTATTGTCTCTTCTTTTCCAACCCCAAACTGTAGACCACTCTTTTATTCCTCGTCTCTTTTTCTCATCCTTTTTGTTCCTGGTTGCTCAATTCCCAAACTCAGATAAAGGTTAAGTTAGTAAGGATATCATTTTTATGATTAAGAATAAATTAGAAAAGAAAATAATGTTGGATTATTAAGTGTATTAGAGTTGAAAATTTTTGTAAATTAGAATCAAATTTTATATTGTCTTGGCCCAACAGTCTGACTAAGGAGTAAATTGGACTATAAATTAGTTGAGTCTGAAATCGAGGTAAGGATAACCTTAAAATTTACTCTTAAAAAAGAGAACTCTTTTGTTATTAATAAATTATATTTTGAATTAGTCATTAATTAAGTTAATGATTAATAATTACATACGTAAATTATGTTTATTTTATTTCATAAATAATTAACAAAGTATAAGGTGTTTTGTGATTATATTTTGTTATGTGTATTGAGGAGTAATGCTTGTTAATTTGTGTATTTAAATAAAGACTAATTGATAATAGGTTGTGAATAATCGGTGAAAATCAAGAATAGGTGGCTTGCCTAGAATAGGCTACATTAGATGGTCATAGATTGATAGGTTGTTTAGAGAAGAGCGAGGGTGGCTAGGTATATGTCCGTGGAGCAGATATCGAGGGGTCCTGAGTCCCAAGAATGTCTTATGCTGATGGCTAGGTATCAGAGTAGTTCTGGGATATCCTGAGTCTTGGGGATATCCTATTATGATGGTTAGGAAATTGAGTAGTGCCAGGGTACCAAGAGTGATTGAGAAATTGAGGTATCTTGTGTTGATATTTATACATTTAATTACGATTCCATTGGATGAGAGATTATTCATGAGTAGAGATGAGCTGGTAGGCCATTGGATGCAAGCCTACTAGGTTAAGCAAAGCCTAGGCAATTTAGTTACTATTGAGATAAAGCATAAATGACAGTTACAAATTAATATTTATGTTAATCATTGTTCGGTAAAATTTTGAGATGTTTGTTAATTATTTGGATTAGACTGAGTAATGATGTGTATATTCGTATTATATATATGTTTTAATTGATTGACTAAGTTTTATAATTATTTATTGAATTATTTGATTTTAAGGGTACGGTCAGTTACCTTTACTGAGTAGGCAACTTACCCCTTGCCATTTTGTTTTCTTTTAGGAGATCGAGTGATTGTTGATAACCTCAATGCACATGATAGACAGAGTGAAGATTAGGTTGGGTCAGCAGATTACTTGTGTAAAGTTATGTGAATGTATTTTTTTGAAGTGATAGTTTGGGTATTTGTGTTATATAAAATACTGTTGCATCTGACAAACATCTCTCTTTCGAAACTAATGATGATTTTAGTAATTAATATTATGCTTTGGGAATGATTTGGATAATTGTGGTTTAAGAAATTTTAGGAGCGTCACATTAAGTGGTATCAGAGTGGGTTTATCTTTCTAGGGACATATTAAGAAAAAAAAAACTAATGATGTGTTCTTATCTTATTTAGAATGGCTTCAAGAGAGGATAATTCTGGCCCAGAGTTGACTGGGGAATTAGGTAATTTGATTTGCACTCCTGATGTGCCGAATAAAGGGGGATGCTAAAATGGATCAAACAAGAGGAGAGGTGCTAATGCCACTGTAGATGATGTAGCAAGCTATGACTACAGGTCTAGCCCAAGGTGATTATGGGACAGATCGCAACTATAAGCGGATCCGTAAGATGGGTAAGGTTAAGTCTATTAATTTCACAATCTTAACCTTCTCACATTTTATAGATATAATTAAAACATGCACTGATAATGATGCATCAAATTATGTTTTACAGGATAATGCAGTGTAATCAATGTTAGCACACAACTTATCCAGTCATATATCATTAGTTGAATTTATTTTTATTTTTCATAATAAAATTTGAAATTTTTTTATTAAATTATTTATTTTTAAAATCGAATTCTTGTAATTTAGTTTAAGTTAAACTTTATTTATTGAAAGCTTTGATGCAGTTTTGTATTAGTAGTTTCTCTTAGTTTCTTACTTATACGAAGAAAATTGTGCTCCTAATTTCCATTTTAAGATTTGCATTTATTCTTTAAAGTGAAATTATAGATTCGATTTAGTTAATTTGGGATTTTAAACTCAAATTTTAAAGAAATTACATGAGCACAAAATTTGGTTTAGCATTAAAGGGAAACTAGTTTTTAGGAACTTTAATTAAGTTTAGTTAAGATTTGTTTATGATTAATTAGACTTAATTCTAGTTAATTAAGGATAAATAGCAAAAATTAGGATTTAATTTTAATGTTGAAAGATTGTTTGATTCAATTTAGAATTAATTGCAAAATTGTAAAAAGAAATTAGGAACTAATATGGTGGATTAGATCAAAGTTAAGAAGGAAAAGGGTTAATTTGAATCCTAACATTTTCACCAAAATTCAATTTAATTGCATATGTTTTGGAATGTTTAAAATGAACCAAATTGTTTTTAATAAACACTAATTTAACAACCTCATCAAAGTTATGTTGAATAATTCCACCCTCATTTTTTTAATATTTGTTTTTTGGTCTCTTTTGCCTAGATGACTAAGTTTGGATAAATAGTGATTTGACTCCCTAATTTCCTATTGTCTCTTCTTTTCCAATCCCAAATTGTAGACTGCTCTTTTACTCCTTGTCTCTTTTTCTCATTCATTTGTTCCTTGTTGCTCGGTTCCCAAACTCAGTTGAGGGTTAGGTTAGTAAGGATATTATTTTTATAATTAAGAATATATTAGAAAAGAAAATAATGTTGGATTATTAAGTGCATTAGAGTTGAAAATTTGTGTAAATTAGTCTAATAAAAAATTTTATTGTCTTGGTCCGACGGTCTGATTAAGGAGTAAATTGGACTATAAATTAGTTGAGTCTGAAATTGAGGTGAGGATAACCCTAGAATTTACTCTTAAGAAAGAGTACTCTTTTGTTATTAATAAATTATATTTTGAATTAGTCATTAATTAAATTAATGATTAAAAATTACATACGTGAATTATGTTTATTTTATTTAACAAATAATTGAAAAAGTATAAGGTGTTTCGTGATTATATTTTGTTATGTGTATTGAGATGTAATGCTTGTTAATTTGTGTTATTTAAAAAGAGATTAATTGATAATAGGTTGTCAATAATTGGTGAAAATCAAGAATAGGTGACTTGCCTAGAATAGGCTATATTCGATGGTCTTAGATTGATAGGATGTTTAGAGATGAGCAAGGGTGGTCAGGTATATGTCCGTGGAGCAAATATCGAGGGTCCTAAGTCCTGGGAATGTCTTATGCTGACGGCTAGGTATCAAAGTAGTACTAGGATATCCTGAATCTTGGAGATATCCTATTCTGATGGTTAGGAAATTGAGTTGTGCCAGGGTACCAAGAGAGATTAAGAAATTAAGGTACCTTGTGCTGATATTTATACATTTAATTACGATTCCACTTGAAGAGAGATTATTCATGAGTAGAGATGAGATGGCAAGCCATTGGATGTAAGCCTACTAGGTTAAGCAAGGCCTAGGTAATTTAGTTAATATAAAGATAAAGCATAAATGGCAGTTACCAATTAATATTTGTGTTAATCATTATTTGGTAAAATTTTAGATGTTTGTTAATTATTTGGATTAGACTGAGTAATGTTGGGTATATTCGTATTATATGTATGTTTTAATCGACTGACTAAGTTTTATAATTATTTATTGAGTTATTTGATTTTAAGGGTACGGTCAGTTACTTTTACTGAGTAGGCAACTCACCCTTACCATTTTGTTTTCTTTTAGAAGATCGAGTGATTGTCGATAACCCCAATGCATATGATAGATAGGGTGAAGATTACATGGGGCCAATAGATTACTTGAGTAAAGTTGTGTGAATGTATTTTTTTGAAGTGATAGTTTGGGTATTTGTGTTATATAAAATACTTTTGCATTTGACAAACATCTCTCTTTTGGAACTAAAGATGATTTTAGTAATTAATATTATGCTTTGGGAATGATTTGGATAATTGTGGTTTAAGAAATTTTAGGAGCATCACATTAGGTGGTATCAGAGCAGGTTTACCTTTCTAGGGACGTATTAAGGAAAAAAAAACTAATGATGTGTGCTTATCTTATTTAGGATGGCTTCAAGAGAGGATAATTCTGGCCCAGAGTTGACTGGGGAATCTGGTAATTTGATATGTGCTCTTGAAGTGCCGAATAAGGGGATGCCAAAATGGATCAAATAAGAGGAGAGGTGCTAATACCACTGAAGATGATGTAGCAAGCTATAACTATAAGTCTAGCCTAAGGTGATTATGGGGTAGATTGCAATTATAAGCGGATTCATAAGATGGGTAAGATAGAGTTTTGAGATACTACTGATCTTGGGGAGGCTAAGGCATAGTGAAAGCAGGCGAAGATAATATTAAACTATTTGGAGTGTACCTTGGAAAGAAGGTTACAATAGATTGTTTCCTTATTCCAGGGCAATGCAAAGTGAGTGAAGAGATCTTATGAGACCTAAGAGATGGCTTGGTAGGAGTTATAGAGAGAGTTTAGAGATCAATACACTTCGTGGATATATCGGGATCGAAAGAAGATGGAGTTCATGAGTTTGGTTCAGACAGAGATGCTGTCAGTGGCCGATTATGAGGCTTGCATTATTGCCTTGTCTAAGTATGCACAGGAGGTTGTGGCATAAAGATAGATGTTACTAATTTGAGAAACATTTGAGGATGGATATTAATTTTGGTTTGGGAACTGCTACTTATAATTTCAAGAAGATACTAGAGACTACACTCAGATTGGTGGACGTAATAGAGCAAGTTAAAAGGAGAAGAGAACTAAAGAGGCGATCAGAAAGTCATCAAGGAGAGGAGAGTTTTAAGAGGGGAGCTACTTATACTGGTACAAGGGGTCTTGGGGAGTCAATGATACATCGAGTAGGAGGGTTAGTTTCTACTGGTCTAGTGGAGATCGAGGAATTGGCAAGGATTCAAGACAATATAATAATATTAGTGCACCATCAGTTGGATTTGACAGAGGGGCTAGTAAAAGGTTTAGAGGATCTTTCAATAGAGTTAGAGGATTTTAGAGTTATGCTACCTGTAGAAGGTTTAACAAAGGACCATGTTAGGGACCTACTAGGATCAGTCAGGCATGTTATACTTGTGGAGAGCTAGGGCATTTACAGAGGAGATGTCCAACAGTAGGGAGGAGTTTGGGAGTTTAATTTGGGGGGATAGTACATGGTCAGAGCGGAGCCTTTGTTTTGGGTAGAGATTTAGGTAGAACTAGTGGTAAAGATAGTGGTAGAGGAGTTAGATGCAAACTAGTAGTGGGTACAGGTACTAGTGGGACATCCTCAAATCAAGCTCAAACTCAAGCAAGGATATATTGTAACATCCCGTTACCTATGTGAGGGCATATCGGTAATTTGGATGGCTTGAGCAGTGAGTGCATTCATGATTGA
>JAOTIZ010000008.1:17011295-17026303 GCA_027123425.1 Erythroxylum panamense | reverse complement strand
AAACTCGATGTACGGAACCAAAATAAGCATAAAAATCATAAATCAGGAGTCAACAATTGCATAATTACTAAAGAAAATGAGCCTAATTTATAGTATAAATTTGGTCCAATCACTTGTATTCATATTATCATCAATCCCTTTTGTTTATAAAGAAGAGTTTTAGGATCATATCACTTGAGTCGGTATTAAGGCGTAAGGTTATGGATCATATTAGAGGTAAGAGAGCAATGGATATACAAGTTAAATATACAAAGACACTAATTTGTTATTTTACTATATGTGTTAAATAGTTCGTGACTTTATTGACCAACAACATTCATGCTATGCTTAGTACATTAGATCAGTTAAAATGGGTTAACTATTTTTATGATCACACAACCTTTTTTCTTAACCTAATTAAAGAGTATAAATCCTCATTTGAACTAGTAAACATGCACAAAACAACGGCTAAGTTAATAATTACTTTTGATTTTGTTAGGTAAGTTTAGTTTATAGGTTATTGTTTGCTCTGCTAAGAAATTCCTTAAAAATCATAATTTCCTCCGATAAACTAAAAGGTGTTAGAGTTTACACTCATCAAATGTTGGAGACATGGCTTAGTTGCATTAAACATTATAGGATAAAGATGATGCAATAATGGAAATTTTTATTAGAAAATCATGGTGGGATTTGATCATGCATGTAGTAGAATAAATATGATGTTTTTTTAAAATCTAAGATCACTTAAAATTCTATAATATGAATAACAAAATATAATAAAGAATGAATCATAATCATACCTTATTGTGAAACTTGATCCCTTTCTTGTCATTTTCCTTTAATCATCTTTGAAAATGGTTCATTTTAACTATTGTAGTTGCATACACGTTTGCTCTCTAATGGTATCCACATAACATATTGAGAGAACATTACAAATGTTGTAAAGTGGTTTGGGAAAGAATTGTTAGATCCTTTAGAGCTCTAAGCCTATTTATAATAGCTATTGGACCTTTTGCCAATTTAATTAAAGATGTCAGCTGAAGACAGGAACTACCTATTCTTCAACTACATATACTTTAAAACTGTGTGGAACCAACTGCTTCATAAATTGGAAGCTTATTGCAATTCCTATGATTGGAGTACTATGCTGAACTGGCTCATCAAAATTTCCAAGCACCAGAAGAAGGATGGCATGTTGTTTAAAACAACTTTCACAATTTCAGTTTACAACCTTTGGTAGGAGAGAAATAAAAGGCCCTACATAAGAGAGGAAACAAGCAAATACCAACTAGTAGAGAACATTACTAATGAAATCAGAGCTCTTGTAATACCTAAGGAAGCAGCACATGACTTATAAGCTAGCATGAAATGTAGATGGAATTTATAAGTTAATTGCTTGAATTGCCAGTAATGTAACTTTTTATGCATTGACCATTGTAATGTAATCTTTTCAAATTTCCTTAAAGGAGATCTCATTGTAATGTTGTAAATATTTGAACTATATTCAATGAAAATTTTTCTTTCAATTTAACAAATATTTCTAATTTCAATTAAACTTTAATTACAATTAGAAATAATTAAATAGCTATTGGGGCACAAATAAGATTGATTATCTCACATTGGCACTTATTTATTAAATATCTCATATATAATCATAAACTTTCTCAATTTTTTTAATCAAGTCTAACTTAATTAAAACACATTTTCTCTCTTCAATTCATTTTTTATTTGTGATATTAGGTCCATAAATATATTAGCAATGGATAAAAATTATATCCATGTATTATATTAAAAAATACATACAATAAACTTCTTTAATTATATAATTAAATAATTTATATCTGTAGATCAAAATTCTATCTAGCAACACATCACAAACACTTAAATATTTAGGATTATCAAAATATTTTTGGCAAACTTTTTACACATAATGTTTTTATATATTTCATTCCTTTCATTATATAATATTTTGAATAAACATAGAGTGTGGAAATAATGTCCACTCTATTTGAGTTCACTCATGTTAATTCTCTACCATTAGTAATTGACTATATTAATGATAGTTGAAAAATTCTCAAAGTGTCATTCTACCTTGGTTAAGGATTCTTCAAATCAATATTAAATAAGAAAAATGAAACATTCTCCTTAATCATTTTAGGGTGATAAATCTATATTGATCACTTAACCACCTCCGTATAGTTCATTCTATATCCAATAATTATTGGTTGAGCTACCTTTAACTAGAATAAGTTATAAGTAGTATAAAAATATAACAATCCCTATACAAGATACTTTGGAGATATCAAATTATAAATGCTAAATAAACTATATTTCTAATCCTATATTTAATACATTTTGATTGTTTATTTGAGTTTTTTTTATTGTTTATGGTACTTATTTTGTGTCAATTATGTTTTTAGGTTTATTTACCTTCACGGATAAAAAGGAGAAAAAAGGTAAAATTGAGACAGAAAATAAAAGATTGAAGCTAGTGTAGTTGTTGTTTGTGTAAGTCTACATGTCTGTATGGCTACCCATATAGCTCTCTAGGATCTTGTTTCTTCATGATTTTCGAAGATTAAATTGAGGCTAAGGGACATGATCATACACACGGTCGTGTGAGCGACCATGTTAACTAAAAAATCCTTAAATTTAAGCTATAAATGGATAAAACAAAAATAAAATGAGGGAAAGGGAAAAGGGGTTCCTAGGATGCTTAAGGGCTTGGGAAAGGACATCTTGATAACCTATAATGATAGAGAGAATGAAGAAAAAGCAAGGAAGCATATTTAGGGTGGATTTTCATCAATCTAAAGTGGATTTCATAAAGATTAAAAGGGATTTCATCATATTTCTTTTAGTTTTGTGATTTTTCTTTAGTTTTGATGTTATAATTATAAGCTAAACTTTTATTGGTACTTAGATTAGATGAAACCAAGGATAGACCTTGTAGTGATTTTATTTTACGTTAATTCATACATTAGTTTCATTAAGATTCAATTATGTGTTGTTAGTTATTGTCAAATTAATATTGCTAACATATTATTTCATATATGATTCTATGCAGTTGAGATTAACAAATCTTTTTGTATGAATAGATCTACCATAATTGAAAGGAATTGTATGAAAATATAGAAATAGGTCGACATAAACCCTCTAGATTAGGGTCAAATATAATAGTGAAATTCACAAATAAATTAATGCAATCTTAGGGGTGTAAACTATAAAGAGATTTCAATTAATCAATAAAGGATTAGGTGTTAATAGTTTTGCAAAAGATATTAAAATAAAATAAGTCCAATAAACTATAAATTAAATTAAGTAGTGAAATCATGATTACATGAGAAATCTTATGGGGATTCAAAGTCTATCTATCACTATTTTCCTTGATTATTTCTTAGTTTAATCTTCATTATAGTTAGTTAATTGTGTAGTTTTCTTTTAGTTTATTGTTTTAATTTTCCATTTTATTTATCTTAAACACCATAATTTGTTAAGCTTAATAATAGAAAGATGATAAATACTAGTAATTATAGTCATCATGGGATCAATGCGCACTTATTGGTACTAGTTATAGCTACATCGTGCACTTGCAGTTTAAAACATAAAATTGCACATCAAGTTTTTGGCACTATTTCTAGGGACTAGAATTTAGGAAAACCTTATTTTTATTAATCTAGTGTTTTTATCATTTTAGGTAGTTTTTATTTCTTTTCTTTTATATTTATTTTTTCCTTATAACTTTCTTTCTTGATCTTGTCCTTTTGTCTTAGTTTTTAGGATTTGAGTAGTCATTATTATAGCTACTAAACACAATGGAAGGGTTAAGAGGACAATATTCTCAGGGCGACTATCTTATGCCATCACTTATGGTAGTATTAGAAGTATAGATGGCAATAGATCAGGCTAGGCCCCAGCTCATCCAAACTTTTTAAAATTAAAATGTAAAATGACATCGTTTTTAGCAAAATCCATTGAGATTGAAGCCTAGCTTGAGGCCTAATTTTTTAAAAAATTTAGAGCCTGAGCTAGGTTAACCTAAGTCAAACCCGTCGACTTCGAGCTACGCTGGGTCTAAGTCCAGTTGCCATCCCTAATTGGAATCTTGGAATAAGAGATATAGTGGCTTGTATTTAAAAGCTCAACTGATATCTATGGTGTGTTATGACATTTGTAAGGGTGATCACCCTTATTACGAATGTCAAGCAATGAACTATACATCGGAGTATTCAAATTATATGGAGAACTAGCCTTAAGATACCCTATACGGGAATACTTATAATCCATGGAGCAGTTATTATGACTATACATGGAACAATTATGCTTTATCTAGATTTTTATAACAACGACAACAAGACAAATAGGAATGTCTTAGAGATGTTATCATGAAAGGCATTGGTTTATAAGAGGATGCCCTCTATAGACTCTAAAAGCTAGTTGTTTCATTCGAATACACCAAATTAAACTTAAGGGATCATGTGAATGCATTAATTTTTCATAGTGGAGAGGATCTAGAGATTGAATACATGAAGGAAGTTGCAGTGTAAGAATAGAAGGAAGAAGATTTAAGAGAGAAGATAGAGGTTAAAGAAAAGGAGGAAGCTACTATTCACAACAAGAAGGAGAAAGAGAAGGAAGAGGAGAAAGAGGAAGATGAAGAGGAGGAACCAAATAACGAGGCTATCAAGAAATTATCAACAGTCATCTTAAGTATGAAAGGCTCCTTCTTCCCACAAAACAAACTTTCAGAGGCAATCAAAGATCTAAGCGGTTTTGTTGTTCTTTGTTACATTGACAATTTGTTATTAAAAGCATATTAATAGAGTTAATTGGTTTCATTAATTTGATACATTATGCTCTTATTATCTTGTAACATATGGCCTATTTGTAGGCTATTGAACTTTTATATAGGAAAACGAACGGAAGAAAGTTGTTACTTATAAAGCCAGGTTGAAAAAGGACATACTGGAAAGTCTAGCTATAATACTTATAAAGAAGTGTTGCTTAGGAGGTAACCTAATAATTAGTTTTTTGTTTTGATTAAGTAGTTTGTAGGATTCTCATTAGTAGTTAAATTATTTTCATAGTTTTAATTTGATGGTACTAATTTTGTTACTTAAGATTTGATAGAGTTCTTCAAGTTATAAAGACAACATCAACCCTTGCTTTAGAGTGGAAAAGATTTCACTAGTAATGGATGGATGCTGATGACATTTGACAAAAATGGAAACCTTTCTCTATTAAGGGAGTACCAATTATCCTTACCCCTTTATTTTTTTTTCATTTTTTCATTGTTCTTACATATATACAACTTAAATCTAGGGGAGGGACATAGTAGTCAAGCTTGTTAATCTTGTTATAATTAGCTTAAAAATGAACATTTTGGGACATTTTTTTAAAGAGCTTGTTTATGAAGATGGTTCATTATGAGTTTAGTTGTGATTGTGATTTGATTTATTTAGGTAAAATAGTTCTGAGTTTTGATGATTAAGTTGATTTTAATTTAGTTCATTCAATTTGAGAATGGATACCTGATTTACATTATGATACTTTATGTATAATTTGCACATGTTTTGAATTAAATGTGAATTCTTTTTTAGCATTTTTATTAACCCTACATATAAAAAAGAAAAAAATATTAGTTATGTGAATAATTAAGCATAAATAATTTCACTCTATTGGCTTTATACCACATAAAGGTAAAAGTTAAAAAGTGGTCTTATAACCATCTGAGATAGTCACCTAGTTGAGTAACTAGGGGTATTCATGACGAGGTTTTTATTATCGCATCAAAAGGCTTAGAAACTTTTTTAACTAGCTTCTAAATGCTCTAAAAATGATTAAATTTAGTGTTTTGTTTTTTTAATAAGGGATATGAAAGTGTCTAAAAGTTTTAGCATTTTTCTTATGTATGTTCACTTTATGCATGAAGTAGAATGGCTTGAATTAAGTTGAAATTTGAATAATTGTGGATTGAATTATATTGGTTTATAATTTGATATAAGTAACAAAATGCCTAACATTTGAATGTAACTTTGCAATTGAATGAATAATGGAGATTCTTGATAGATATCCTTTTTGTTTAACTCTTTTTTGAAGTTGTTTCTTATCAATATAAGAGTAATAAAATTTATTTGCTCGAGGACAAGAAGATGTTTAAGTGTGGTGGAGTTTGGTAACTGCTAAATAGACTATATTTCTAATCCCATATTTAATGCATTTGCTTGTTTATTTAAGAGCTTCTTATTGTTTATGGTACTTATTTTTATTATGTTTTTAGGTCTTATTTTCCTCTATGGATAAAAGGAGAAGAATTAGGGTAAAATTAGGAAAAAAATAAAAGATTGAAGTTATTTTGGTGTTTGCCTATATAAGTCTACACAACTATGTGGGTGACCATACAAGTTGACACGACCATATGGCTACCCATGTAGCTCTTTAGGATTGTGTTTCTTCATTATTTTTGAAGATTGAAGCAAGATTAAGGGACACGGCCATACACACTACCATGTGAGTGACTATATCCACTTTAGAAACCCTAAATTAGAGCTATAGATGGATAAAATGAAGAGAAAATACGGGGAAGTAGAAAGGGGTTCATTAGAGGCTCAAAAGACCGGGAAAGGACATATTGACGACCTAAAACAATAAAGAGAATGAAGAACAAGCATGGAAACATATTTAAGGTAGATTTTTACTAATATAAAGTGGATTTCATGAAGATTAAAAGGAATTTTATCATGGTTCTTTTAGTTTTATGTTTTTCCTTTAGTTTTGATGTTGTAAGTATGAGCTAAGCTGTTTTTGGTTTTTAGATTAGACGGATCCTATGATAGATCTTGTAGAGATTTTATTTTAACTTAATTCATTCTTTAGTTTCATTGAGATTTAATTATATATTATTCACGTATGACTTCAGGCAGTCGAGATTAAGAAATCTTTTTGTATAAATAAATCTACCATAATTTAAAGAAGTTGCTTGTAAACTTAGAGATAGGTTGACATAAATCCTCTAGATTAGAGTCAAACCTAATAGTGAAATTTACGAATTAATTAATGCAATCTTTAGGGTTTTAACTAGAAATAGATTTCATTTAATCATTCAAGCATTAGGTGTTAATAATATTAAGAAATATATTAACATAAGATAGAAATTTCCATGATCCAATAAACTATAGATTAATTTGAGTAGTGAAATCATGATTGCATGAGAAATCTTGGGAGATTCGAACTCCAAGTACCACTGATTTCCTGAATCTTCATTCTTGTTAGATAATTGTATTGATATATTTTAGTTTTTTTTTGATACAGAGATAGTAAAAGCTAGTAATTCTAGTCCTCATGAGATCGATCTGTACTTGCTAGTGCTAATTATAGCTACACTGTGCAATTGCAGTTTAAAAAATAAAATTACACATCATCATGTCAAATGATCACTTATACAATCATCAAAATGATAATTTTTATAGATATACAAATAATGCTCCATCTTATATGGAGTCAGTTCAATGAACTTTTTCTCTAATAAGTATCTACATTTTTGTTTAAATATTTTTATACTTTAGTTTATGAGATCGATTGCTTCCTTTATAAGGAAGAAACATAACATGTACTGGTTTTTATACTCTATTAATGTTCAATATTATTAGAATAATGATTAGGAATGATTTATGGAGAATACAATAAATCTTAAAATTATGATTTCATCATAATTTAATTGGTGATGTATGTTTATCTTATGAACTTTATTGTATACATTTGAATATGTATAAGATAAAGAATGTCTTTAAATAATTATGTTGATAAACTATAATCAATTGATTAGCTGTAGGAAATAAATAAACATTATTATAAGTGTTTAGAAATGCATTTCAATTAAAAGATCTATAAATAGCTCCTATAATATAGATTCCTAACCCAAATAGAGAAAGTGGTTGAATTGAAATTTGTGCATTTATATTCTACATTTGGTTAAGAGTCCAAACCCAACTAAAGAAACTGGTTGAATTGAGTTTTATTTTCTACATTTGGTTACTGGTTAATTACTTTAACTATCTTATATATTGAGGAAAAAATGTAGCAACATATATGGTGAACAAATAAGAGACCTTGTTTGATGGGTTTTTTTACAAGGAAATCAATAATCATGATAAATAGAAACTTATGATATGTCATATTTATTATCAATTTTTGAAAAGCCTTTCAAAATTAAAATTATTGTTAATGGATACTTATGTAATTATGTTATATCTAAATTGTAAAATGGAATATCTAAAAGCCTTTATGTTATTTATAGCACATTTATTTAATTATCGAGCTCAAAAGGTTATGCAATAATCTCTTTAAATTTTAGAGTCAATTCAATTGAAGGTGAGGAAATTCAATATTTTAAAGTGTTTGAATCTAATAACTCGTAATTGTCTGTTTAGAAGATATGTTTTTCATTGATAAAACTTGATAAAGACAATTAATGATGCAAGCGTGAAGTTAAGCTTGGTTTAGCTGTAAACCGAAGCAACGCTTTTGACAGTCAGGGAAAGCACTTGTAAACTAGTTTAGCTATGCAATCAAATAAACTATTGGGCCCATCAAAGTCTGCCGCCCAGTCCACCCGAAAACGCTTCCCTTTGTTTCGTCTTCAACGCTTCAACTCTCTTTGCTTCCCTCGTGTCTTAGACAGGCCATTGATCCCGACCGAGCCAGGAGAGGAAACCATTACATACTTTGTGAGCTTCTTTTCTATCTTCTTTTTGCATTTTTCCCTTAAATGTAGCTAAGTCTCTGTATGTGATTTTCTCATTATTAATTGTTTTTCTCCGGCACTCGAATTTCTTGTTTATCATATTAAGGTTCTGCTCATTGAAACCAAATTAAATGCTTGCCCTTTTCTAGTATAACCTGAAGTTTACGAATCAGTGAAAAACTGATCTTGTTTATATATGAATATAATGATATACTTGGGTTTCTGTTCATTTATCTTCCTAACTGAAGTCCGTGACGTATATATTGCCTCACAAATTTTACAGAATCGGTTTCTATTTAATATATTTTCATGGGGAGGTGCTTGTTGCTGTTTTTCGGGTGGTTTTTTTATAGCACTTGGTCTTATATTTGTTTGAATAGTTATTCTGTATCCTAATGATTTGTTAATTAACGTAGTGCTCTTGAGATTAAAAGTTCCTTTGTTGCTTTTGCAGGTTCAACTCCACAATTTGTATGCTAATATGTCACCGTTAAGGTCCTTTGGTTTTTGGACTTATGAATGAGGATATCCCAAGAAATTTTCAATTCAGCTATCAAGAAACAAGATAACTGACACACAAACACTCTCTCTCTCCCCCCCTCACACACACACACATATGTCATAGTTATGAAGGTTATATCGATAGTTTAGGTGGTTTTCTCTGGTAATTATGGCCTTTAGGGTTGCACAGAAGCTTGTCCTTGGTGCAAAGTATCACAAATTGTGGAAAAAGGGAGCTTCACTTTTGAATTTGATGCTTTATCACAGTTCGGGAGGAAATGATGAAGAAGTTTGGCCTATTGAATGGTACAATAAAGCATTTCTAAAGATAGCAAAGTGGGCAGATGAGTTGCGAGATGTTGACATGATTGATGGAAGGCTTAAGAACATCAATGATGGTGCAATCATTATAGATGATCATCTTGCAAACAAGATGCACTCTTTGAAATCCCTAGCAAGGATCTTTATCGGGTCACCAATAGTCCAGCAGAAGATACGGGAAAATATTGCAGGTTTTTCAGTTGATGTTAAAACATCAATTGCTGCTTCTTTTAGTGAGAATTATGAGAGAGACTCAATGATTGTGGATTCTCTCACCACAGTTGGTAACTTCCTTGACATTTCTGCCCAGCAAAGGAAGTTGGTGCGATTCACAATATGCCCACAGGTCACACAACACCATATATGGGCAGGTGCGCTTAAGGAGGTAATAAATGATTTAAAGATAGAAATGGATGTCTTGAATCATGACTTTAATCAAATGGAGATGAACATGGGGCAGCAGATAGTTTCTAGTTGTTCAAAGTTCTTAGCTGACAGAGACACTTCATATGATCATGACTCCGTTTCATGGATGCAGCTTGAATTTGCTAAAAGTGTTGGCCCTTCTAGTCTGGGTAAATGGGAAGATGTACTTGAGATGTTTAATGATCTTATAGGCTATTTGCAAGATGAGAAGGCATTGTTTTATCATGTGGAAAAGCTTAAGGTTATGAAAGAAGGTTTATCTCAGATCAAGGATGTGTTGATTGATAAAGGTATTGGATATAAGGAGACTCGGCATCAACAGGGCCTTGTCCAGAAGAAACTTTCCTCTTCATTGGGCCACTCTTCTCGATGTTTGTTTACGCTTTTATTGTTTTACCTTTATGGTCATGTTAGAAACATTGAAGTTGATCTACATGGTGGGATATATGGTGATACTGTATATAATAAGCATCATTTGTGCATGGGAAGGATTTTAACTTCTGATCAGGAGAACATGGTTGTTCATGGGACAAAGCAGTTGGATAAGGTTCTTGGACTGTTTAAGTTTGTCTGGCAAACGGCAGGAATGAAAGGAATCTTGGAGCTACAGGGCCATCTATTCTGTGTTGGGGCCAAGGATAGGAAGCTCACATATAGAGGGAACCATTTTTTTGTACACGGGATTAGTCTTTGACAGAAAATGCTCGCTAACCAGATCAGTTCTTAACACTAACAGATTCTTCCAGGGTATTGCTCAGCGGGTTACACTGAAAAGAGGGGAACTTTTTGCTAATGCCAAGATTTCCACAATAATGAAAGAAGGTTGATTCTCAACACAAGAATTTGTCCCAACGTGTATCAAACACCCTGTCTGGGTTTGCTCAGCTGTTATCCAAGTGATGACAGAACTGCTAAAGCAGAACTCATTAAAATATTTAAGGCTCAAGGCAGCATTGATAACGGCTCATACTAATTCATAGACTGGCCACAACGGTCTCAAGAAAAAAGTTGATCACTCTTGTATAAATTTTACTAGATCATCCAGACTTCCAAACCCATGGCATATTGGTGAAACATCACAACCGTGCGAGTTTGTAAGACAAGCCATGAAATCGTTCTTAGGGATGTCAGAAATTTAAGATGTAGAAATTTTTTTTAACATATTGAAAATATATATTATTTGTGACATGTATTAAACACTGAATTGGATCGGCTTTATTTCTGCAGACTCTTCTCTACAATGTACTCGCGGTTCTCATTTATCAAATATAAATACTCTAAATGAAATGTCAAGCCTCTAGGATGGGTCAAAGCTACACATTGCCCCGTCACCATTTTAAAAATGTTATTAAAAATCGTTGTCATTATTCTTTTTTGCATAGCATACGCATACATCAAACTACAAGCAAAAATTCTATTAATCACGAATTAAGGTATAATTACTTATTTTTTTAAAGTTTAAAATTCTTTAGGAAAGAGTCACGAAGTAAAGATTAAAATTTTATATAATGCTCAAAAGGCTCACTAATGATTTAATGTACAAAAGATAAGAAATTTGGTTAAAATGCTTGTATTTATCTTACGTTGTGATATCAAAATGATGAAACGTAAGTTCTATAAATTCAAAACAAAGAAGATATCCACATTTGAAAGAAACAAAATTTTCACCTTAGCTCAAATTATCATGGAATACTAATACTCAAGTCAAATTAAAGTATCCTCACCTAGTACATTTGATTTCCTAACATTCACAAAGTCAACTTTTTGCATAGCAACTAGTTAATCATGGTATGCACCTAAACTTTAACAACCAATATCAACTAAGAATTATGCTGTTAGCCTAAAGTAAGTAACAAGATCCTAAATACAAAGCAAACAGAAAGCTAAAACACAAAATTAAAATTTTTTAAGAATTAACATGCAATTAGATAAATCTCAATTCCACCCCCGCCCTTAAAACAATGTTATCCCAATATTATGCGTAAATAGTAAATTAAAAAGGATCTAAAATCTCCTTGAAAACTCAAATAGTTGAAATGAAAATTTTGTCATGAATTACTCAAATTTACTCAGCTTGCACTAGAACTCATAACTAAGAAAATATATCAATATTACGTTCAACTTTTCAACTTTATCAAATTCAACAAAATAAGCAAATAAATTCAAATTAAACATTACACAATCCAAATATCCTAAAAAGAAACCCAAACTGCAAGCATGCTTGAATTTATATTGCCTAGGTCATTAAGGAGTGAAGGATGGTAAGTCAAAATGACTTTACTAAGATATGATTTTGATGTATAACAAAGAGAAAAATAAAAGTAGTTAGAAAAGCAGACGCAGAAACTAAGAAAAACAGACGCAGACGCAGAAGTTATAAAAGCAGACGCATACGAAGTTATAAAAGCAGACGCAGACGAAGATATAAAAGCAGACGCAAACGAAGTTGTAAAAGCAGACGCAGATGAAGTTGTAAAAGCAAACGCAGACGAAAAGCAAAAGCAGACACAGACGCAAATGAAAAGCAGACGCAAACGCAAATGAGAAGCAGACGCAGACGCAAATTGAAATACAGACGCAGATGCTAAAGTAAAAGCAGACGAAGAGAAAGCAGACGAAGAAAAAGTAGACTAAGAAAAAGCAGACGCAAAAGTCAGTTCGAGTTAGTTACAGAACTCAACTGATTAACCGTTTCTTTCAAGATTCAAGAAACAAGATTAAAGAAGCAGTTGGAGACGAAGGCTATAAATATGAGTCGAAGTCAAAGATTGCAAAGTTAGTTGATTTACATCTACGCGATCGTAAAAGCATATCTGTGAGATCACTGTGCAAATTAGCTGAGAGCTAGTTTTACTGTAACAAGTTTTCAAACACTTTTGTGAGAAAGTAGTACAGATAGCCTGCAGAGGCTAAGAGTGAAAGAATACTGATTGTAGAGACCTGAAGAGGCTCGGAAAGAATACTTGTAAAAGTTAAAGAGATAGTGAAATCTCAGAAAGACTTCTGAGGACTGGACGTAGCCCACGGTTTGGGGTGAACCAGTATACAATCGTTGTGTCGACTTCTCTATACTCTATCTCTCTTTAAGATTCAAAATTTTGTTATTACTTAGATTTTAAACAAGTTTTCAAAGTTTGATTAATTTGGATCTACCGAAGGTTCTGTCAAAAGAACTTGTTTTTAACAAAACGTTTTTTTGAAAGAGTTTCAAAAAGGGGAATATACAATTCAACCCCCCTTCTCGTGCATTCATATATCATATTCTAAGCATTGTAATAACGTGTGATTTACTTCAAACACATCTCCGAAATCTCTCCATGTCAGCATTGGAGGCACAGTCTGACTATGGGGCACTGATTCCCACCAGTGGAGAGCATCCCCCTACAGCAAGCTAACTACATAATCCAGCTTCTCTTCATCGATGCACTTCATCTGTACTAGGACCCTCTCTGTCCTCTTCAGCCATGCTTTAGCCTCTTCTGGATTAGTAGTGCCATTAAAATCCATCGCTCCATACTTACAAAGCTTGTCATACTGCCTGCCCTTAACCACTGAAGCTAGCACCGGAGCCTGCGACCCTTGGCCCATGGCATAAGTAAAGGCCTGGGCAAAAGCCTGAAAGAAATTCGGATCCATCGCAGGTATAGGAGGAGAAGGCGGCGGCACCTCATGTTGTACATTAGGTGCCTCCGAACTAGGAGCAGAGTGTGTCTCCACATCTTGTGGGACATGTGACTCATCTGTGCTCCCCTGGCGAGAGCGAGATCGAAGCAAAGCTCCTCGAGTTCTGCTCTGAGGCAGCATAGTCACTCCTTCAATATAAAACCATTGAAAAATCTTTAGTTCATGAAAACAATTTTCAAAATATACAAACAGTCTAAATCATATAAAACAATTTCAAAGCATGTGAAACAATTTAAAACATTGTCAATAAGTCATTAAAAAAAATTATGCATATGCATGGCATAACTCGACCTACCCAAACCCCTAAACCTGATCCTACACCTGGACCTAAACCTAGTCGCTCTGATACCATAAGTGTTGGAACCCCACCCCGGTGAGTCACGTGTCCGACGTCCTACGTGACATCTGGACGCGCATCCCACGAGAGAGGAATTCCCCACTAGGTCAAACCTTAAAAACGAACTCATTTCACTCACTTCCGAACAGATCTTGAAAATTACACCCAAATTTCCTCCTGAAATTTAAAAATCTTAGGGCCCAAATTGAATTCTGATTTCTAAGATAAAAAGAAATTCCATGCCTCTAGTTTATTCAAAACCAAAAATCACCTCAATCGAATCTCTATAGATCGAGATATCACCAAAATAAGGAAGCATGATCAAACATTTCCATTCGATCGTCTCACTTTGATTTAATCCATAAATTTCCAATTAATATCAAAAACTCTAGATTTTTATGGATAGGTAGGAAATTTTCTTAGAAAACCAATGCTTCAAAAATCGAGTAAATCGGAGGTCAAACGAAAGAGTTATAAGAAAAAGAGTAGGAGGTTGGATTTGAAAAAAAGGAAAATCAGAAAATAAATTAAATAAAAAATAAAAAAATAAAAAATTTATTGTCTACGTCGCACTGCGACTGTCTTGCGGTCGCGAGGCGCGCGTTTCTTGTGACTAGGGGCATGTTCGCGCTCGCGAGTGGCTTGCCCTGGGTCACTCCAAAACATACATCTGAACTTCAAAAATTCATAACTTTTCACACAGAATTCCAAAATTTGAAAATTTAGCATCAATAAAAAGCTAAAAGGAAACTCTACAACTTTCATGAAGGATGCAAAACCAATTTGGGCTCTAAATGAGTTAAAAACCACCTCAAAGTTACTGCCTGGAAAAAGACATTACAAACAGTAACAACACATTTTCTAAACCTTGTAACTTCCTACTCCCAAGTTCAAACATGGCATATTTCATATCAATGAAAAGATCTAAACATAAACTACCATCTTCAAGAAGACCTTCTGGTCAAATTCTAACTCTATGAGGGTCAAAAACTCAATCAAAGTTTCTGCCCATAATTT
>JAOTIZ010000008.1:16981083-16998231 GCA_027123425.1 Erythroxylum panamense | reverse complement strand
CCGCATCCCCTTTTTTGGTTCAACGAAGACACAAATGTCTCCTGCCGTCCCTTTGCACGAAAGAATGGTCGGATCAACTGCAATTTCCACTTCCTCTTCATCTAAATTGCCATGATTTAACCAGGACACGATATCGTCCGTCATAAGGAAAACGGACGCGGAAGACGGGAAACCCAGACCAACTAAAAGGTATCTGGAAAAAAAAAACAGCAGAGAAAGAATGAAAACAAAAACTAAGCACTTTCAGATCAGTAAGAACTGAAAAACAATAGAAGGATGATGGAAAAGGACTCAAGGGAGAAATAGCGTCCAGAGAAAAAGCGTACAATCTTATTGGCTGAAAGTTGAGTAAGTTATGCTGCCACTTGTCAATTTATCATCAAGTAATTGATACTGCATTGTTGTTCTACTAATATAATTAACATACTTTATTATAGTTTTATCTCTAAAAAGCTTAATTTGCTACATAAATTCAAGCTGCATATAATCATTGTTGAATCAAGACTTTCAAACTTAAAAGTTGTAGTATTAACTATTATCTATGATTACACCTATAACTTGGGGATTAGTATATGCAATACAACCATTTCTCAAAATGGGAAAGAATTAGAAGTGGTTGACAAATGAATAAGCGAGAGTGATGAGATTAAAACTGGAGACAGTAGGCTTAGAGATAAGAGAGACGTCTGATTGAGTGGACTGGGCATGGTATTTCATCTAAATCTAACCTGCTGTCCAATATTTGCTCCCCGCCTCCCCCTAGTCTCAGTGGTTGATTGTTGTTACTTTTGCTTTCTTATAAGAAAAATATATAGCCCTTTTCTGTATACCTATTTGCCTGACCAGAAATAGCAGTTGCGGTTCCATTTCCTCATGGTTAATATCTTTTCTACAGCTTGATTGCTGTATACAGAGGTACTAGTACTGCAGAGAGAAACCATGGAACTTCAATTGCTGCACCAGATTGCTGCGATATTAGTTAAAAAGAGACTGTCAAAGTATATGCAAACGTTGAAGCTAAGGATAAACAGAAATGAGACTGCATATTGCTTGTATGAATGTAAGTACGAGGAGCACTACTGCTGCAATTGTAGAAGCAGCTACCCAAGGGTTGCCAAAATAATCGCGCACAAAGGTAGCATTCCAGCTGTGCCATAGAATTTCATAGTAAGAGTTCAGTTCTTGAGCCACATTTGTGAAAAAGAAGTACCCCTCGCATAGTGTTATGTTCTTGCAAAGATTGTTCACCAGAGTAGCCACTGCAGCATTGTCTCCAAGACCATTGATTATAATTTTCTTTTGAACAAGTAAATCGACATCTTTATTGGTATTTATAAGGCAATCCATCAGGAAAATGTAGTCACAAACGTATGTGTTGTATGGATATTGACATTGCTCAAAAGCCATCAGGTTTCTGAGAAAAGATTCAGTCCTGTCGTAGATCTCAAAGAGCGGAATCTCCAATACTTCTTTGTTGAATTCCAGGTCAAGTGTGCATTTGCTTGAACTAACCTTGAACTTCACTCCTGTGCTATCCAGCTCAGTTGCAGAGGGAATGTATACTAACTTGTCGCTGGCACTAGGTGGTGACATTCGGGGCCAGGGTAGGAAGAAGTTTCTGATCATATCAGTGAAATGTTGTGCGTTCACTTGTGGAGGTCTATCCTGATAGTTATAGGATTTAAAGAAGTGGTAGGTAAGTTCGAGAAAGGGAGGCCAATCATTTAGGGAAGAGGCGAAAGCTAATTCGAATAAGTCCTTGAGAACAAATAATGGAAGTTGATTCTCAAGCAATATCAGGTCCTTCTCTATATCATCTTGAAGCCAAGGTTTAAATAGCACATGATCATGTTCATCTTGCAAGCTTGGAAAATATTTTCTCAGGAAGAGTTCAATAATAAAGCTCGAGTCCATCAGTACCATCTTAATGAATTCATCACTGCATAAAGGTATGGACTCTGCGTAGGAGCACCTGATGCTTTCTTCTCTATGTCCTATGGCCTGAATAAAGCTAGCTAAAGATACCTTAGCTCGATCAAGGAACTTCCCAAGATACCTCAATTTGTGCTTCTCCATTGTCTGAAGCATCTTCTCACCATAGTGGAGAGGCCCTATTGAAATAACCTGAGGAGTGTAAGCTTCTTCGTTTTCTTTGTGAAGTCTTCTTGGAACCCTGTAAATGCAACACTTAAATGATAATGGAGGCTCCACGCGTTCCAACATTTCCCAAACATTCTTTAACAGCTTATGTTGAACTAACGAGTTTGCTTCTGTAGGTATTTGGGCAGGGTCTTCTCCTGAATTTTCCATCTAACCCGTCGCTTTCCCTGGACATCGGAGAACCATAAACGAACACATTGATACATGCTTTAGACGAATATATGCTTATTTGCTTACATTTTCTTTTCCTTTTCTTATTTCTCAGCACTTAAATTCAGCAATAATTTTAGTGCTACAAAACAGGGTTGACCACTCACCGTAACACAGATTAAGATTTAAGACAGTCTAAGC
Source organism: Erythroxylum panamense (assembly GCA_027123425.1). Taxonomy (NCBI): domain Eukaryota; kingdom Viridiplantae; phylum Streptophyta; class Magnoliopsida; order Malpighiales; family Erythroxylaceae; genus Erythroxylum; species Erythroxylum panamense. Next base: position 16,995,720 of record JAOTIZ010000008.1, on the reverse strand, counting down.
AATGATTTTGAAAACCAGAGTCTATACAAGCACGATAAAAGTAGGGAAGCAAGTGCACCTTCTCTGTTAGGTAGAAGATATGGTGATAAATTGCAGCAAAATCTACTGATCTTACAAGAGACAGACCCGAGAGGAAAGGCAAGCGTTGAATGTGCCTGCGTCGATATCCCAACTTTCTCCACTAAAAGGATGTGGAGACATATGCTGCTAATTTATTGCTATAGGTTTTCTGCATTAGGAGGCTAAGGTCCTATCAGTTCAACCACTTTAGGTTGAGCAGTGGCGGTCGAATTGAAAAATTACTAACCTTTTTCTTTGTACTTTTATAAACGCGCCAAATTGCTAAGGTCAACCCGTAGTGGTGTGAGGTTTAAGGAACATGTGCAAACCAGCTCAAGGTTTAAGGAACATGTGCAAACCAGCTCAAGATAGCTAGAGTGCTTCTTTTTAATCTGACTGCGAAATGGTCTCTTCCCTTGTCCGATATATTATATATCATTCAGAGAATCATCCTTGTGCGTCCATCAAGAAACATTTCCGATATAGTTATAGATCATTCAGAGAATCATAACTATAGATCATTCAGAGAATCATTCTTGTGGATCCATTAAAAACCAATATGCTCACTTTATAAGCTCATTTATACTAGAGGTATTGTCGACAAATTGCTCGTGAATCAAACAGAGAAGAAAAACTAGTTCTTCATACGTATGTATCCTAGCCTGAAAAAGCATTTGACATAAATCACCAGCAATTAAAGGAAACAGAAACCGTGGCTTTATGTACGCAAAAGGAAAAGGATGCATCTTAGGCTCGCGTTTCCGATCTCTTCCCTGATATTGCAGTTTTTACTCATTGCACTCTGTTACCGTCTTTGTTCTTTAATACCCAGCACATGACATGACCCCAGAAGTCAAACTCCACAGTTAAATTGAGCTAAAATCCTCATCCTATTGACTGCAGCCGGCTTCAGCTCTGTCCCATTTAAGAATACCAACACTTCAAGTGGTTCGTGGCCTTGGTAATATATCCAACAGTTCAAGGAATACACCAGATTTTATATTCTAACAGGGTTCTTAATGCTTTGGATTGTTTTCACAGAAGATTTTGCTTGCTCACACAAATTTCAAACGCGAGACATTTTAAAGAAACAAGAATGTAGCTGGAAGTCGTTGATGGAACTCATTTGAGCTTAGATTTTGAAGAGCTTTCCAAAGGCTTTGAAATGGGTCGAGCAGGGGTACTTCTCACCACTTTCTTCACATCATACTTTACAGATGAGAAGGCGCAGAGTAGTGCAATCAACATGGTTGGGTAGACGTAGACTGCTTTAGCTGGATCTGTATTTGCTGGCTTTCCCAGGATACCTTCCTTTACAAGCCCCCATATTACTAATAGTGTCCCGAACATGCTCATCCTCCCAGGTTTCAAAATGCCCACAAGTGCACCTGCCACAGAAAAGTAACTTCCAGCAAGAACCTGAAACAGAAACCTCAAGGTAAATATTAAACCCCAAAAGAGCAAGTTTGATAGGGTCATGAAACTTGAACAATAGGGCTTACAATTCTGGAACTGGATATTCAAAATTAAGACCTGCTAAAATAGTAAATACTGCTCAGCAAGAAAATGCATAGAGCAGAAATTTATACCAGAAAACACAATTGAAAGTGCTCATGCACTTCCATAAATAAAAGCAAGTTTACCTCTGGGAAAAAGAAGAATAATGATTTTATTGTGCAGAAAACAAGTATGGAACAACTTACAAACAAAAGAATCGAGCTCGGTATGCTGCAATCAACATTCACTCAAACCATTCTGCATTCTACCAACCTATATCTGATCCCTAATACATTAATGTATCCCCAACTCCACTGACTCAACTATCTGCTTTTTGCATTTCCATGTTAATCAAATCAAGAGAATTGTCATGCAAGAATCGGAGTATGGTCTTATGAAACAGTAGCATATGTCCAGAAGGATTGGAAATATCAAATGGAAAAATAAAGGCGACTGTGAATCACATCAGATGGTTTGAAGAAATAAAAACCATATGTATCAACCAAATCAGTGACAAAAGTAACATTCACATCTGCTACTTTGAACTTTCGTTATGCCTACATATAGTTCTTATCAGATTGATTCGTATGCCTTGTAAAAAGAACATAATTAATGCCACTAAAAATGAGTTATGATCATCTAGCACCCTATTAGGCCTTGAAAATAAAAAGAGAAATGAGAGGTCAAAAAGTACCTCTAAGCGCTGGAGATCAGTAATTGCAGGGCCCTCTTTCACAGTGGTCAAGTTGTAGATGTCTAACAAGTTATCCCAGCTCGGTATGGTCAGATTCCTAACAAGACCATTTGCAATGGCTCCAGGATACAAAAGAGCTTTCACAGCAGGTGTGGGAAAAACCTCACTTGCAATCAACTGAGAAGATGTAACGTGGATTGGTGACGAACACATGCCAGACCTGCAGGGCACCCTGTAGAAATACAATTCAATTAGACTAAGCACAAAGTGAAGCTCAGAGCTCGACTGAAAATTACACAAGCCGCATGAAAATGGATATGCAAGATGGTTAAATCTTGCAACGCCAAAAAGTTGGGACAATGAATCCAGACATCGAGATGGCTTGACAAAAAGAAAACCCAAATATGTTTAGTTTTACATGAAGCTGGAAGTGAGACAATAGCCTGAATATAGCGATTCTAAATGGAAAATTTAAGATAAAGAAATGAGGACAACGTTTTCTCTAATTAATAGAACTCAATATTCATGTTTACCAAATTATTATTTAATTTCACGAATATAAAGTCATTGATTAGCTTTACATATTTGAACTGCTAATTCCCCAAATAATTTTAAACTCGTCGATCTCTCTCTCTCTTCAAAAAAAAGAAAAGAAAGAACCCAATCCTGCTACCAGGATAACAAACCCTTGATTCATTAACTAAGCAACCTTGATGGAATCGAATATCGTAGTACAAAGTTATATACTACCGTGAGATCAAGATCCAAGGCTGTGAAAAAACCAGAATCCTTGGAACATGTAACAATAATACAGGACCACAAACTTGTCTACATCTCAAATTCAAAAGGACCTCAAAGACTTGAACACTGATACTTAAGAAAAAAAGGAATAAAATGAGGGAAAAATTATTCAAGTAAAAGAAAAAAACAGAGCAATGACACTAACATTGAAGAAGATCAGCTTAGAGAAAAGAACCTGAAAAGAGGGATTTGGAGAAAGATGAGGAAGAAGTAGATGCGAGACGCTGTTTTAGTGAGATTGGTGAGCCATGATGATGATCTTTTGGACGACGATCTCGCTTGGTTCGCCATTTTCAGAACAGTACTACTACCAATAAAATCTACTGCCCATTGTGATGATCGACTTATGTAAAACAGATCAGATGTGTTGCGTATAGTTTACTTCCTTTTTCATATACCACTAAAAAACAAAAAGACGGTGCGTTTTAGCCATAAGGTAGCAACGCTGCGTTTTATTTCAACGTGGTATATAACAGAACAGCTAAGAAGATATTTTATCCGGCCAATGTAAAGATGGCGCTGCCATTGACGTCCGTGAAAGCTTTACCGTCCGCGCGAGTCTTACCCGGACTACTCAAGTCGATTCTGCCGTCTTGCCTCCGTACAACTTCTACTATTGCCTTCTCTCGCCGCCAGACTTTGAGCCCTGCTATAGCTTCTTCTTCAAAGAGAAAGGAAATGGTATTTATCTTGTTCCCGATACGGAGGGACTTTTTTTTTCTTTTTGGAAATGGATACGTAGGGACTGTTGATATTAGTTCTCTCGTAGTTCGTTATATTTTCGAAGATTTTTCTCTTTTCTGCCTAAATCGATTTATGGATTGCTCAAAATGTAAGATTTATTTGGCGGTTGTCACAAGTCCAAAGGAGATATGGGATTTGTTTTTTCTGGTTTTCATGGCTTCATGGATCTAAATTAATGAGTTAAATCAATTTAGCTTAAAGGTCCTTTAAACTTGATGGTTTAGTGGCTTGAATATGTTGACCAATTAATGGTGAATTTATTCTTCACACTTTCAAGTTTTACGCATACAAAAGGTTATCTAATCAAGCTTAAATCATTATACTGCTTTTTATTTGCACTTTTCTTGCAGAAGCGTTTGTATCCAAAGTTTTCTAGGGATGGGTATGATCAGAGGAATGGCGATGCCTTTGAGGCACTGTTTGACGCGCTGGAAGATGATCTTCAAAGTGATGGCTCCATTGTTGATGATGATTTAAGTGAAGAAGAACATAATAAACTTCAACATGAGTGGGGAAAAGCTCTAGGAGTTGGTGATGGTGATGACGATGATGATATTGAAATGTTTAATACACCCGGAGATCATGGGGATGATAGTGATTCCAATGAAAATGATGAGGAAAACAAAGAAGGAAGTTCCATGAAGCTTAAAACTTGGCAACTAAGACGACTAGCAGCTGCTTTGAAGGTTGGACGCCGCAAAATCAGTGTGAGCATTGTTTTCCCATTCATCGAACTCCTCTGAAATTTATAGAACCCATAGCCTATGTTTGATATGATTAAGATGTTGAGACGTTGAACTGGAGTGCAGTTTTCATTATAGTCCTTCTAGTCTTTACAGCAAATTTCTCTTGTTTTGTAGATCAAAAGTCTTGCCGCTGAGATTTGTCTTGAGAGGGCCGTTGTTCTTCAGTTGCTTCGCGACCCCCCTCCAAACCTTGTTTTGATGAGTGCAGCTTTACCCAACAAACCTTCACCACCATCCATCTTGGAAACCAAGTCAATTGAGACTGCTCCAACCAGCAAAAAACAAGAAGTGAAATCTGAGAGTGAGGTGAAAGTGCCAGTTCATGTAATGAGGAACAGATGGTCTGTTCAGAAAAGGTTGAAGATGGCTCAGGTTTATACTCTTGAAAGAGTCTATCAAAGAACGAAGAGACCTACCGTAAGTAAATATGTTGACAATGGTGATATTTTGTAGTAAAATAAGCAGATATTTGCATGTTCGAAAACTAAGAATGTGTAGAATAATATATTATGCATATAATTCAATTAACATATTTCCATCACTTCTTGTTTATTGGCCTTGTGATTCTACGTTCGTAATGGAACCGATGTTGATGTAAGAAGGAACAAATTTAGAGGTTTGGTTCCTTATATTTTGTATTTGTGGAAAATGCAGAACTCGATGATTGACAGTATTGTGCATGTTACAAATCTACCTCGGAAAAGATTGGTGCAATGGTTTGAGGAAAAGCGCAACGAAGATGGAGTCCCAAGCCAGCGTGCCCGATATCAAAGGTCGGCTACCAACAATGTGCCCACATGTTGAACGGAAATCGTATACTTTTACTGTAACCAATTTGAACTCTTGCATATAGAAATCATCTTTCTTTCCCCCGGTGACAGGTGAAACTAGTTTTAAGTTAAAATTTGACTGCGTGCCTACATTTATGTGGCTGCACATTTCCAAAAGTTGGTTATTTCTTGTTTGTTTTTGGTTGAGGATAGCATGATTTTGTTCTCAATCAATGAATTTTTTATTCTGTGTAAATATATAGATCTACTGAATGTAAATCTTGGAAGAACAAAATCACTATGAGAATAATTTCAAAACAAAATCCAAACGCCTACTGCACTATTTATTGCAAAACTCCCACGTAAGATTCACTTCTTTTATGGATAGAGACATACACGTAGTAAGAGCCCTTCACCAACACACAAAACCAATTCACCTTATCTTCTAATTTTCTACCCTTCAACATTATCTGCCCATACATCTCAAATCAACCCACAAAACAAGACCCTATGACAAGTAATCCAGCAGAAAACCTTGACTCTCACTCACCTAATACACCACAATTGTGATGTATACACACTCTAACTTAAAATAAAGTTCTATCACCCTTAAACCATTATCTCAAAAATCCATCATACTTCTAGTCAAGATATACATTAATTAAGGATAGGACTCTTATCACAACCAGAAGATTATCACCAATAGCTTGTTGAATCCAAGTCATTATCCGATTAATATCTTATATGTCTAATTAATAACTAAGTTGCCAAAACTAAATAAAAGATATATACTATATATCTTAACACTCTTATTTTGTGAGTATTTAAGGGGTTTAAAACGGTCTTAACTTGCTCCCCACTAAACCACTCAAACCTGACATGTTTACATCACCAAAACCACCCTGCATCACTGCTTCAAGTGTTGATGCAATAGTTGCATTAGTAGGAGGAGTTCCTCCATGCCGATACTACCTCCAAATGCTACTTCTTGGTGCTCAACTCCACGTTCATGACTACCACCACTACGTTTTTCGTCGCGATAATGATTTTATTACTAATTGGTATAACCAATTAGTTGAAAATAATTTTCAACATCATAACCAACTCGCTTGCGATTCAAACAGGTCACTCCTTTATCTTCACTCTATTCTCTACGTTTCTTCATTCTGGTGGAAGTTTGAAGTGTAAAACTCATTCCTTCTCCTCTTTTTTTCACATATATAGTAGTTTGAAGTCGCTCCTCTTTTATCAACATATAATGTACTCTATTTAAGGGAGGTAATATATTTATTACTAAGAGATTCAAATGCACAATCCCATATATTGTATCATCCAATTTTATAAGAAATTTATGCCCCTTTTCTTCCCCTCTCTTCTTCTCCAACTGAGCAATAATATCACACTTGAATTGACCACATTGACATATCAATAATGACTCATAATCAACCAATTCATCCTACAAGACATTCAACTTTCCATAGTAAGCCACAATAGATTAGCCATGCTATTTATAAGACTTAAGATCAATTTTCAACTATTGGCTTCAAAGTTCTCCATTGGAAAACATTCCTTATTGTCTTTCCCCAGATCTAGTGCATTCTCCTTATATGAAATCATCGTTCGTAATTTAATATCAATCGTATTTATTATCTAAGATACCAACATAGACTGGATAGTCCTCCAATCTTCAATCTCCCATAAATCATTTGTCAGTCTCTTAATGGTTCCATCAATGAAACCAAATTTTTGTCTTACTCGTAGTAAAATTCTCATAGTGCGGGCCCACTCCTCATAGTTGTTGCCTTACAATTGAACTTGTATGGTTACGCTCAACGACGGAGCTACATGGGGCCCAGTGGTGCATTGGGCCCCTCAAGGTTTTTTAAAAAAATATATTTTTAATATATATATATATAAACGGGGTTATTTAAAGGTCAGTGGTGTACTGGGCCCTCCAAAATTTAAAAAAATTAATATTCGAGCCCTCCTATATTAAATTTCTGACTCCGTCACTGGTTACACTCCCATGATTATCATTAGATCATACATAATATGATGAATTCATAGTCTTCATCTCGGAGCCACCTGCTCCTTTTTATCTTCCTTGCCTAACATGTCTAAGCATATGTGTTATAATATTCACGCCTTTCCGGACTCAACGTCACAGCTTCTTGTAAGGAGAATCATTTGCGCAGAATAAGGGAGAAGACAAACACACAAAGAGAAAAGAGAGAGAAAAGATCACAAAATCATTCATTCATTGGTTGTCCTTCATGTTCTATTACAACGCATATATCTACGCTACTTAGAACATTCCATAATAATATCACGTAAGTGTGATAGGTAACCGTTGCTTAAACACAACGTTTAACTTATTTCCGTTTGTCTCCTACGACACCGTCTTTCTCATCTTCTCCAGCGTTCAAGTTGTCGTTACATCCTCTCCTTCTTCAAGAACCACCTTGTCCATCAGATTAACGTCTAGATATCTCTTCTGTAACTCATAGAACATCTCCCAGGTCGCGTCCTCTCTTGCCTCTCCTTGCCACTGTACCAGTACCTGCGTGACAGCTCGATTATGCTTCTTGACCATCCTTCGTTCCCAAATGGCTACTGGGATCCTTTCTACATCCTTCACTGTAGTGGGTAACTGGCTAGATATTGGCGTGCCTTCCGAGACAGAGTTGCGCAGTTGAGACACATGGAACATTGGGTGAATGGATACTCCTTCTGGAAATCCCAGTGTATACGCTACCTTGTTCACCTTTTTCACGATAGGGAAGGGACCATAATAGAGAGGAGCTAGTTTCTGGTTAACCCTTCTCTGAACTGAGTGTTGTCTGTAGGGTTGAAGCTTCACAAACACCCACTGTCCTTCTTCAAATTCTCTATCCGAACGCTTCTTATCAGCCTGTAACTTCGTCCTCTGCTTAGCTCTGTTTAGGTGAAACTTAACAATCTGTAGTGTTGCCTCCCTCTCCTGGAGCATTTGATCCATCCCCGCATCCTTGGAATCTCCGGCCATATATGGTACGTACAAAGGTGGTGGATACCTGTAAAGGACCTCGAAGGGGGTCGTGTCTATGGCTGAATGGTATGAAGTGTTATACCACCATTCAGCCATGGTTAACCACCTCGTCCACTTCTGGGGAGCATCACAGCAAAAGCACCTCAGATATGTTTCAAGTGTTTTATTCACTGCCTCTGACTGTCCATCAGTCTGCGGGTGATATGCTGTTGAAGGGTGTAACCTTACATTTTGTAACCGGAACATCTCCCTCCAGAATTTGCTTAAAAACAGAGGATCCATATCAGTGATAATTCTCTCAGGCATGCCATGTAATTTAAATACGTAATCCATGAAGACTTGCGCCACCTCCAGAGTTGTATAAGGATGTTTGATTGCCATAAAGTGTGCGTACTTACTGAACCGATCCACAACTACAAAGATCGATGACTTCCCATGAGAAGGTGGCAACCCTTCTATGAAGTCCATTGTGACTTCCTTCCAGCACCCCTCCGGCACATGTAAGGGTTGTAATAGTCCTGGAGAAGCTGCATGATCATACTTATTCCTTTGGCAGACTGTGCATCTCTTAATATGGTTTCTTACATCCTTCGCCAAATGCTTCCAATGGAAGAAACTCTGAACTTGTTTAATAGTTGTTGTCACCCTCGAATGCCCCCCTTCTGGACTGTCATGTGCCAATTGTATTATTTTCTCCCTAAGACTCCTGTCACTGCTTACTACAATCCTTCCCTTCCACCTTAACATCCCTTGTTTCCATTCGTAATTTCCCATAGGCAATTCGGCAGTCTCCAGCTTTCGGATAAGATCCTTGATTGTCTTATCCTTCTCCCACCCTTCTCGAATATCGTCCAACATGGTTGCTTGGATTTGTGAGACAACCATTGTAAGTAGTTGGAAGCTAGAGACTCGCGATAGTGCATCAGCAGCCAAATTCTCCTTTCCACTTTTGTACGTGACCTCAAAATCGTACCCAATCAGCTTTGGTAACCAGTTTTGTTGGAAGGGGGTGGAAATTCGTTGCTCCAAAAGGTATTTCAGGCTACGGTGATCAGTTTGTACACGAAAGGAACGGCCACTCAAATAATGGTGCCACTGTTTTACTGCTTTGATTATGGCCAAAAATTCTTTTTCATACGTCAATAGTCCATGGTGTTTAAGAGCCAACGCCTTGCTCATATAAGCTATGGGTCGATTTTCCTACTGCAAGACAGCTCCAATCCCTTTATCACAAGCATCTGCCTCAACCACAAAGATTTTAGAAAAATCAGGTAACGCCAGTACCGAAGCGGTTGTCAACCTTTCCTTTAATTGTTCGAACGCCTCCTGTTGTTCCTCCTTCCATGCCCAACTTCCTGCTTCATGTTTCTTCAACATAGCATTGAGAGGCTTCGCCAAGATCCCATAATGTTTGATGAATCTTCTGTAGTAACCTGTCAGCCCTAGGAACCCTCGAAACTCTTTCAACGTACGAGGTTGGGGCCACTGTTGAATCATCTCTATCTTCTTGGTGTCTGTTGCTACGCCTTTCTCAGAGATTGAATGCCCCAAATAATTGACTTGTCTCGCCCCAAACGTACATTTACTATCCCTTACAAATAATTGTTGTTGCTGCAATACCTCCAAAACCAACCGAAGGTGCTTCAAATGTTGCTGGAAATTGGAGCTGTACACAAGTAGATCATCAAAAAAGACAAGTAAAAATTGTCGAAGGAAGGGTTTAAATACTTCATTCATGAGACTTTGGAATGTTGACGGCGCATTTGTGAGGCCGAATGGCATCACCAAGAACTCAAACTGTCCCTCGTGAGTTCTGAAGGCGGTTTTCTAAATATCCTCTTCCTTCATCCTTATTTGATGATATCCCGACCGTAAGTCTAACTTCGAGTACCAGTTTGATCCTTTCAGTTCTTCAAGCAATTCTTCTATGAGCGGAATCGGAAACTTACTCTTGACTGTATGCTTGTTTAATTCCCTATAGTCAACGCACATCCTCCACGAGTGATCTTTCTTCCTCACTAAAATTACCGGAGACGCGTAGGGGCTGACGCTCTTTCTTATGAACCCTTGTTCTGCTAATTCTTGCACAACCTTCTCTATCGCATCCTTTTGTTCCCCTGAGTAGCGATATGGCCTGACGTTGATGGACTCCACTCCAGGTTTGAGGTGTATTGCATGGTCGCATGCTCTCTTCGGTGGAAATCTCTTTGGTTCCAAGAAAATCTCTCCAAAATCGGCTAATAATCCTTCCAGTTCATCTCGGTTCTGTGCATCTTCATTAATTTCCAACCCTTGCATTTGGAGTTCTATTGGATCTGTCAATCTCAACATAAATTACATACCTTGGTTGGCGTTCTGGATTGCTCTGTGAAAGTGCTTGCCCGATACTTCCTTGGCCGGTATCTCTCCATTTTCCCCGTTAGCTTCACTGTCTTTCCTTCCCATTGGAACTCCATTGTTTGCTCGTTGAAGTTACACAGTACATCATTCAACGTAATTAGCCACCGAACTCCCAGCACCATATCACAGCCCCCCAAGTTGATAATCAACGCTTCAGTCGCAAACTGCACGCCTTGCATTTTCCACACAAAGTTTCTACACACCTGCTTGCATTCCAACTTCAACCCCCCTCCCACAGTAATGCTTATGGGTTTGATGTCATCTACCTCCACCTTCTCTTTTCTTACCACTCCTTCATCCAGGAAGTTGTGCGTACTTCCACTGTCCACCAGTATGTGGAGAAGCCTTTTTCGGTGACTTCCCACGACTCGCAATTGTTTATAATCTGTTTGATCCTTTAGACCCCACATAGCCTCCAATGAGACATTAGGATTGAGGGGAGCTCTGCCTTCTGGTTCTTCGTTCTCCATGTCCTCTTCTTCCTGCTCCTCATCCTCTACCATGTAGAGTTGGAATTGTCTCTTCCGACAACGATGGCCCGGAGAATACTTCTCATCGCACCAGAAACACAAACCCTTGGCTCTTTTCTCATCGAACTCCTTGCTGCTGGATGTCCGACTATTACGTGGGCTCTTATAGGCAATATTTCTACTGCCTTGATTTCCTGGGGTAGGTAACAATCCTGTGTCCTGCTGCTGTTTTGGAGGAAATGTGATGGGGTTGTTTCCCTTGAAGTGGCTGAATCCTCCTCCTTCTACACTCCCTATTCGGCCACCCTTGCCAAAGTACACTAGGACACTAGCCGCCATTATCGCCTCTTGTTTGCGTGCCTACGTATACGCTTGATGTAAAGTTTGCGGGTCCATCATTTTGACCGTTAATCCCAGCTCCGGTTTCAGCCCCTTAAGGAAAAATCCTACTAAGTATTCCTCCGACAAGCTAAGTTTGTTAGAGTACCGATCAAATAAAGCGCAGTATGCCAACACCGACTTAAGCTCCTTTAAATCGCCTATTGGATCTTCAAAAATAGCCTCATCAAAACGTTGTCGCACCAGAGAAATGAACTCCTCCCATTTCATTTTGTTGCTCTCCTTTCGGTTTCGAATCGTCAGCTGAAACCATTCGAGTGCTACGCCTTCCATGTGAAGAGAAGCTAGTCGTATCTTCATATCCTCGGGTGTGTGCTCCAATGTAAAAAATTGGTCGCACCGATAGCTCCAGTTCCTCACCTCCGTTCCGTCAAACGTTGGAAATTCTGCCTTACTAGCTCGCATCAATGTCATACCTCGTCCTCCATCCCCTACACTTCTCACCGACGTTTCCGACTCTTCTTTATCCAACTTTTGCATGAGTTGTTGAAACATGGCTTTGATTTCACTGATTTCCTTATCATGGCGAGACTGAGCTTCCATCATGTTTTTAATACTTTCTTCCATCCTACGAGCATCGGCTCCTCGTGTACTCTCTGCCATTTCTGATCCAAGGAACGTAAGCTCTGATACCAGATGTTATAATATTCACGCCTTTCCGGACTCAACGTCACAGCTTCTTGTAAGGAGAATCGTTTGCGCAGAATAAGGGAGAAGACAAACACACAGAGAGAGAAGAGAGAGAAAAGATCACAAAATCATTCATTCATTGGTTGTCCTTCATGTTCTGTTACAACGCATATATCTACGCTACTTAGAACAATCCATAATAATATCACGTGAGTGTGATAGGTAACCGTTGCTTAAACACAACGTTTAAGTTATTTCAGTTTGTCTCCTACGACACCGTCTTTCTCATCTTCTCCAGCGTTCAAGTTGTCGTTACAATATGATCTTCATGGTTGAGTAATGAACAAATCCCAATTCCCTTGCTTTAAATTTATCTAAAGTTTAGGGAGACTTTGAATATTTAAAGTCAAACAATTCAAAACTGTATTGCAACTTGTCACGCTATAATATTATAGGCCAATGGCTCCAACTCTCCATTACCAAGAGAGCTCAAAATTCTAACTTCCTATTCTTCAATTAGATGACGCGCTTCAACGCATGAATAAGAAGTTTAGCAACTAGTAAAAGGCAAACAATTAGGTCTATTTTTTCTATGCAAATTTTTGTGAAAACACTTACTGGAAAGACAATTATTGGAGGTTGAGAGCTTTGACACCATTGATAATATCAAGGCCAAAATCTAGGATAATGAGGGTATCCCATTTGATTAACAAAGTTTGATCTTTGCTATAAGCAACTTAAAGACAATTGTAACCTTGCAGATTATAATGTTTAGAAGGAGTCTACTTCACTTTTCACTTAGTGCTTCTTCTTTGAGGAGGCATGGAGATATTTGTTAAAAACTGCAATGACAAGACAATTATTGTAAAATTTAAAAGCTCTAATACTATATTACGTGATAATTGATGAATATTTACTCTTCATATTGATCCCTGAAAGATCAATATTTACAAGTACAAGATCTAAAAATAAGGAAAGAAGAAGTCTCTTAGATAGGAGTCTTCTTAGCTTGGGCTATCATTAATGAGGAGAAATTGCTCTTTCTTGTATAAGTTCTGAATCCTTTTTTAAAGGATGCTTCCATTGCAGAGACAATGGTCCTCATTCCAATTCCTTGTCAGTAATGGATATCTGTTTTAGTGAACTTAGAGAATTCTTTCCTCAATTTAGTGTCTATCGTAATGAGAACTTGTTCAGACTTTCCAACCATGATGAAATGATAAGCATTACATCGTTCGTCTTCATAAAAATCTGGTCTGGCTGATAAAATCTTCAACGTTAATGTATCTCTAGGAGTTATCATTGGGTTGTTTAAATAACAATCTTTGACTCCTTCTTGAATCCTTTTAGGTAGAGAAGAAATCTCAAGAAATTCTAGATTTGATAAATAGATGGCATTGATGGCTTCAAAATCATACCAATCTCTGATTACTTGAGGATTCACTCCTTGCAAAAAATTCAGTCTAGGATATATTCCTAAAAATCAATATAACAGAAAATCAATATTTTATAAGATATAATCTGGAAGATTAAAAGGAATTTCGAAAACAACTTCTGGAATTAGAAAATTTAAAAATCATTTGGAAAAACAATTTTTCTTTATAACCTACACTATGTTGGGTATGCAAGGTTTAAAGGAAATAGGAGTAGAATGACTATAAGCATGTTTAAGATGGTTAACTATTATCCAATGACCACAAGGAGTTTTGAAATGATTTTGGTGTTTAAGAGTATCAAATAATATTTTATGGAATAACTGAAGAATGTTATTTCCAAGAAGAATATCAGCACTAGCATCATAAAAATAAAAGGGTGGACATTTGACTAGAACTGAGCTGACAAGAATTTGAGGTTGTTGTATTCTAACAAATAAATGTATCTGATGATTAGAAATATCTAAACCTATGATAGGTTTTAAAGTTTCATGATATTGTAACAGAAAACAAGTCAATCTGCATAAGCAAGAACTTGCTCCACTATCTATATAAGCTACAAATATTTAGCTCTATATTCTTTATTGGTAATTCCAATAGGAATATATATATGCTAGTTGGGCTAGTCATTATCAAGGAACATATATGATATTATTATTATAGGTTAATTGTATTCCATATTGAGTTATCTTATACGGTTGACCTTGCTCAAGGAAACTAGTTCCTAATATTATCTCTAGATTAAATACTTCATTCTTAACCAATAATCTCAACGATATTTTCGTATCTCCAATCTTAATTGTAGTTTCTACATTTGTATTTATATGGTTTATATGTAGGAAAATCCCGGTGTGAGCATCACATGCCCACGGTGCGGAAAACAAAACTTTTTTATTCCGGGACCTTCCCGAAAGCCAGGATCCATGTGTCTATACAACAAACTCAAACCATAACGGCCAAAGGAG
>JAOTIZ010000008.1:16969093-16980983 GCA_027123425.1 Erythroxylum panamense | reverse complement strand
TCATACAAGTCGACTTATGAGTACTGTGCATGTGTAAGTCGAGTTACAGAAGTGTACAAGTCGACTTACACTTACATTATATCTCCATTAAAATGTATATATTGATAAGGTTCTGTTAAATGAAATTTTATCAAATTATTTGTTAAATTATGATTAATATACCTTCCACTTGCACAAGTATCTATTAAAATATTATAAGCAATATAACTTGTACCATCAAAATATTCTCCTTTAATTTTATAGTTAGAACTTATCAATTTATCTACTCATATTAAGTTATTATTATATTTAAATCTACTAGCAACACCTATTTCAGAATAAGATAATCTTGGTAATAATCTATTATCAAAAGTTAACAAATGTTTTTATTGTAAATCTAATGAAAATTTTGTTTCAAGTTCCTTTATATTTGTCATATAAGGAGGATAAATCCTTTCTACTTTAAAAAATAATTATAGGAAATCAATAATATCTATATCTGCAAAACATTTCATATGATGTGTATTAGATAAAGCATAAGATATCATAGAGGTCATAGAATATGGCCTATTTCCATCTGTTATCAAATCTTCTTTTTTTTTTGAAATCTTGGATTAGCGAAAGTGTTTTATCAAAATCTTTATCTTGTATATTATAAGATATCTTAGGATAAATATTAAATAAAAGTTTTTTATATCTAAGATTTCCTTTACAAATTCCCATACATGCTTCTCTTCTATTCAGAATTCTGTCATCAATAATAGCAAGATTTATGGGGCTATCAATTGCTTCTCTAAAAGTTTATCTGATTATCATTTGAATTGATCCAGTGTGAACCCATCCTATTTTATCATGAATTTCTTTAGGCAAATGATCAAGTTTTCTAGAAAAATCTCAATTTTTTAATTTTAGAAATATCTCTTTTAGATAATAAAGGAATCATTACTTTATTAAACGTAAGACTAATATCCAAGGCATTTTCTTTTAGATTTATACCATAAAACATATGATGTTTTTTTAATTTTAATTTGATTTTATCTAATAAAGTCATATCAAATCCACTATGGGAATTTATAGAAAACGCAGTATTATGAATCTTGTTAAGTATTCTTCTATCAATCAAAGCTTCTCGACTATATTTATGATGTTTTTCAAATGTTTCTATTATATTATGTGTAATCGGTTATTATTATGGGTATTAGAAGATTCTCCTATTTCGCTCATTTATATCATAATGAGAGGTTTCTTCATTATTCACTATCAATAATTATAAAAATCCTTTCTTCAAAAGAACAATCTTGAAAAATATTGACTTGAATAAAATCTTCATTTTCTATAATCATTTCTATATTATCATCTATTTCGATTTTGTTTTTACAAAATCATTTAGAATATTCATTAGCATAATATTCTTTTTCCTTACAATAGTAGCACTGACATTTAGTTATCTTTCTATTTTTCTTTTATTTCTGTTGAACATAGTTGTTTAGGCTTATATACTTTTGTTCTTTTATAATATTTGGGTTTACGTCTTTTAAATTATCTTTTATTTATGTATTTTTCCTTATAATTCTTTTTTTATCTTTTTATAATAACAAGGACTATCACATCCAATCATAGTAGGCATTTTTAAATCATAGCAATATAAGAAGATTTATTTTTTATTGCTTTATTTCTTTAATAATATCGCTTCATCAAACCATTCACTTAGGGGGTATTTATTTCCTTTTTTATATTTTTTATTTTTGTTTTCAAATTCAGTAAAAAAATCTTGTTTGTTTGTTTTTAGCTTTGGTTTCTTCCAGTTTTTAAAAGTTATGAAAACCATAAAAAGTAATTTTTATTCCTGTTTTCGTTTTTTTCATAATCGATTTACTATCATTTAAATATATATTATTCAATTATTTATTTTTAATAAAAAATTATAAATAATATAATTCAACATTATATTTATATATTTAATAAATTTAAATTTATTATCAATAAAATTATGAATTATTTAATTTTATTTAATTTTTAATTAAATTATATATAATTAAATTTAAAATATATAAATAATCAAATAAATTTTGATTTAATAATTGAAATATATTTCAAATAAATATTAATTTATAAAAAATTTAAAATTTAAATTATTTATTTTTATTGAAATAACATATTTTTATTAATAATTTGTTAATAAATATTATATAAGAGATTAAATAAAGTTATTTAATTAAAAGTAATTTATCTTTAAATTTTATCTAAAATATAATTATTATCAATGATAAAAATACAATTACATTAATATTAACAATTAAACAAGTTTTTGTTTTTGTTTGAAAGAAAAACATAAACAAAAAACTGAAAACAAAAACTAAAAATAACACCTTAATTTATCTTTTAATAAATAAATTCTTTTTCCAAGTATATCTGTGAGTCCTAAATTATAAGTTGGTTCTAATTTAATTCCCCAAAGATTAGGTATCTTTGAATAAAACATCTTTAAATATATTTGTGTATTATCTACCTAACGGGATATTTTCCAACCGTGGTAGTATCTTTTAAAGTATTTCCTTCCCTAACAAACTCTAATTGAAATGCTTAATAACTCTAATTATTAGGTTACTTATATCCACATCATTATTAAATATAGAATTTTTAGAGTTTTCATCTAAATTTTTAAAATTAAAGTAGACTATTTAACAATGTTTTTTCTAAAAATTATTTTGTAGTCTCATAATCCATTTTATAATAGAAAATGCTACGCATTAGGGCAATTTCCTATTTATAAATTGCTTCTTTTATATGTTGTGTACAATCAATATCTAAATGTATTCCAAAAGGATTTAAATATTCTATTCTCATCTAATTTATTAGAGTAAAACCATCTTTTATCTTTAGTTGCATATATATTCCAACATATCCTCTAGTAGATGTACTAAAACTTTGCGAAGGAAATCGAAGAGGGTTTTGTGAGGTAGTAGGCTATCAAGTACATTAGGATTTATAAGTTCCTCTGAGTTGGAATGTCAACCCTAGGATACCAAATTCAATGTACTTATTTTCAACCTTTTTCATCCGTCCGATTAATTTACAATCTGGCAGCCTTTAATGCTCCACGTTTCCGTCTTTCCATCCTTTGATTAAAGCTATTAGTCATGGCTCCTATCTAGCCACGATTTCAATCTTTCTACCGTCCGATTCATCAGAATCCAAAGGCTGTAAATATCTCTGGACAGACTCTCTGCAACTTTGCTCATATTGCGACATTAATATCCCGCTCTTTTCCTCATTCCCAAGCCTTGGAATTCCCCTCCACCCCCTCTTTCACGCTCTCTCCATCCATCTTCGTTTCTGTTTTTGTGTGTGAAAGAAGGGGAAGAAGACATGCAAGAACAAGCTACAAGTTCAATTGCGGCAAGTTCTCTGCCTTCAAGCAGCGAGAGATCTTCCAGCTCTGCTCTTCAGCTTGAAGTCAAAGAAGGTCTGATCTCTCCCCATATCAAGCTTTTCGACTTCATTGCATGGTTGAGCATGTTTTAAAGTTTCTAACATGTGAAATGTAACGCCTTTTGTTCCGTATAGACTGTGCAATCCGTTAAGTTTTGATATCATGAATTGCTTGCATTGATTTCCGTTCTATTTTTTATTGATCTAAGCTCGTCTCACAATTTCCCTACCTGGGAATTTTGTAACTGTAGAATCTCTTTGATGTGTTCTTGTTGGGTTTCCTGAAGAGAATTTATGCGGATTCACTATTTAAAAATGGTTGCTTTCATTCATCATGGTTTATTTGAAACTATGAAAGCCTTTTGATTTCGTAGTTGTGTGGCTTTATAGGTATGGAAAGCGACGAGGAAATAAGAAGAGTGCCGGAAATCAGCGGAGAACCCGCAGGAACGTCGGCCTTAGGTCGAGATACTACTAGTTCGCTCACCGGAACAGACCGGGCTCAGGCGACGGGGGAAGGTACGCGGAAAAGAGGAAGAAGCCCAGCAGACAAAGAAAACAAGCGGTTAAAGAGGTAAGGAAGCAAGTTAGATTGGTAATTAAAACTAATGTAATTCTGCCAATTTGTAATTAAGCAAAGGTGTACGAGGGAGCGTTGGATTGACTTGGAAGCCTATGCTTGTTTGTGGGTTACCAAAAACTACAGGTTGTTGAGGAACAGAGTTTCAGCGCAGCAAGCAAGGGAGAGAAAGAAGGCTTACCTGAACGAATTAGAAACGAAAGTGAAAGAATTGGAGAAACGGAATTCTGAACTTGACGAGAGACTTTCGACTTTACAAAATGAGAATCAGATGCTAAGACATGTACGTTTTGACCACATTCACTTCAACTACGCTACGTATATAAATGTCATTGTTGGTTTTACTCGGTGCTTACTTACCTTCATATCAGCTTTATAGAATGCCACCTATTCAAACAAAATGTTTAGAATTGGATCTTCCTATCCTTTCCACCGAGGATGATTTAGTAGGTTAATAATGGTGGGATGAGAAGTTGTTAGTATTTGTCGTGAACCTGTAATTTGTTAGTGTATTTTGGACTGTCTCATTGGTGATGGCCCTGGTAATGAGTCTTATCAGAAGAAATTGAGGGAGAACGAAAGGTCGCAAGCTTATCATTAATGGGGCACCTCTCTGACCCTCCCCACACTACCCGTATGACCATAATATTGATGAGTGATGCTTCTGTTGATATTTATTTATTTCTGTTTAATACAAACAACGTAGATGATATTTGAGGAGGATTACATGGTCCTGTCCTGTTGCCATCAAAATAGAGCATGTGCTGTGCTGGTGCTATTAGGCTTTGCCAATTTGTCACTTCCTATTAGGAGCCTTTCTGGATCTTTTATTACTTAATACCAACCACCCACCAAGTAAGCAAGTCCTCACGTCCACCTTGGGTTTAAGGTTTGGCATATGAGCTAAATAAATTCCTTGGTCAATCTAATATAAATGTTCCGGACAGATTCTCATATAACTGAACTATCCATGGTTTATGCATCCATATATTTTCTCATTGTTTTGATTTGTTTGTAGATACTAAAGAACACAACGGCGAGCAGGAGAGGAGGAACTAGTGGTGGTGCTAACGTTGAAGGGTCATAATTTATGGTTTTCTGCATCAGTAGGGATTATGAAATGTACTCTTCGTCCTCAAGTAGAAGTAGATGGAGTCATATGACGGCAATACAATTGTGTTTTTGTTTTGATGCTTGGAAATGGGCTCCGTATCTCTTTTCAGATCTAGCACGTGGTGCTCCGGCGCTGCCCAGCTTCGGTCTCAAGGAAGTGGTGATCAACGGTGGTTGGCGGATTCATGTGTATTATCATTAGTAATGTTAAATAAATTTGTTGAAAATGCTATATTTAATTGTCAGGCAGAAGTGATATATTCTACTGGCAATTAGTTTTTCCATGTACGTTTATTTTCGGCCTTTACGTAACTAGGCTTGCTTATAACGTCAACGGAAAGCTTCGCAGCCTGTGAAGTTGTATTTCATTAGAAGTAGGCTACAAGTTGGGCATTCGAGACGTCCTCGCAAAGAAAGTGTACATGATTAGTTCCATTCTGAAAGCAAAGATTTCTGCTTTGTTCAGGGGGCCCATGAGACAAAAGAACTTGTTTAGTTCATTTGCTACTACTGTACTGCATTCTATTTCTTACACTGGAGCCTCTTTGAAATCCTTTATGTTTTAAAATGACATTTTTAAAATTGAACTGAAACCATCCAATTAGATTACAAAACATTAGTTTCATTTATATTCTATTATAATTAAAAATTTTGGATGGTCAATATTTGAAAGAAAGAGTTCTCTTTTTTGAAAAGGAAAAACTCTATTAATCATATAAATGAGATAAACAAGGTGGGATAGACTCCTAAATTGTCAAACAAGAAAAATTGCAAGACACTCGAGTAAGTTCATGAGCTTCCACATTTCTTGGGCGAGCAATCCAAGCAACAGAAATATTAGAGTTACTTTGCAACATTAATTGGCAATCCTTAATAATTCCCCTAAATTTTGAATGATCCTCTTGGTGTGATTTAAGGGTAAGCACGACAAGCTGAGAGTCAGTAAAGATACTCTCCAAGTGTTGCATGTTGTGAACCGTCCAAAGAAGAGCCTGTCGAACCGCTAAGGCCTCCGCCACCAACGCTGAATGTAGTCCCTCAAACAATCCAGAAATCGCATGTTGAAAGTGGCCTTCAAGGCTCTCAAGGATAAAGCCATATCCCGACATTTCCAAATGCTGAAATCGTGCCCCGTCGACGAAAAGATGCCATTCATCTAAGCTATCAGCTGCACTGTGTCTTCTTCCAGCAACTAGAAAATGATTGGTGGCTGGGCTTCGATTCCCGTTGGAAGACAAAAGCTACTGTCTTCGTTTGTGTTCTTGCGCCAAAGTTCATTGATATAGGTGATCCATTGCACGTTGCCAAGTTCTCATCGCTGTAGGCACTCGAGCTGTCCATAAGCCGTTGTTTTGTCCCTCTCATATCTTCCATGCTATAGTCGAAAACGTGGAGATGTTTGCTCCATTATTTGCATTCAGTACTTGCAAGAAAAACTCCATTAAAAAAAGAGCTGGGTTAGTAATAAAAAAGTCACCTAACGCACACACCTCTCTCGCCCTCTCACGTTAAGTATTGGAAATTTAGTTAGTGTTTGTTAGTGGTGATTCAGAGAAGTGATGATGATTTTCTTTTTTTTTAAAGAAAGGGAGATAGTTTCATGGGGTAGGACTAAGATATCACTGATTGTCTTTCTTTTACTTATCGTGAATGAATGAAATGAATCCTAATTGGATCCTACTCAAGTGGTGCTTTGATTTTCTGAGCATGCTTTCAGTAGATGCTAAGAAATAATCCAAGCCCAACAACTTTATTCACGTGTTCATTTTCTCAGGGCACGCAACTTTGTCATCCAGCTGATTTTGCGCCGAGAAAAAGAAAATAGAAATAATATTTTGCAATTCGGGGATGTGTTATTGCACAACAAAGAAAAGTTGACATGTATGTCAATCCTAATATATTATTACAAGAAATCGTCTTAATAATTTGGTATAGGTTCCTTCTGGCTGTGGGTGGCCTCTTTAGTTTGTAAAAGCGAAGACATGTGGCATAAGCATGTGCAATGTGGAGGAGAGGAGGTAAGTGCTGCGTCATGGTGGCCTAACCCCGGGAAAACCTCATCTTTGTTGGCCATGCCACGCAAAAAAACAGAAGAAAAGACAAAGAAAAAGCAAGCTCAAATCAATCATAGACCTATCCAAAGCTCCACGCCAGAGAATGAAAGAATGTTGTCGTTAGCAAAGGTCACAGAAAAATAGTTAAAAACAAATTGTTTTCGATCTTCTAAAGATTCCCACGCAATTGTCCAAATCCAGTCTACCCATTTGCTCTCAACTTCATACTTGTTTCTGTACCTAAAACTCCAAAACTGAACTGTTATCTTAAAGTGGGCAAACCTACAATCTTTCTTTTCTTTAGTTTTCTCTCCTTCTTCAGCATCCAAGCAATAGCAATGGCGGAGATTAAGGAGGAAAGAAGAACTGAAGACCATCGGTTAACAATCGCGGAGAAGAGTAGTGCGGACCACCAGCAGCCTCCCACTGGCAGAAAAAAACGCGTTGCTTCTCTCGACGTATTTAGAGGTCTCACCGTTGCGGTAGGTCTTTCTCTTTCAAGTTTATTTTTCATCCTAATGTCCACAGGGTCCATAGCTCAGTGGTAGAGCATTTGACTGCAGATCAAGTTGTCACCGGTTCGAACCTGGTTGGGCCCTTCCTTCTCCTTTATTTAACCATTTTCTATTTAATGGTGAACTAACTTCTTGATATCTTGGGATATTATTTACATGCATACTAACCACTAAACAACAACGGACCCAATTGAATGGCAAAGTTAGATAAGTTGTAAGTTTCCTGTGCGCTAACTTGGTTTGCAGAACTTTAGATTTTGTTCAATATGACTTTATCAGGGGCGCAGTGTATATCAATTAAGCCGCGAGTGTTGTACCTTGATAAACAGACAGTTCTAACCACTTATAAGTTTATGGAAAATGTAGTTAATGATTTTGGTGGATGATGCTGGAGGAGAATGGCCCAGGATTGGACATGCACCGTGGAACGGTTGCAACCTGGCAGACTTTGTAATGCCATTCTTCTTGTTCATAGTAGGAATGGCCATTCCACTTGCTTTTAAGGTAAGTTCTTTCACCTTATATTCCCCAGCTTGGCGGATAGAAATTTAAGGCTCCACAGGATACTTTTCATTTCTGAGTTTTAATAGAGAATAGAACGCTGGGATAAGGCAGTCAGGAAGGTGATTCTTAGAACTTTGAAACTCTTATTTTGGGGCCTCCTGCTTCAAGGTCAGTTATATTTTTTCTGGTGGCATTATGCCTAGAAGCTATGGATTTGGTTGATAAACCTATTGAATTCGCTGGTTAGATCAATAAAAATTGTACTCATTGTACCTTGAAGGAGGGTATTCTCATGCTCCTGATAAACTGACTTATGGCGTTGACATGAAGAGAATAAGGTGGTGTGGCATTCTTCAGGTAATGATGATTTTTCGTTTGATGGTTTTGTCACGTAGCTTTGATACTACAAAAATGTATCTACACGTTTCCCAGAGAATTGCTCTTGCTTATCTCATTGTGGCACTGGTGGAAATTTTCACAAAAGATTCTCAAGCTAAGGATCCACATCCACCAGATAACCTGTTACGTATGTTGAGGTTATACTTCTGGCATTGGTAAGTTGATATTCTGCAATTGGTAACCATCTCTTCCTGCTTGTGGATCAACCAGTCATAACTAGTTTGATCCAAATTCTATAGGCTTGTGGGAGCAAGTGTAGTAGTTGTTTACTTTGCTGTAGTTTATGGAACTTACGTTCCTGATTGGGAATTCACGGTCCGTAACACAGACAGTGCTGACTATGGGAAGGATTTTACTGTAAGCCTAGTTCCCTTTGAATTAAATTATCCTTAAATGGCTAAGGTTTAGCAATATTGTGATTTCTTAAGCAGCGGAGAGAACTGAAACGGTTATTTGCTGTTGCTTTCAGGTAGCCTGTGGAGTGAGAGGAAAATTGAATCCTCCTTGTAATGCTGTTGGCCACGTTGACAGAATAATCCTAGGGATTTCTCACATGTATCAACGTCCAGCTTGGAGAAGATCAAAGGTGCCAAATTGTTTGTCCTGCTACTGCTTACTAAATTGATTTAGACTCTGCTATGGTCACACATTATGAACTAACGATGCAGGCTTGCACCCCGAATTCCCCATTTGAGGGACCTTTCCGAGACGATGCCCCATCTTGGTGCCTCGCACCTTTTGAGCCTGAAGGAATCATAAGGTTTGTTTGTTTTGAATTTTATCTGATACACTAATTTAACACTCCACAATTCCACAAGACTTCCACATTCAAGAATTCTAGCAAGAATTTACATAAACATATTAGAAAAATAACAATTTTCGTTATATTGCTCAAAACTCAGTAGTTAGGGACTCTTTTTTCGAGCTAATGCCGGTTATACTATTGGACTATTAGTAATCCATAGACTTTATTAGGGATGACAACAGGTCAGAAGCTCACCAGGCTTTGGCTTGGCCCCCACCCCGACGAGCCATTAGTCGGCTGAACGGGCCTGGCTTGATTTTATGTTTTTTTAAAGTTAAAAACGATGTCGTTTTGTACCTTCCCATAGGGCAGGGGGCTAGGACAGTGTTGGTCCCCAACCCTACAGGCCACCGGTGGGCCCAACAAGCCTAACTAGACTTTATATTTTCAAAAAACTAAAAAAATGATGTCGTTTTGTACCTTTCCATTGAGAGCTCGACCCGTGGCCCAAGAGGCCAAGCAATCTTGGCTCGTGGCTTGGTCAACCCGAGCCAAAGTCGGGTTGGGTCAGGCCACATTTTCCAACCTTAGACCCAATTCTACTGTAAACTAAACTAAACGACGTTGAGACTTCGTCCTCCAGTGTTATACTTCTTCTCTAGCGATATAGTTCTCGGTGTTCAGCTAATATTCCTTCTCATCATTCTTCGTGTAACACTATCTCCAACCTTGTGTATGAGATTGATTTTCTGAATAATTTTGTTCCACGTCAGTAAAATAACTCCCAGAAGACTCTTGTTCTCCTCTCCCAACTATTGTATGAAAACCTTCATCGCTTCTTTACTTACCCTTTTCACATTTTCACATTTACCCTTTGTCCCATATTGAAAGTAAGTGAGGAAGGGGGTGGCTCAACAACTATAGATAAACCTCCTCTCCCTTCATTTAACTCATCCCAAGTAAAAACAAAATATTAGAGTGTAAAACTCTTAGTTCTCCTCATTGTGAGTAAGAAAAATACTAAGAGTGGTAAGTGTTTTTATGAGTAATTTTGGGATGTATTGGAGTAAGGGTTTGAGAGTGTGTGTAAACATTAGTGAGTTGAGTGTTAAGTGTAAACATTTGTAAGTGCTTGTTTTTCTCCCTAATAAAAAGATGTGCAGTAACTCCGGAGACTTAGACACAATTCGGCCAAACTTCGTTATCAAATTTTATGTTGTGTGTTTGTTCTATTAACATTCTAGTTATGTGGAAATAGTCTAATTTCCTTACAATTGTTATCATAGCCTTAGAGAAGTGAGTATGCTCTGTAGTCGCCATAGTAGTGGATCTTTTACATCAGAAAACTTTCCTTGGGTGTGTTAAAGTATGGAGTTAGTATGCTCTGCAGTTGTCACATAAGTGGATCCTCTATATCAGAAAACTTCCCTAAGGTATTTTTGGCTATTGAGTGGTGTTATTAAGAAAGTTCTGTCTAAGAAGATTGGATAGTAAGTGGGAGCAATTGTAACCCCTCCAAATTTTCTTGGACACTTTAGCTAAAGTTCTGTCTAAGGAAAATTGAAACTTAAGTAGGACCTGTTGTATTTTCCCACCCAACCTTTCCTGGGAATCGATTTTGATAATTGCAAACCATGGTTCAATAGTCAGAGAAAACTAGAAGTCAATGGGAGTGATGGCACCAGATGACATGCTCAACAAAATCGATAAGTTTGATGCCACAAATTTCGAATACTAGAAGATGCATATAGAGGACTATCTGTATCAGAAGAACCAGTTTCTACTGCTTTTTTGGAAAGAAGCCAAAAATATGTTAGATGAAGACTGGGTTATTCTTGACAGGCAGGCCCTTGGAGCAATTCGAATGACCTTATTCCGGAATATAACGTTTAACGTGGTAAAGGCAAAACTCACAAAAGGCCTTATGGAGGAAAAACGGAGTATTATGAAAAACCGTTGGCAATAAATAAAGTACATTTTATGCGGCGTTTGTTCAACTTGAAGATGGCAGAAGGCACCTTTGTAGATCATCATATCAATGAACTCAACAAAGTCTTAAACCAGTTAAAGTATAGTGAATATTGATCTTGATGATGAAATACAAGCCTTAATACTTTTATCATCCCTCCCAGAGAGTTGAAGTGCTACAGTCACATGAGTGAGTAACTCAGTGGGAACCAATAAGTTAAAGTTCAAGGATGTTAGTGGCCTGATTATTAATGAAGAAACTCGAAGAAAAGAAATAGGTGAAGCCTCATCCTCCTCCTCCCTTGCTGCATAATCAAAAGGAAGAAGCAGAGGACGTGAAAAATCTAGATACCGTGATAGATCAAAGGACAGGAGGTCTAAGTCACAGAATCTCACTACTTCCCAAAACTTGAAAAATATTGAGTGCTGAAATTGTGAAAAGACTGGGCACTACAAAAATCAACAAAAGAATGGTTCGAAGAAGCAGGAGTTGAACAATCAGGAGGCAAATATAGCTTCCATCTTAGGTGGAGATGATGCCTTGATATGTGCCTTAGAAAACAAGCAAGAGGTATGGATATTGGACTCCGGAGCATCGTTC
>JAOTIZ010000008.1:16926710-16959992 GCA_027123425.1 Erythroxylum panamense | reverse complement strand
TTTCATACATTAACCTAAACATCTCATTGCTGCAATTTGCTCAACTAACCTTGCTCAAATAAAACATTAAACACAATTATTCAAATTCATAAATTGTCCTTTTTTTGCACATGACTAAATCACCACAAAATCCCCACTTAATGCTATTTTATAACTTAAAATCCCACTAAAAGATCGGGGTCCAACAGATATGCTGCAGGACAGAAGGCATATAAAGTGTATGACTTGGAAAATCATATGGTGTTCAACTCTAGGGATGTGGTCTTTTATGAGAAGATGTTTCCTTTTGTTGAAGAAAAACAAAGCAGACAAAATGCTATTGAAATTTCAAACCCAGTTATGAGTCTGAATGATGTTGATCGTAATGGCTTGGAGATGAGTAGACATACTGAGGGCATTGACAGTGCAAAGGAAGATGGTGATAGACATGTTCTTAACGATCCTACAAATTTGGTAGAAGGTGTTGGTATAAAATATGTAAGACATGAACCAGAGATGAATGAAGAAGTAGTAGAGAATATGCATGAAGAAATTGTGCCTAAACAACAACTTAGAATGAGTTTACAGCAAAGGAGATCACCAGTATGGATGCGAGACTATGTGAATTGCAGTATTTATGATTCTGATGCTAGTTATGAAGTTTCTCCAAGTTATACAACTTTTATGGCTAATATCAACAGGGTTATAGAACCACAGTCTTATAAATAGACTGTACAGTCTAAAGAATGGATAGAGACTATGAACAAGGAGTTATCAGCTCTTAAGGAAAATTAGACATGGGAGATCGCCAAGCTGCCAAAAGGGAAGAAGGCAATAGGATCAAAATGGGTTTTCAAGGTGAAATTTAATTCCGATAAGACTGTGGAGAGGTACAAGGCTAGACTGGTGGCCAAGGGGTACAATCAAATAGTTGGTGTTGATTTCTTAGATAGCTTCTCACCTATTGCTAATTTAGTAACAGTAAGAACATTTCTTGCTTTAGCAACTGTGAAAAACTGGTTTATGCACTAGTTAAACATTAATAATGCCTTCTTGTATGGATATCTGAAGGAAGAAGTTTATTTGGCTCCACCGGAAGGTTACACAAAAGTAGGAGAAGGAGAAGTGTGTAGATAAAAGAGTTCTTTTTATAGTTTGAAACAAGCATCTAGGGAATGGAACGCAAAGTTCACTACTCAGATTCTAAACTATGGATTCTCTCTGTCAGTGAATGATCACTGTTTGTTTACTAAGGAAAATAAAGGTGGATTTATTGCTCTCCTGGTATATGTAGATGATGTGTTAATTAGAGGAAATTATGAAGAAGACATAGTTGCTGTGAAGAAATTTCTCCATTCCATTTTCATTATCAAGGATCTGGGAAATGCTAAATATTTCCTAGGTATTGAAATAACTAGAACACCTGAAGGTACATTTATTTCTTAGAGGAAGTACCTAAAGGACATTCTAGCTGATTGTGGACTTATAGAATCTAATGCTGCTGCAACTCCATTGCCCAGAAATCATAAGTTTGATGAGAAAAGTGAGATGCTCTAGGATGCAGACAAGCACAAGAGGCTAGTTGGGAGGCTACTATATCTTAATATGACCAGGCTCGACATAACCTTAATTTTTCAACAACTCAGTCAGTTTGTGACTTCTCCAATACAGGCTCACTGGGATGGGGCTATGTATGTATTGAGATTTCTTGCTGGAACTAAAGAGAAAGGATTGTTCTACAGAGCTGAAAGCAGTTTGAAGTTGGCAAGATATTGTGACAGTGATTGGGCATCTTGCCCAGTATCTAGGAAACCTGTGAGTGGATACTACGTATTTTTTGGGAGTTCCTTGATCAGTTGAAAAAGTAAGAAACAAAATACTATGTCAAGATCTAGTTGTGAGGCTGAATATAGAAGTATGAGCACAGTTGTATGTAAGCTTCAATGGCTTGCTTATTTGCTCAAGGATTTCAAAATGACAATCCAATTTCCAATTGATCTCTGGTGTGATAATCAGTCTGCTCTTTATATCGCAACCAATCCAGTGTTTCATGAGAGGACTAAGCACCTAGAGATTGATTGCCATATGGTGAGAAACAAGTTTCAAGAAGGATTTGTTACTCTAAGATATGTTTCAACATATGAGCAAGTTGCTGATGTTTTTACTAAATCATTAGCAGTTCCTCAGTTCAACAACATTAGTGTCAAGTTGGGATTGATTACTCATCCATCTCTAACTTGAGGGGGGTGTGTGAAATATAGTTAATGAGCTGTAAATATGTTAGCTGTTTAGTTGTACAGTTAGTTTTAACATCCTAACAAAATGAGTTAGTCACTCACTGATGATGTATATAAACACAATGTTGAATTAATGAATTTATGGTTTTAGTTACAATATGTTATTCTCTCTCTCTAACAGTTACCAAATTGTTTAATAAAGATACAAACTGATGGTCGACTTTCGGCTTTCTTGACAACGTCACTGCTTTCTAAAGATGTTCTAGGGTGAAGCATACTCCATTCTTGGCCATCACTCTACTTTCCAAAATTGCAATTTCTCACTGTCACCTTTCCTGAGCGATCAAGGTTTTAGCTTCTATTAGAACATGAAAATGGTGTAAACATCAACAAAAAATTTGTCACGTCAGCAGTTAACTAACAACTTAACATTGTTGGTGGTTTGGGTTTTTTTCATAAATATTTTCTAAATGTTATGGTTCATTTTGAACGTTTTTCAATCATTATAGTACATTTTGAAAGTTTTATAAACGTTAAGATTTATTTTGAACACCCTGAAACATTAGAATCCAATTCAGATGTTAGTGTAAACGTTAGGGATTATTTTGCTCTTTTGGCCTATGTCTTAAGGATGTTGGAGAGTTTTGATAAATCGCCTTAGAGGAGACTTTCATGTAATATGTTGTTATATTAATATTTTTAATTTAATAAATTAAAAGTGTTAAATGCTATAAAGTATTGAGTCATAATGTTTATCATTTATAACTTTGAATTAGACAACCAAACAAAAACAGTGAAAAACAAAAAGACGAAATCTGAATAGCCTATCAAGTAAAAAGGTTGTTATAAGTCATCAAGTTTAAATTAACAAGTTGAAAGTCAGTAGATTTGTAAATTTTAAGCATCTCGACTCTATTCCTGCTCATATTTTAATTTGATTTTGAAATAATGATTAAGTATGGAGAAGGTAAGGCAAGTTTGGAATGCAAAATATGCATGCTTATTACTCAAGGTTAGGATTGAAACACCTAAGTTGGCTCTTAAGGTTAATATAAGATTTTATCGTCTTCTAATAATTAAATAAATACAATAACCTGTCGATTGCTAGAATAATACAAAATTGAAATTAATCACATCAAAGTATCTTATAATTCGACTATTTTATTTGACATGTTTTATTTTTTGATTTGATTTTTATTATTTGTTGATAATTACATTACATAGGAGAGTTATGCGGTAGTAATACTGAAGTATTTATGATTCTTTAGGCTCTGTTTAGTTGAGGGATTGGTAATGGAATGTGATGGAACGTAACTCACTTCTATTGTTTAGTTGAGAGTTTCATAATGGAACGAAACGAAATGAGATGAAAGCGGAGGGCTTCATGTTGCCTTCTATTCCATCCTAAATAGTGAAAATAAAAAACATTTGATCTGGGAGGTTTAGGATGAAACGTAAACTAATAAATACATATTACCTAATATACCCTTAATAGTTTTTCTTAATACCAATTTTTTCTTCTAATCCTAGCCCCCTTTTCCTCAGACGTATTTATTACGGTCCACAAAAATTATATATAATAAATAATAATTTTATATTATTTTTCCTTACCCTAATAGTAATATTTTTATATTATTAACAATAAATTGTATATAATTAATAACAAAATAAAAATTTTAATAATTTTTTATTAATGAAAATAGAAAATATATAAAAATTAGTCTTTGATTGTTTGTATATATTTCTATATAAATAAAAATAAAAATAAAATATTTTTAAATATAAATGTCATATAATAAAATAGAATAGAATAAATAATTATTAATAAGTTTTTATATAATTAATAATATATTGTATATAATTAATTATTTTAAAATAGAAAAAATATGAAAAATTATTTGTCACGGTTATGACTTGAACCGTGACTTTTTAATTGAATATAATTTCTGTTTTAAAATTATAGCGCTAAATCTTCTGTAATAACTATTTTAATATTAGAGGTATAATAATCATTAATTATACGTTACATTATATTTCATTCAATCTATCTCTCTAATAATATTTTACTATATTATATTATAAACTATTCCAAAAAACTTTTCACTATATTCTATTTTATTATATTATAAACCGCTCCGATCTATTTCATTTCATTCTATTCAATTTAATTAATTAACATCCAACTAATCGTCCTTAATTTTGCTAATAGATAGCATAGTTATTATTATCAGATCTTACAAAAAAGAAAGGGCTAACTTTAGTTTCAAATTTTAAAATTTATGTAAAATGGAACCAGGTAGATCAGATTGCCCAGCAATTTGTCCAACCTTCTGGCCAAAATCTTTAGGTTGTAAGTTTTAAGCTGTAAATTCAGAGTTATACGGGGCACCGACAGCCAGTAGGCACTAGCTAGTAGCGTGGCCAACTAACGCTACGGACAATAGCCGGTAACTGGGGACAGGCTGTTATCAGGAAATAGAATCTCAGAATTAGGAGAGAGCCAAGGCACTGTCGGTAGGCGATTGGTGTGTAATTAGCAAAAGTGGTTAGGGGCATACAAAATCAATCACAAATTGACACGTCATGTAAGACATTGGTGATTGTAAAGGGAAAGGGACGTCCTAGCTGTTGAGCGTGATTCACCTATTAAACTTTGCTCAACGCCAAAATATTATATCTTATTCAAATTAAAAGGAGTAGGTTACATATAAATTATATCTAATCTTTTTTTAAATGAACACTTAATCTCAATAAAATCTATTAGTTAGCATAACATTCATTATTATGAGTAACTAAGTTTAGCCATTATTGTTATTTATAAATTAAGTATATATACATAATGAACTGCAATTGTAAGGCCGAATGGCTAAGAAAAGCGGGAAACCGGTACGAGCGGTAATACGTACATATACATACAGGCAAGCATAAGTGGATAATAAAAAAGAGTTGGAGAAAAATGAAAAAGAAGTGAGAGCAAGTATTAAATAATTAAAAAAAAGGATATATAACTGATAAATCGAAAGCCAGCTGGAGAGATCACAGACAGAGCCCCCTACTACAATAGCTAAGTTGTCCGCACACGCACACAGACAGGGGGAGAGAAAGAGATGGCGTATTGAGTGGGCGAAGACTCAAGTGCATCTTCTTCTCTTTTTCACCGCCAAATCTTCCACTAGATCCGCCTGTGTAATTCATTCTAGGCGTAGGTGCACACATCATGGAAGCCAATGCGGGTATGGTGGCCGGTTCTTACCGGAGGAACGAGCTTGTCCGCATCCGCCACGATTCCGATTCTGGGGTTTGTGTTCTTTGCTCTCACTCTTTCACTATTAGCTGTGTATAAATGTGTTTTGTTTGCTTTTTCTTTTGTTTTCCCTTGGAGTTTTTTAGAGTGACCCTTTCTCTACTCCAGGACATTAGCTTCTTGGTCTTTGTTGATTTTAAGTGGATGGATTGGATCTTTTCTGTAGTTAAATTATTGTTTTGGGATCTAGCTGCTGCCTTGCAGAAGTGATTTTCAGTTGGACGTTGATCTTCAGTTGCTTGTGAGATTGACTGTTCAGTTTCGTTATAAGTTGGGCAGTCATTTCTGGATCTGTTGACTCTTTAGTACTATGTATAAAATTCCAGCGCTGTGCTGTGAGATTGAGTTTTGAACTCGTTTTTGTGTTAACTTCTGTAAATGTTCGAGCATTGTTCTAAAATTACTGTCTTTTGGGGTTCTTATCTTCCCCTCTTGTCACTTTGTTAGAAACTGCGGGCGGATCTTTAGTCGGTTCTCAAAACGTGAGTCGTTTGCATTTGTTTGTTAGATCTCTGGGAAGATATTTTCCGTTTACTGTTAAAAAAATGCCTAACGTATTGCTTGATTCCATAAAGGGGTTGATCTTACTTTTTACTGACATGCGATCTATCATACGTGACCAAAAATCTGTTGCTTGTCTTTTTCTTTTCCTTTTTCACATTCTAAAATTTATTTGTATATGACGTCTGTTTCTGTAATGCAAACTGAGAATTTTCTGAGACCAAATGCCCCAAGATCTATGGTTTGCAGGCAATGGGGAACCAGAGATTGGATCATTATGACAGAAGATATAACTTGTTTTGACGTAGTTTATGACTGATATCTTGTAGCTTGTTTTTAACCTAACTAAATTTTTTCATGGAGTTTACTACGCAAGCTGCAATGGCTTTAGATATACTTTTCTGAAGACTTGTTGTGTCACTTTTGTCATATGTTTGGCTCTCTTTTGTAGCCATTCATTTTCAGCGTTGTGTTAGAAAAATGATGAATACATTTATTTTTTGGTGGTGATGCAGCCCAAACCACTCAAGAATTTAAACGGCCAAACATGTCAGATTTGTGGTGACAATGTTGGAGTTACAACTACTGGTGACATCTTTGTTGCTTGCAATGAATGTGCCTTCCCAGTGTGCCGTCCTTGTTATGATTATGAACGAAAAGATGGAACCCAGTCTTGTCCACAGTGCAAGACTAGATATAAGAGACACAAAGGTTGGCTTGATTGCTAATAGTTTCTTTTTAATCTTTAGCAATGGTTTTTATTGATGATTTTTATTAATGATTCTTTCTTTTTCAGGTAGTCCTCGCGTGGATGGAGATGAAGATGAAGATGATATTGATGATCTAGAGAATGAGTTTGACTATGCTCAGGGCAATAGCAAGACTAGACGCCAGTGGCACAGTGATGATGTGGATCTTTCTTCATCCTCTAGGCATGAGTCTCAACAACCAATTCCCCTTCTGACAAATGGGCAGCCGGTATGCAAATTGAGTACTTTTTAGTCCTTCTATATGCAAATTGTTGTTATTGTGGACGTGTATTTGTAAACTATGCTGACATTGACCAAAGCATCCTTTTATTCGTAAAAGAGTGTATTATGACAGATTGGTTTGATTGCATTTCATTTCGTCAAAGCTTTCTGTTCTATAAGGCACCTAAATAGCAGGTGTTTGAGAGTCTCAAGTATCTTGTGGATTGGCACTGTTGCCATTCATTTTATTGAAAGCTTTGCTGAATTAGAACTTCTGGGTTAACTTTTCTGTCTTCATATTAATTGCTTAAGACAAATATCAAGGAAGAATGCTCTTTCTTCTTCTTCTTTTTTTTTTTCTTTTTGTGCCAGTTAGATAAGTTATTTTCTTCTGGGTATGAATGGCTTGCATTGGACTATAAAATCTTCTGGTGGTTGACTTAGCTATATTTGTCAGGTATCTGGTGAAATCCCGTGTGCTACACCTGATACACAGTCTGTAAGAACTACTTCTGGTCCATTGGGCCCTGCTGACAGGAATGTTCACTCATCTCCTTACACAGATCCAAGACAGCCAGGTATGCAGACTTGCCTGATTAGGTTGATGTAAAATTTCATATCAAAGTTCTATATCATGCATATGGATTCCAATTGCGTTAAATTAACCATTTTGTGTCACAGTTCCTGTCAGAATTGTGGACCCTTCAAAAGACTTGAACTCCTATGGCCTTGGTAATGTTGACTGGAAGGAGAGAGTTGAAGGATGGAAACTCAAACAGGAGAAAAATATGATGCAGATGACCAATAGATACAGTGAAGGAAAGGGAGATATTGAAGGCACAGGTTCTAATGGAGAAGAACTCCAAATGTGAGCTTCCCTGCATAAAAGATTTAGTTTAGTTGCTTTAGGTTTGACTGCTCTACTAAGATAAATCCAATTCATAAAGATGTTTGAAAAAGCTTGTTGAGCTATTTGTGGTGAAAAGGAAAGATTTTCTTTTCCAGGATGATAGAAACAGTCCTTGTTATCACCATAAAGTTGCTTTTGATTTCTTGTCTTATGTTGTCATCATAATGTATGGAGACGCTAACACTTGTGATGCTTCCAACTACTTTGTGATTTGGGCTTAATCTAGTTGAGTTCCTTTGAAGCGTGTTGCTAGCAGTCTACTGATTATGAAGCATGAAATAGCTTCATGTTTTACTAAGATATAAAATTAAGCGTTTGATACCACATTCTTCATTTTGTTTAGGGCTGATGATGCCAGACAACCTTTGAGTCGTGTGGTACCCATCCCCTCATCTCACCTGACTCCTTATCGCATTGTGATCATACTTCGACTCATTATCTTGGGCTTCTTCTTACAATATCGTGCAACTCACCCAGTCAAAGATGCATACCCCTTGTGGCTTATATCAGTTATCTGTGAGATTTGGTTTGCTTTGTCTTGGCTTTTGGATCAGTTCCCTAAGTGGTGTCCTGTTAATCGTGAGACCTATCTTGACAGGCTTGCCCTCAGGTTGGTAGCTTAGCTTTGAATAAGGGTTTGACAGAAGGTATTGTGATTATGCATGGAGCAGATAATGTTATTGCCTTAATAATTGTAACTTATGTTTCGCAGATATGATCGTGATGGGGAACCATCACAACTGGCGCCTGTTGATATCTTTGTCAGTACTGTGGATCCCTTGAAAGAACCTCCCCTTGTAACAGCAAATACTGTCTTATCGATACTAGCGGTTGACTATCCTGTCGACAAAGTGTCTTGCTATGTTTCAGATGATGGTTCAGCAATGCTGACATTTGAAGCCCTTTCAGAAACTGCAGAGTTTGCAAGAAAGTGGGTGCCATTTTGCAAGAAGCACAACATTGAGCCCAGAGCACCTGAATTTTATTTTGCCCAAAAGATTGACTATTTGAAGGACAAGATACAGCCTTCTTTTGTCAAAGAACGGAGAGCAATGAAAGTAAGCTACAATTCCTTATTCTGTGATGTTAAGTATTATCCCATGTTTTTAACTTTTGTTGAGAGAATTAATTTTTTGTTTCTTTTGTTAAAGAGAGAATATGAAGAATTCAAGGTGCGTATCAATGCCCTTGTTGCCAAAGCTCAGAAGATGCCAGAAGAAGGCTGGACAATGCAAGATGGCACCCCTTGGCCTGGAAATAATCCTAGGGATCATCCGGGAATGATACAAGTGTTTTTAGGCCATAGTGGGGGGCTTGACACTGATGGAAATGAACTCCCCCGACTTGTTTATGTTTCTCGTGAGAAGAGACCTGGCTTCCAACATCACAAGAAAGCTGGAGCAATGAATGCATTAGTTAGTCCATACCTCCTATAATCTGATACTTCTTCTCATTTTATCAATGATCTGGCACTATAGGGGTTTTTTCTTTTTTCCATTTTGCAGACAGGAATGCATGTCTTAGATTCTTTCAACATTCCTAACTGCTGGATATATAAATCTGCCATATAATTGTATGAAAACTAACTCTCTTTTTGTTAATAGATTCGAGTTTCAGCTGTGTTGACCAATGGTGCATATCTGTTGAATGTTGATTGTGATCACTACTTCAACAATAGCAAAGCTCTTAAAGAAGCCATGTGTTTCCTAATGGATCCTGTACTTGGAAAGAAGACATGCTATGTGCAATTCCCACAACGTTTTGATGGCATTGATTTGCATGATCGATATGCCAATCGCAATATTGTTTTCTTTGATGTAAGTTGCTTTTGATGCATTGCTGATAATTCAATTTTATTTTGCTGACAACACTTTGTAATCAACCTTGTATTGTCATTGTGTTTCAGATCAACTTGAAAGGGCAGGATGGTATTCAAGGTCCAGTCTATGTGGGAACTGGTTGTTGTTTCAACAGGCAAGCACTGTATGGTTATGATCCTGTGTTGACTGAGGAAGATTTGGAGCCAAATATCATTGTAAAGAGTTGTTGTGGATCAAGAAAGAAGGGGAAAGGTGGTAATAAGAAGTATGTTGACAAGAAGAGGGCAGCAAAGCGAACTGAATCCACCATTCCCATTTTCAATATGGAAGACATTGAGGAGGGTGTTGAAGGTTTTTTTCTATAATATCTCTAGTTCTTCAACAATTGTGTTTTTGTGACTTCACATTTAGTGACTTCTTATTAATAAATTTCCCCTTAAACTAGTTAATGAAGGAACTATATAGTGTTGGAAGTTAATATAGCGTGTTAAACTTTTCCTTATTTTTTCAGGATATGATGATGAGAGATCACTTCTTATGTCTCAGAAGAGTTTGGAGAAGCGCTTTGGTCAATCTCCGGTGTTTATTGCGGCTACATTTATGGAACAAGGAGGAATTCCGCCTACAACCAATCCTGCCACTCTTCTGAAGGAGGCTATACATGTTATTAGTTGTGGATATGAAGATAAAACTGAATGGGGCAAGGAGGTTAGTTAGCAGGAAGTTTTGTGGTGCTACTTCAATCTCATTTTATTGTATAAGTATATCGGCTGATCCTTCTTGGACTGCTTGCAGATTGGATGGATATATGGCTCTGTTACTGAAGATATTTTAACTGGGTTCAAGATGCATGCTCGTGGTTGGATATCCATCTATTGTATGCCTCCACGTCCAGCATTTAAGGGTTCTGCTCCAATCAATCTTTCTGATCGGTTGAATCAGGTCCTTCGGTGGGCCTTGGGTTCAATTGAAATTTTACTAAGCAGGCATTGTCCCATTTGGTATGGCTACAATGGGCGACTGAAACTTTTGGAAAGGATAGCATACATAAATACCATAGTCTATCCGCTCACTTCTATCCCACTACTTGCTTATTGCACACTTCCTGCTTTTTGCCTTCTCACAAATAAATTTATTATTCCTGAGGTAGGTAAAAATTTTATTCAGTTGTTGACCGTTTACAAGAAAATTATATTGACACTAACTTTGCTGTGCCATGAATTCGTAAAAATTTTCAGATAAGCAACTTTGCTAGTATGTGGTTCATTCTCCTTTTCATATCCATTTTCACCACTGGAATACTTGAGCTTAGATGGAGTGGTGTCAGTATTGAAGACTGGTGGAGGAATGAACAATTCTGGGTGATTGGTGGTACCTCGGCTCATCTGTTTGCTGTCTTCCAGGGGCTTCTGAAAGTGCTTGCAGGGATTGATACCAACTTTACCGTCACTTCAAAGGCATCGGATGATGATGGAGATTTTGCGGAACTGTATGTGTTTAAATGGACATCTCTTCTTATCCCTCCAACCACGGTCATTATTGTCAACTTGGTGGGTATAGTAGCTGGGGTTTCATATGCTATAAACAGCGGATACCAGTCATGGGGTCCTCTGTTTGGCAAGCTGTTCTTTGCTTTATGGGTGGTCGCACATTTGTATCCTTTCTTGAAAGGTTTATTGGGTCGCCAAAATCGCACGCCAACTATTGTCATTGTGTGGTCCATTCTGCTTGCTTCCATTTTCTCCTTGCTGTGGGTGCGGATCGACCCCTTCACAACTGATGCCGCTAAAGCTTCTGCAAATGGTCAATGTGGCATCAATTGCTAGACCCAGCTGCGGAACCCTCTCTTCTCTCCTCAGGTTACTTGCTCCTGTATATAACAAGTCAAATGATTTATCGTATTCATTTATGTACCCAGAAAGGGAGTTTGGGAGGTGATATCTGTGAATTTACATATTTTGACACTTTGCTAGGTGTTCTTATTGTTTCCGAGTGTCTCGTAATTGTGGACTAGTTGCTCTCGATAAAGCTCATACCATTTACTGTCCAGCTGTTTTTGTGTTCAGCTAAAGAAGTGAAAATTCTTGGTCTTTTGTTGAAAAATTAAGAGGTGAAAAATTCATGTTATAAGCCTACTAATTATGTTAGTATATGAAAATAACGATAATGAGATGGAGTTAATCTTTCTTGTGAGTGTGGACATTTTTTAGCTCTTGAAGTGCCCAGATAGGAAATACCGTGAAAGGCTAATGTTATTTCAACACAAGAATGGAAACTAGATATGCTTAAATCTATTTCAACTCACTGCCTGATCTTACAAGCAGAACCACGAACTTGAAATATAACAAAATTACCAATGTTGATGATTATATTTTGAACTTGGAATTGGGGTTGGATTAGTACGGTCAACAAAAAGGAGACAACTTGATGAAATTAAATTATGATAATCAATATGTAAATTCATTAATTTATGATTTAGAAAAGAAGCTACTTCTGGATATAATTTGATATTCACCAAAGTCGTTTGGTTGGACTTCGAAGAATTAAGCAAAGTGTGGTATTCCCAGCTTCATTTCTCTTTGCTCTAACATAGTGAAGTGAGGTGTTGTGTATGTACACAACAAATTCAGTGTAATTATGTGTAGGATTATCTCTTTTATCCAAAAAAAAAAAAAGAGTACCTTGTCCGTACTATGTCAAGTTAGCTATCCTTTCTTCACAAAAAAAATCAATTAAAAAGAAAGAAATTCTGATTTATTTTAATGAATAGAATTCAACTTAAAATTAAAAATTATAATTAACATAAAAGAAAATTTTAATTTCAACGATAAAAAAACAAAAGTTTAACAGGATTGGGCCGGTAGCTTTTTGGGCTTGTGATTAAGTTTAATTTATTTGGAGACGAAAGAGAGTATTTTGGGAATTGCCGATAAAAAGCTTCTACGCCAAGGTCTCTTTGTTTTAATTGCATTTGCTTTCCCACTTGCATTGTCCGTTCGCTGTTACTGTTTCACTTGCTCATCATTGTTGTATTTTGTTGCAGCAACACAATGAGGTACAAAACTCTGCGCTCGGGATGGGTTTTTTCCCTTTTTCCTCTTACATTTTTTCTTTTCTATAGCTGTGTCGCATTAACTTCCTTGTCCAGTCTTCAGCAATTTCCGCACTAGTTACCATTTCTGAGATCTTGAAGAACAATGGTCTTGCTATTGAGAAGAGTAAGATGTTTTTATTCTTCTTTCCATTTGCTTCGAAGTCTGACCACTTGAAAATTATCATTTATATGCGCAGATATCATGAGGGAGGAAACAGGAGGACGTCCTGTTCCTAAAGCAAAGGTATTTCTTAGCTCCACCTTTAAGAATTTGGGATCTATGAGATACAGTCTTTGTGAAAGCTCAATCTACATCTACAATGGCCATGTTCTGTAACTTGGGAAAAGTGTACCTTATGCATCTGAACCTCTACTATCAGCAGAGGGGCACACTCTGCTTGCATCCATTCGAATTATTCTATCATAAACTAAAGTTCTTGAGAGAGTAACATGTCCATTCATTTGGCAATAGGAGTAAGTATTTTCATCAAGTGTCCTGGGGTCTACGACTTATGTTTGTCCAAACTAAATTGCTTTACCTCAGAATAGGCACTCTTTTGGTGTAAATGCATAATCTGTGCTCCAGAACTTGCCAATTTTGGGATCCAAAGGTTAACATGGATTTCCTTCGAAATATTGCTGGGGAAGACAGATAAATTCGATGACTTAATGACTGCCGCTACAGAGGAAGCCAATTACAACGAAGAGCCTAGTTGAACATAAACTACTTTTTAGGCCCCTCGAGGTCCTTCGTTGCGGACACATTTTGGGATTTTCTTCTTTTTTTGTTCTTTTTGTAAAATCAGGCTCTTGTCTCTTAACGGTGAAAATTTTAATCCCAGATTTTACATTACTTGATTACCTAGCCTTGCTATTAATCTGACTTATCTTGTCCCAACTGGGTTAACCATATGCTTCTAAAAACTATGAAAGCACACGCAATGCTAATACCGCAGTAACTGAGACGTTGGACTTAGTTATTTCTGGTAGTGTTTTGCAGACTTTTGATGAAATTGATTGGAGTACTGTTTCAGAAAAGTTTGTCAAGGATCTTTGAACCGTTTCCTGTTTCAGAAAAGTTTGTCAAGGATCTTTGAACCGTTTCCTGTTTCAGAGAAGTTTGTCAAGGATCTTTGTAGTTTGAACATGTTTATGGCTTCAATTAAGTGCAAAATTGTGTGTTTCCTTTGTTGCAATTGACAATGTAATAGCAACGCCAATAATGTCAGCCAACAATGAGCATGTTTTCCTTCGAACAAGAAAAAGAAAGTAAAGACCATATGTCTCCCAAACAAGGTTCTTCCACTTGAGAAAAAGAAAACTCAAAACTCAGTATAGATGTAAACCATCTTACTCGGGCTTAATCCCTTATTCGTCATCATCCTCTACTAGAATTCTCTTGCATGCTTCATAGCACATGAAAGAAATACCAGCAGCTGGTACCAGCTTCATGCAGCTAGGTCCAAGCCCTTTGTATAAGCCTTGGATCCCTTCTTGTTCGAGTATAGTTGCTAGTGCATGAAGCACATTCTTGTACACCTGTCTCCCACTAAGAGCTCCTACCTGCATATGCTTGCGAGCCACCTCAAGTGGGAAGGTTGCACTACTTGAGATAGCACCGGCTGCTGATCCAATCAAAAGGGTTTCTATGTTGCCGATCCTCTCTTGCTTAAATATTTTCCTATAGGCTTTCCTTAATGTGTCATATGCATAGTAATTTGTAGCAGCATATGGAATAACTCCAATAAGGCTAGGAGCAAGACCTCTGTAGAGTTCTGCAGGCCCCTCCTCTCGTAATATTTTTAAGAATGCATCTACTATGCCTTTGTAAACACCTCTCTGACAAATAAATCTGATCTCATTAGAAGCTCAAGACAACATTTGCTTCAAATTCAATTATATATTTTCCATATACCTGTATGGTTAAACGGGTCTTCACCAATTCAAGTGGATATGTGCAAATTGTCGAACTCACTCCAGCACAGGCACCAGCTATCAATGAGGCAGAAATGGGAATTTTAGGTTGCTCCCCAGGTCTGGGTGACAAATTCTTGTTAACAGTATCATATGCAAACAGCTGTTCGGATGCAGACAACATAAGATTAGATTGGATACTTCATAACATGCAATACCAATTTGGATGACATATTTTAATCTCTAACTTGATAATGTGAGTTCTCAATGCAAAATCCAACTTATGAAACAATACCTCTAGGATGAACATGATATAGAAACATAATGATAATCATTTTTGCCTGGCTGAGAAATTAAAGTCCTTGTAACATAGTAGGTAAATGCGGCGAAGCTTCCTGATAATCAGTTGTTTAAAATGATTCATCAAGTAGACTGTTATATTGCATTAACTGGATGAGATGCAATCTCAGGTTCACATAATGTTTCACTTGATTCCCAAAGTTTCTAAATGGTTGCTTCAACTAACACTTCAGGAAGCTGGTTTTCACATCAATTCAACTGCAAGTCCAAACAGCTAGGCAGCACCACGTGATTAGTTGCATAGTTGTACTGCTAGCACGCCCACAGGGTAACCAAAACAAAACCAAAAATTGGAATACAATGTCTACCCTTGCACACGCTTGTCCAACTACTGTTGTTAGTTGATTCTATGGTTGTTAGTTGATACCATGGACTAGTTATGGATTAAATAGAAACTAATAAAACTAAATGAATCTCTTGCATTCTGACACGACATAACATAATTAGTGTCAAATAGGGCGAGTAAGTATTCTCATAATAAGGAATACAAAACCAAAACTGATAATAAGAGAAAACTAAGAAACTCATTATATTGTATCGGGGATTAAAAAGCACATGTTTGCAGAACCCACTGTGGTGGTATTTGAAAGGGCAAATATAGGGAGACTATTAACCTTTAAACGGCTTGCAAATTATCTTGTAAGTTGGAGTTCACAACCTCAAACTAGAAACAACCAACCAAACGAAGGTACATAACCAATCAACCAAGGTTGACGCCCTCCAAATACCAATTAAACCGTCAAAGAAGCAAAAGAAAATGATCCTAGTGGCATAAAGGAAACAAAGATCTAAACAAGTAGAAACTAGGACCCTTTAACACATAATTGCCAAACATAAGCCGGTAAATGCCCGTGTATTCATGGAAAACACATCTACAGGCTAGAGTTAACAACTCTGCACGAAACAGGCTAAAGCTAACAACCCTAACAACTCTACACGAAACAGGCTAAAGCTAACAAGCCTACACAGAACACGTGTAATGCAAACATAATTAACATCAAACAATCAATTAGCCACCATAAGATTTACCTCAATAGCCTTGCTAGGCGCAACACGAATCACATTAACCAAATTCCCTCTAAACAGCCCTGTCCATCCGTCAGTCTTTAGAATATTATTGAACACCTCGGTTGTTGTATGCCCACTGCTCCCTACCATTAAATGAGTCCTTATAGTTTCCAGGGGAGCAACAGCAGTCCTCGACACGGCTCCAGCTATCCCTCCACTAATTAACCGTCTCAAAGAAGGGTTTTGAACCTTTATCTTCAATTTTAGACTAACCTTCTTCTTTAAGCCTCCTTCCTCTTCTTGGACCCCTATAATTGATAAATACTTCTCGCACAAATCAGTGTAGAGCGACTTTATATTACCGTTATCACCCGAGTTAGGGAATCCAATCCCCATTTGATTAACGCTGGCAAAAAGGCCTCCTCCAGGGAAACACAGGCCATCGGAGAGTCTCCCCAAATTGGAGATTGAGAGAAATTCGTCTCTTCTATCGTCAAATAACGGAATTCCTAGTCCAACCATGAATGAAGATGTTGGATTAAACAAAAATGTTGGTTTCAATCAATGCAAAACCCCGATTTCCAAATGGGTTTAAGATGGCAGGACGAGTCTGAGAGGCAAAGATTGAAATTTGGGCAAATGGGTATTCAAAAAATCCATCTTAGAGAGATGGGTATCTGAGAGAAATCCAAAATGGAACGTGGGTGAGCAGTTCTAAGGAGCCGGCCAAAACAAGAGCAGTGGAAGGAAAGTTGGAAACACAGGAGGGGAGAGGGAGTTAGGTGTAGAGGTTAGTGAATCGAGCGCGGTATCACGCTCTCTCTTTTGGGGTAGCGGACTAGCGGTTTTGTTTGGGTCATATATATATATATAGAATATATTATATAACACGTTATATAGGCTTTGGTTTTGGGTGGCTTGGAGGCGTTAGGTTTTGATCTTGGAAGACAAGTGCCGGTGGAAGGCGTCCCGGACTCCCAGGATGTCCCTGTCTCAGAAGATTTTAAAATTTGACTCCTTTTTGTTTAATATTTTGTCGTTTCTATCTACAGATTTACTTTCAAAATGTTGTTTATGAGAAAATAAAATAAAATGGCCTAATTAGTTTGACCGGCAAACGGCCCATAATTAATTTGGTTAAACGTTTCCATTATGAGACAAATCTGAGTAATCTTCTTGCCTAATCTGATATCATATTACAACAGATAGGGCCGAATCTTCTTTTCTTTTGGTTTAATCAAAATAAAACATTCTACTGCATAATTCTAGAGAAAATAGTGTTATTTTGTTTTTATTAAATTTAGGAAATATTTTTAAAATGGAAAGTCTTAAAAAACTCAAGAGTCATTGAAACCAACATTTGGTTAATGGA
This sequence comes from Erythroxylum panamense, assembly GCA_027123425.1. NCBI lineage: Eukaryota > Viridiplantae > Streptophyta > Magnoliopsida > Malpighiales > Erythroxylaceae > Erythroxylum > Erythroxylum panamense. The sequence goes on along the minus strand of JAOTIZ010000008.1, from coordinate 16,942,522 downwards.
ATAAGAGATGAATATATTGTAGGATATCCTAGTTGTGAAATAATTAAAGAGTAGCATATTGACGTCAGCCGTTTTATGTGCAACTTGAATTAATCCAAGGAGTCTTCAATTCAATTCAACAAATGAGTCCGAAGTCAGAACTAATGGAGTCATGAATTGGGAACTACCGTCCTCGCTCAACCATCTATTTCCTACTTTGAATTGGGGCATGGACATCCCATCATATCCTATTGAAGTCTGCCCGGTGTTTTACAAACAAAATCCCACGTGCTTCATGCTTGAAACATCTGCCCAATCCTATCGGTAGTTTTGGTTGTTACATTGGTTTCACGGGGCCCCAGTTCCGAACCTTTAGTCAAATTTGGAGAGATGACCCATAATTTGTAATTTTAAATGAAAATTATTACTAATATAAAGAATATTTTATTTTAAAAAAATTATGCTTCTCAGTGTTTATGGTATTATTAGCCATTGGTACCCTGTAACTCTTTTTTCGCGTAACTCTCTTTAAATTAAATGTTGATTCATTTTATTTAGAAAAAATATAAAATTTATGAATAAATGCTGCAATTTTTTTACAAAAATTTGAATAAACACTTAAACATTTTGTAGTTTATAAGTTAACTTTCAATGTTAATCTTCTTTTTAAATGAACTCCATTTATATTAAATTTAATAAATCCTTATCTTTATTTTATATTAACTTTGATATTGTTAATAAAATTTTATTATAGAAACATATTTTAAGGTTAAGGTCAACTTATAAGTCTAAAAGTTTTAAAGATTTATTTAAAATGTTTTTAGAATATTAAAGGTGAAAGAATACCTAAAGATAAGAAAGATAAGTGTGACCAAGGCATAAAGAGTTTCATATATGGGTAATGGCTATTAGTTTATACCTTGCAACTAATTAATTAGTCGCGTATTTGTGATATAATTAATTAAATGTATTTATATGTTATAAGTGCTTGTTTAATTACCTAGCGTATAAGATAAAGCCTACATGACAAATATATATTGTAAATAAACTTATGATGAGATCATAATTATAATATTTATATGGTATTTATGTATTATCACTAAAATATTTTTGATAATTGCCCTATTAAGATTATACATTAATAAAACAGAAATAACATCACATATGATAACTATTCTTTATGAAAGAAATAATCAATCTAATAGAATAAAGAGTGAATATACTTAACGAAATGTATTGGTACTTGTTAAAAAACAAGTTTACTAAACTTGCCAAATATGATTACATAAGTGATTTAAAACTTTTTCCAAAATTGTTTTCTGATTGAGATTGAAATGAGTTGGCTTTCTTAAAGACAAGCAGTTGCTTAAGTATAAGGGAGTTTGATGTATCTTATACATACATTATTTTTTATCACTATTTCCATGACATATTGGTTATACATTGGAAGATTATGAAGGATTTAACAATGTAAAAATTTATATATTTTGGGTCTTATTTCTACCCATATAAGGAAAAGAAAAAAATTTGGATGGAGTTGGAGAAATTTTGGAAGGTATAAAGAAGCAACATAGAACATGGTACAATACATGAACCTCTGTTAAGGATTGTGTTATAAAATAATTGCTTGTTATTTTTGTTGAAATCTATAGAGGTTATGGCTAGCTATACAAACCCCTATTTGGGGCCATATAATTTATTACAAGTTAGGGTTTTTGGTTTTAACAAGTGGAGAGGTAGAAAAGATAAGTTAGTTAGCCAAGAAAACATCCAAAAGTTACTTTGAAACTATTTTGCATTATTTTTTATCAAGAGTTCACCATCCTTCGAGGTAGAGGAAGGACTCAACAATTCTTTAGAGATTTTAGGATTCAAGAACATGAATTTTCATATTGTTTCTTTATTGCTTTTATGTTGATATTATTTATGTGGTTTTGAACTAATATAGATATAGATTTAGGTGGAAACAACGTAGGATGTGATATACTCTAACTAATTCTTTGTTCTAATTAAATTCTGGTTTTCTTGTGATTTATTCATGCCTTTACATTTATTAAGTTGAAGAAGCAAAGGTGAAAGATTCATTGATAGACTAAAAAAGAGTTTATAAATAAATTAAACAAGTCATTAAAGAATATATTTAGGCTAACTAGGCAAATGTTTAGGTTAAATGGTTAAGCTAAATACAAGACATAAGCCTTAAAGAAAAATGTTTAAAATAACATGAGTAAGAAAAAGACCTTTTTATGTGAGATCTTTTTTACCTTTATCCTAGTACACCAAAGTTTGTTTTATTAAGGGCTACGTCCTTAATAAATTCTAGCAAAGTCATATCATTCTTAATCGCCTCCTTCTAGTTCTTCTTGGGCCTTTTTTTTTCTCTTCTAGTCTCTAAATACAATCTTCTCACATCTTCTTGCTGGAGTATTAATGTGTCTCCCTTTAACATGTTTGAATCACCTAAGTTTTGTCTCTTTTAATTTTTCATTAATATTAGTTAGTTTTAATTTTTCTCTTACCATTACATTCTTGACCCATTACGACAAAAAGTGCTTTAGGCAACAAAATGTTTGCAACATTTTAAAATTTTGTTGCTAAAAACTAACATAATACAACAGGTTTTAAAGTGATACCTTTAATAATGGTAAAAAATGAAAATAATAATTTTTTGCTACATATAAGAAAGGGCAACAAAATTTAAAAAAGGTTGCAAAATCTTATATATGCAACATTTGGAATCATTGCCATAGTTGTATATTATATTACATCATGTAAGTGGAAACTAATTAACATCACTTTACATATATACATTTTTCAAGTGGAATAAAAAAAACATAAACAAAATGAGAGGCTTAACGCGGCGGTAATCCACCGAGTTGATGAACCCACAACCTAGGTTGGATTACAACGATCTCCAGTTTCCCTGCAATTTTGATGCTGACTTTTCTAGCAATCGATCGTCATTCATAGGTGTTGGTCGTGCCCTTGAGCTCCCCACTGACAAAGCCCACTGAACTCTTTTGCCTTTTTAAGTGATTCATTGCGGAATATGCTTGTATACTTTGTTCTTGTGGAACTTTTTTAGTGTGTTTTCTATTTTATTTTCTTTTTTGTTGCTGACAGCTTGAATCTGTATAATTTGAATCAATGCTTTCAGGCGCATGTGTACCAAGCAAATGGGTACTGCTCAGCTTTTCTTGCAAATATTGATGAGCATAAAACAATAACTGTGACATTCCGTGGTCAATCCTATGTGTTACCACCCTGGTCAGTGAGTATACTACCAGACTGCAAGACAACAGTGTTCAACACTGCAAAGGTTTGATCAATTTACATCAGCATTTGAACACAAAGATTTGGCACTTTTTCTTCCAAAGACATGCGATTGTCTATAAAAGATGAAAATGATCTGATATTTCCCATGTGTTTGGAGCTACTTTGAAGGTCTATCATTGTACAGCTTTTGACATGTCTGGAAAATGTTTTGTATATTAAATGAGAGTTTTTGGAATATGTGATCAAGAAATTGTAATTTCCTTGATCTGGCATGCTCTCAATCCATTTCACTCGCGTGGCTAATCATCTGTTAACTCTTCAAGATCCTATTTGCATATAATATGTGCTTTTAACTAGAGGATTAGGATTTCTTTTATCTTGTACCTAGGATGATGTTGAGACTCGTTATAATCAACAGTATAGTAGGAAGAGAAGGGGTGGGCAGATCGGTAATTTGGAGAGTGTGGGAGAGATATGAGGCTGAGTTGGTTAGTTAGTTAGAGAAGGGGGAATAAAAGGTGTAGTGTGGGACAGATGAGAATCATATCTACGAATTGGTTATAGTGATTTTGTATTGAGGAGGTTAGCTAGCCCTCGAAGTCTGGCATATCAATACACTGAATACCTTGATATTCTCTTCATTCTTTCTTCTTTTCCTGTTTTCCTTATTGGTATTCTGCTAAAGTTCTTTTGTTGCTGTGGAGTGTGGTGATTAGAACTTGTTAGGATTTTGGATCCTAACAGATGACTAGGCATTGTTACCATGAACTGAAACTTATGACCAGACAATATTCTCATATGATTGAAACTTAAAAGCGCCTGTAAGTGCCTTTTATTCCTATTACTATGTCATCTTTGTCCTTACACAAGTTGAGATTGCAATGAAAATCTCATATTTTTTGTCTGAAAATTGAACCTCAGTCACTGTATGATTGTTTAAAGGAATGAAAATGTTGCTGTCATTTTTTAACATCTTCAACTTGGAGCAACACCATAATAACTTTGTTTCAAGGTGACTGTTTTCTCAAGTGTCTTAAATGCTAATGTACTTGTCAAACAAATAGTACTGACCAATTCCGTATTTCCTAATTAGATGCTTCCAACAAAGTTAAGCTGTTTCCATTTTCTATGTGGCTCTTATTAGTTAGAATTATTTTGATAATATTGGTAATGGACTTCCATGATCTAATTATAATTACTTTCACTATCTCGCTTTTCCAGTCGCTTTCTACAATGAAACTTTACATTTTCGCTTTCTTATTTTGTTCATGTAGTCTAATCTAGTTACTTTGTCTTTATTTCTTATTCTCTTTTAAACACAGGTTGCAGCACAAACGTCCATTAAAACCCTAGAATCTGCTTTGCATACTTCTCTAGATATTACATTGACCCAACAGTTTCAGAAAGAAGGGTCCCATGGTTCGATGTCCTGGATGACTCTTAAAGAGCCCGTATGCATTTGGAGTGAGAATAATTTTACTGCTAAAGGCATACTTGAACATTTGAATGTGACCAAGGACCAATCTGACTATCTCTGGTACTTTACCAGGTAAATAATTTTTGTAATTGATGGCTGTAAAAGACGCAGACTTTAAGAAGAGGAAGAATAAGTTTGATGCAGCTAAAAGTATTTGAATATTCCTAGCTATTCCACATAGAGTCAGTTGCCAGTGAGAGTAATGAATTTCTGATGAAATGGTTCATATTGCCTATAACCATATGTGTCCCACCTTTTAGGGATGGTTGGACTCGATCAATATCAGGAATAACTTTTATTTATGTTACCATTCTATATTCTCTAATGCGCCAATTAGTGCTGGTTGTAAATTTCATGAAGTTTGTACTCTTGAAAGGTGTTTTGACATTCTTCTGTATAAAGCCCATTCATATGCCTACTTGGCTACTACCACTACTGAACTGCAGCAATTAAGCAAACTCTACCCCTCTTTCATACTCATAACATTCTGAACTTTCATAAAGATGTTTTCTGTTATAGATGGAGAAATGACAACCTGAAAACCAAGCCATAAATGCATAAGGAAAAAAAAGTATGTTAGGATGCTGTACAATTTAATTCTGTTTATTGTTGTTCAAAGTTTGGCTTATTTGTGGTTGAAAAACTGATCTGTGAGCTAATTTCTGGGAGCAACAGTCAGCTGTTCTCTTCACGACTATGTTGTTTGATGTCAAAGATGATTAGGGATGGCAATGGGCTGGTCGATGGGCCAGGTTTAGGTGTTGTTAATGGGCCGGATCATGGGTCTGGCCTAGATCAACCTAAGACTTAACTATTCTAAGCAAAACGACATCATTTTGCTTAGAAGAGTTGGGCCTCGCCCCTGCCCAGACCTGGACTCAATTAAAAAAAGACGTTTTACACTTTTAATTTTAAAAAAAATTGGTAAGCCTGGCCCATAGCCATCCCTGAAGATGATTGGTTTTGAAATGCTTATCAACTTTTATGCGTGACATCCAACATTTCATCTCTTTGATCAAATGCAAGCTTGGTGTTTTTGGATGTATATACAGATTTAATAATACTCTTCAATGCATTTCTAAATGTAGAATATATGTTTCTGATGAAGACATTGCATTTTGGGAGAAAAACAAAGTTAGTCCTGCAATTGAAATAGACAGTATGCGTGATGTGATACGAGTTTTTGTCAATGATCAGCTAGCGGGTAAGACATTTTTTCCGTGGTGCACATTCCATTTTACTATGCACACTTGGTTTAGTTTTTTTACCTTCATCTTTGCATCTTTTTTGTTATCAAACATTTACCCTTCTCTTTATTTTTTGTTGTTATTGTAGATGTTTTTGGGTGTTATGTGAACATATTTAACAAGTTCTTCTCTTTTTTTGAGATATGATATCTTTGTCAAGTTTGCAATCCTAAATAGGAAAGAATTTTTGGTAATGTAAATGCGAATTGATATTTTCTTTGGTAGAAGTTGAATATCAATATCCTACTTGCATAGGGCATACGTCTGCTACACAAAAATATTGCTAGGCCCTTTGAATTTTGAAATGCAGGAAAGGTGCAAATAGTCAACAACCCCGCCCTGCTGATCTGTTTTGAACTGTTCACAGTTTGATGTAATATGGCAGCAGGATTGATCAACAGTGAAAAAACAGTTGAAGCCAATTTATACTGCCTATGTACTTTGTTATTACCCTTCAAAGCTGCATCATAAGTTTTTTCATTTGCCACAAAGTAAAGAAAGTAGTCTGTATCGATCTTTAAATGATGCCAGCCTGTTTGATGGCAAAGGTTTAAGCATCGATGTTATGTTTCTGCAGATATTTGTGATTTTTCTTAAGAAATATACCACTTGGTATATTTGTTGCAAAATTTGAGATGCTACCTCATGGGTGATTCTTAATTTTATGATGCTGCAACATTTGTGGATTGTGGATTGTGGTGTCATAGTTGCTTTCTTTTGTTGACAGAAATGCAGAAGAGGGAAAGACTATTATTTCCAGAACACCGTGTTTATCTATCATACTTGTCTTTTTAGTGTTGTGATGTCAAACTCTTCCATGGGCTAACAATGCTGTGTTTCTGGAAACTAGGCAGTGTGGTTGGTCGTCGGGTCAAGGTGACGCAGCCAGTTCAGTTTCAGAGTGGATACAACAATTTGGTGTTGTTGACTCAGACAGTTGGTTTGCAGGTACATAAGTTTTTTCCTTTAGTCTATAAGCAATAATACCCTTCATCTAATGGTTAAGTTTAGTTGCTATAAAACTGTCCTCTCGGGACGGTATCATAGGCTTGGACTTAAGATTTGGTGCATGTGAATCTTACAGTATAATAATTTAGATACTAAAAAGAGGTAGGCAGGTGAATCATATACTTAAAACTATACAGAAAAAAGAAGATGTACAGATTCTCCATATGTTTCTCGTTCTCTCTCTGAAATCTGAATACTGGTGGCTTGTAATTTAGGAAACAAATCTAGCATCCATTCATGTAGCATCAACAATACGCTTTACACTAGAAATTGTGTACTCTTGTCAGGCTTGTTGCATGGAAAAGGCACTGGATCTCATTTCACCTAGTTTTTACCATAAGTATCCATATTGTGAAACATCTTGCCACTGGAGTAAAGTCAGCACTTCAATTTGCTTCCAGTGGATACTGAACCAAATTTGAACTCTGCTTTAAAATTACTTTTTGAGAGTTTCATGGTTCTAGGCCTTACTTTACCGGCAGTGGCAAGATTCCTGCATATTTGGTCTATGTAATTAAACGTTAATAAAAGAAATTATGAGGTATGACACCTCTGTTTCTTTTTCTTCTTTTATGTTACTTGTATTCTTACCATTGTCATTTTAAATTGATGATACAGAACTATGGTGCCTTTCTGGAGAGAGATGGGGGAGGGATCAAAGGCCATGCTGAGCTTACTGGGTTCAGAAATGGAGATATAGACCTCTCAAACTTATTATGGACCTACCAAGTATATATGATCCTTTCAATTTTATTAAATCAAGTAAAACGAATAGTTACCTATCTTTCCTTTTTCTTTAACTCATGCCCAGTCATAGTCAATAAATATGGTTGATTTGACAACTACTCAGCAGGATTACTTGCATTTAGTGAGTATAGTCCCTAATGGCAACATGGCCCATGTATTAATAAAATTTATTCAAATTCAAAATTTTATGAAAATTATGCTTGCTTTAATGCCAACCGATGTATCTACATGCCAAATAAAAGATCCTATACATGCTTCGATGTTTGAATCCCACTATATTTTCCTACACTAACACCTTAATGTGATCAGATTCTATTCAGGAAATGTAGCTGCTTTTCTTCTCTTTTCTTCCCATAAATAGAAAATTCTGTTGTGGGGCATGAGTTTTATCTACTTGTTTCTAGGTTGGCCTTAGGGGAGAATTCCTGAAAATTTATGCCATAAATGATGAAAAACAAGCAGAGTGGACTGATTTCGCACCTGATGCTGTTCCATCCACATTTACCTGGTACAAGGTAATTCCAAATTTAAAACTTAATTAACTATTGCGTTGATAATGTTACACTTTTCTGGTTACTGTAATGACATTACAGACACATGTATCGTATGGCCTTGTTTAATTTGCTGTTATAGATCTCATCAACTCAAGCAACTTTATTTGACCTCTTTAAGTTGTGCATGAAAACTGAAACCCATTGTTTTGACTTGAAGTTGGTACGATTGGTGTGAGTTTTTGGGGTAAGCATGGTTAACAAAATGGGATGAGGCAATGAAAAAGTTCTGAACAATTACAGTTAGCAAAATTCTTGTGGATTTTGTTGACGGCCATGGAGCCTTTTAGATGAATAATGTGATTTGCATACAAAGAACTAAGTTCCTAGGAATTACCTTTTCTGCAACATGCTAAGTTGCTGATTTAAACTGGTTCAGTAAGCAATGAAACAAGCTTCAGCCAAGTGCTTTTGTTTATTTCTATAGGAAATTGAGCTTGTAGAATCCTGTCCTTGAATCAAGTTGTCTTTAAGTTGGAATACTTACTCTCATCTGATTAGTTTTTACAAACATGTTTGCAAAATAGTTTGGCTTCTTGGATGACAAACCAGATAGAGTTTGAAGTAATACTGATTCCTGAGAACCTATCACGAATCAATGCATGCTAGTCTTTCCTTAGTGGTCATGATTCTCAATTCTTGCAGACATATTTTGATGCACCAGCTGGTGCTGATCCAGTAGCTCTTGATCTGGAAAGCATGGGAAAGGGTCAGGCTTGGGTCAATGGTCACCATATTGGAAGATACTGGACCCTTGTTGCTCCGGAAAAAGGATGTCAAAGATATTGTGACTATCGTGGAGCGTACAATTCAGATAAATGCAGAACAAATTGTGGGAAACCTACTCAAATCTGGTAGTCTCCTACTAAGATTGATTGTGATCTTAAATCTATGGGCATGTGCTTGCTGTTTCGAAGTTGTTGATGTCACTGTTTGCCATTTGTTCCAGGTATCATGTTCCACGCGCATGGTTACAGAAATCAAATAACTTACTTGTCATCTTTGAGGAAACTGGAGGTAATCCGTTGGATATATCAGTAAAAACACGTTCAACCCGAGTAGTCTGCTCACAAGTTTCAGAATCTCACTATCCACCTCTTGGGAAATGGTCCCATTCAGATTTTATTGAGGGAAATATTTCGATGATTGAACTTACACCAGAAATGCACTTGAAGTGTCAGGATGGGTTTACTGTATCTTCTATAGAATTCGCTAGCTATGGAACTCCCCAAGGAAGTTGCAGAAGGTTTTCTAGAGGCAATTGTCATGCTGCGAATTCATTGCTTCTGGTGTCTAAGGTGAGTGAATTAAAACTCATGTCCAAAATGTAAACAAACTTATGCAATGCTGATACCATCAACGACCTGGCCATGCTTATTTGGTTTTTATCTTACCATTTGTGTATTTTTTCTGCTTCTTGGGGTGAAATTGAAGCTAAATGAGAACAAATATATATATATATAGCCTTATAAAATTGGAAGAAAATGCAGCCCTTGCCTGCAGAGATTTGTTAATTTCCACTTAATTTGCTGTCAATGATTTTTTGTTTCTTGGCAATATGTTGGCAATTGCAATGCCAATATAAGGTATGTATTTAGTTTATTTAACCCAATATAGTGGAGTTAGTAAAGATATGAGAACAATAGTCTACATTGTCGCAGTGCTTTTTTATAGAAGTATTGGCTTACGCCTGTGTCTTTTGTGTCCTTGCAGGCTTGCCTGGGACAAAATGAATGTACAGTTGCAATTTCAAATGCTGCATTTGGAGGTGACCCATGTCATGGCATAGTTAAGACATTGGCTGTTGAGGCAAGATGTGCCGTACCAGTAAATGTTGGCTTCTCTGAGTATTGAAGTCACCAGTCGATGCTATTTCTGTAACATATGAACATATCGCTTTATTTGAAGCTTTTGCACTCACCGCAAAGGCTTTAGTTTAGTGGTGGGCGTTCATTTAAGTTCTCAACTTCACCCGCGGTTGATCTCCTCCTGGGTTGGCTGTACGGGTTGGGAGGTACCTCACCATATACTATCCATGTCATATTTACAAGTCATGAAGCAATTGATGTAAACATCCTTCCCGGATGAAATTAGTACGTCCATTGCAAGAAGTAATCGAGGGTAAATTTACAAGCTTGAAATTTCCAATAAAAGCTTATAAAGTTACTTTCCTCAGAAGCAGTTGGCCCCAACTTGCAGATAATGTTATTGAACACATTCTGATCCCTTGAGGCCATAACTTGTCATCAGATGGATAGAAGCATATCTTTCCTCTGTTGGCTTCCAGCAAAAGACTCCTTTATTGTAACCACTTGTACAAAGGTAAAATACATTACTTATAATGGAGAATTGATAACCTTCCAAACTTAGAACTAGTCAGGGAAGTAGCACACGAACAAATCCAAGTCTAGTAATAATAGTTTATGGAAATCAGTGAAAGAAAGGTAAAGCAGTATAAATGAAGAGCATGCGTGGTGGACTAACGATTTTATCCTTAACTTTATTATTAAACTTGGTTCTGTCTGATTCTGGTGAGGCAGGACGTTACTGTTTGGATCCATGAGACTGGTTGTCTTTAGCAAGAGAATACCTGCAAAACAGCACAAGGCACGTCGGGGGTTGATAACCGGCAGGTCTCTCCGACGCTCAAGTTGGTCTTTTTGATGAAGGTTTTGGTGGCTGTAAACAGAGAAAGTCAAGGTTCTAATCCTCGTACCTGTATCGTGACAAAGTAGTACCTTATATATGGAATAGATGCTAGGTTTAGGTCTTTACGTAGGTCTTTACGTATGCGTGGGAGGTTTCCACCTGCGAATGGGTCGTGGGCACGTGGACCTGGGCCTAGGCCTAACACAGCCGACCTAACCAAAACTAAATCCAACACATGGGGTGGATGATTTCCCAAGATGAAGTCACGAAGATCCACCAAGCGAGAAGAGTGTGCAGTTGCCGTTATGGATGGTATTTCACTATGAGCGGTCAAGTAGCGATGGCATTGCATAAAAGCTGTAGGTTTGGGCATTTGACTTTGATTATGAATGGAGCGTTGAAATTGAAGGCTCATGATCTAGCTGATTTCATCAGATAAAGTTTCAGTACAGGTATTTATTAGTAACTGTACGTATGGAGCAAAGTGAAACGTAGAATTAATCGTGATAAGCCAATTTAAAAGAAAGAACAAAGATAGACATGACAGAAAAGCACCATGTAAACCACATAGTCACGCGTCTTTATGTACTAGGTGCTTTCCTTGTTCGTTTTGTAACGGCTCCAATCGGGCAATAACACAGTGAAATTCCTTCCTTCTAAGTTTGTTCGTTTCTTCCAATCTTTTGTCTTCTCCATTGTTCTTGTACTTGGGAAATATTTTTAATAGAAAATTTTACCAGAACATTTATTATCGGTTCAAGAATAGCATCCACAACAAAAGGAATTTGGGGATCGAAGAAAACGTTAGAACTTCCGTGGAAACGCAACGAGAATGTCTGGTGAACGTGACTACGTTACACCGTTTAAGTTGAACAAATTTGATTTTTACACATTTGATGGAGCATATATGAAGGTATAGCCATACAAATGTGAGCAGATTTTGGCTCCAAACAACACCCCTGATATACTGTAAGTGGAAAATAAAGCGTAAATGATATTTGAAAAACTAAATGAAATTGAATCGGAATTTGCTACAACAGTTAGTCAATGTGGTGACGAAGAAATCTTTAAAGGTTCAACTTTAAGACAAGAAGAGTCGTACAAGAATGTTGTTCAAATTTTGGTAGACACTCAAATCACTTATCATTACCGACCCAAAAATTGTCTAATAAGAATCTTCTTAAAAGGGCTTAAGCCACAGTTATAGTTAATTCAAACACCCTTTAAGAAGCTTATATACTTGCTAAGAACCAAAAAATTTGGTTAGTAGTTAAATTGAGCTCCCACCACATCAAAAGAGGGGGCATCAAATCGTGCCATTATGTGGGAAGCCTTGCAATGGTTCTCTAGTGAAAGGAACATTTCCAAAAGTTATTACATCAAAGACTAACTAATCGGAGAGATTACTACCCATATCAATAATCAATTCAACAAATTGGATCATAGATTTGAGTGTGGAGGTTAGATACTTTTAAGATACTCATCCCACATCGGTGGGATAAGAATATGAGAGGAGGAAAGAAGCCTATAAAAGAAGGCTCTCTCCTCCTCTTTCAATATACTAAAACAACATTCCTCTTTTATGTATAAGTTAGAGGATTAATTTCGTAATCTCTAATTTTCATTCATAGTGAAATTTTTTTCTCTCCGTGATTTTTATCCTATTGGGGTTTTCTATGTAAATTTCTTGTGTTCTTTAATTTCTTCCTTATTTCTTTTATATTTTTCTTTTTTTGTACTTTCTTTTTCAACAAGTAGTATCAGAGTCATGTTTGGGTTAAGTTTAAATATATTTATTGTATGCTCTGTGGTTGCTACTTAGTGTGTATCCTCCATATCAGAAAGTAAATTAGATTTTGTAGTACCCTCAAGTGTGCATGGTACGCTTGTGGGGCCACCTTTCGATTTTTATACCTAGTGGGACCCACTTTCTCCTGACATTCCTAAATTACTCAGTGTCATCATTTGTGGGACTTGTTTTGTGTGAAGCCCATGAGATTACTATTCACGTGTGGGGTAGACTTACGTTAAATAGTGGGAGGAGTTTTTTGGTATAATGTCAGAAGTAAAAGGAGAATATAAGCTAGATAAATTCAATGGTGAAAATTTCTCGATTTGGAAGATGAGAATGGGGACTATCTTAGTGAAGATAAGTGCCTCGTAGTAATTGTCAAAAGGCTAGATAATATCACTGATAAAAAATGAGAATAAATGAATGCAAACACAACGGCAAATTTACATCTCGGATTGGCAGATGAGATATTGTCAAGTATAGAGGAGAAGAAGATAGCCAAAGAATTTGGGATTATCTTACAAGTATATATGAGGCAAAGTCCCTACACAATAGAATATTTCTCAAGAGGAAGTTCTACACTTTGCAGATGACAGAATCTTCGACGATGATTGAGCATGTCAATATACTGAATTCTCTATTTTCACAACTCAACAACATGGGTTGTGTGATAGGAACTGGTGAACGAGCGAAAATTCTACTTTAGAGTTTACCGGATTCATATGATCAACTCATCATCAACTTGACGTCCAACTTGCCTGTGGAAACTTTAAACTTCGACAATATTGTAGCTACGATCATTGATGAGGAAAAGTGGCGCAAGAATAAAGAGGGATCTTCACAGCAAGTAGAGGCATTAGTGGTGACGAGATGTAGATCGATGGAACATGGTCCTAATAGGAGTCAACAACACGGTAGATCAAAATCTCGGAATAAGAAAAATATCAAGTGCTATAATTGTGGCAAAAAAGATCACTACAAGAAAGATTGTTGGAACCTGAAATAAAGTTTCGGTCCTCAAGGAAGAGTTGATTACCCTCAAGGAAATGATGCAAGCAGATCAGACAACGATAACGCTTTGACCTGCGAAGCATCAACAACACATGATGGCAAGAGGATGATGTAGGATGTGTGGTTGGTTGATTCTGGTGCAACCTATCACTTAACCTCTCATAAAGAATGGTTTATCACTATGAACCAGTCTTAGGAGGTGTTGTATATAGCTGCAGTGATTAGGTCATGAATGTTGTTGGAATTGGATCTATCAAGATGAAGATGTACGATGGAACTGTTTGTACCATTCAACATGTACGACATGTTGAGGGAATTTGAAAGAATCTATTGTCGTTGGGACAATTGGACGACCTCGGTTGTAAGATGAAGTGTGAATGGGGAATCATAAAGATAGTTCATGGAGCGCTAGTGGTAATGAAGGTAGAGAAGATAGTTGCCAACTTGTACATAGTAAAGGGAGAGACTTTGGTGGATGGAGAAGCTTTAGTTGCCTCGAGGAACAATGAGAGGTCTTCGATGATATGACAAAGGAAACTTAGTCATATGTCAGAGCAAGATATAAAGATTCTAGTGAACCGAAAGCTACTTCCTAGGCTAAAAAAGGTTTCACTACCATTTTATGAGCAGTGCGTGACAAGCAAGCAGTATCGGTTGAATTTCAACACATTGGGCTCTAGAAGCACAAATGTTCTAGAACTGGTTCACTTTGATATATGGTAAGCATTGGTTGTGTCCCTGGGTGGAGCGAAGTACTTCGTATCATTCATTGATGATTATTCTAGGAGATGTTGGGTGTATCCAATCAAGAGTAGAGGAAATGTGTTTCGAACCTTCAAGGAATACAAAACGCGAGTCCAGTTGGATACAGGAAAGAAGATAAGGTGACTCGAGACAGACAATGGAGGAGAATACACTGGTACAAAGTTTGATAGTTACTGTAAGCAAAATGGTATCAAGCAACAGTTCACAACGGCTTATACTCGTTAGCAGAATGGTGTGGCAAAGCGGATGAACAGAATATTACTAGAGAAAACCAGGGCAATGTTGGAGATAGCTGGTCAGGAGAAGTTCTTTTAGGCTGAAGCTATCAATACCGCTTGTTATGAGATCAACCGGAGTCTGTCAATAGCAATTGATTTAAGGATACCTATGGAGTTGTGGACAGGTAAACCAGTAGATAATTCTAGGCTTCATGTTTTAGGAAGTCCTGCATATGTGATGTACCATGCCCAGGATGTTTCAAAGTTGGATTCGAAGTCTAGGAAATGTATTTTCGTGGGCTATGTTGATGGTGTAAAGGGGTATCGTTTATGGGATCCCACTACCGGTAAGGTTGTTATCAGCGAGGATGTCATCTTCATAGAAGATAAGCACTGTAGTGAAGATGCAGGTACATTAGGGTCAGATATTACGATGACACAGGTGAACGAACATACTTCTAAAGTAGTGCCGGATCAGAATCATATGGGGAATGATGCTGAAGTCAATGAAATCAGACGATCTGATGTTGAAGTCGATGAAATCAGACGATCAACTCGCACAAGGGAAGCTCCCAGTTGGCATTCTGATTATATTATGGATAGCAATGTAGCATACTGTTTACTCACTGAAGATGGAGAACCATCGACCTTTCAGGAGGCGGTAGGCGGCTCAGATGCGTATCAGTGGATAGCAGCAATGCAGGAGGAGATCGAAGCTCTGCATAAGAATCAGACTTGGGATCTTGTACAGCTACCATCAGGGAGGAAACCCATTGGAAACAAATGGGTGTTCAAGATCAAAAGAAACAGTGATGACCAATTGGAGAGGTATCGGGCAAGATTGGTGGTTAAAGGATATGCTCAAAAGGAAGGTATTGATTTCAATGAAATATTCTCACCTGTTGTTCGATTAACTACCATTCGTATAGTTCTGGCATTATCAGCAGTACACGATTTACATCTAGAACAGTTAGATGTAAAGACAGCTTTTCTTCATGGTGATCTTGAAGAAGAGATTTATATGCTCCAACCAGAAGGCTTTGAAGAAAAAGGAAAAGAGAAATTGGTTTGCAGGTTAAACAAATCTCTATA
>JAOTIZ010000008.1:16885466-16903288 GCA_027123425.1 Erythroxylum panamense | reverse complement strand
ATTTCAATAAAGATTTCACCTTTTATTACTGGAATTGTGTTGTTCATCCTTCTTATTACTCCTAACTCTACCAAATTCTAATGATACCAGCCTCCATGAAAATCTTATAAGTTTGTGCAAGCATTAATATATTAGACTATCTGTTAGGACCACAGCATCAAAGTCAAAAAAAAACAACTACAGTTGAGATCTGTTCAATATGAAAGAAAGGAGACAACTACCTTTCCAAGTCGAAAAGTGTACCTTCCTCAGTTCCTTGAAACAAGTCATCAATAGAAGATGCTGCTGAACAAAATAAGCGGCAATGATGATTGTATAACTCGTCTATGAGGGTGATAAACCTACGGGCCTGAAAAAAATTAATAATAAATCAATTTATGCATGGTGATGGAAACTGTTACGGAGTAATCTTGTGGCCAGTCCAGTTGATCAGCGGATATTTCTAACAATAAGTTACTCATAGGATTCTATGATAACACCTACATACAAGCATGCATCAGAGGTACATTAGAATGTGCTTAACACATATGATCCATGTCATCTCAAAAGAGATATCATATACTTCGAGAAAAAAATTTGCTATAAAACTTTCCCTTCGTTTTCCTTGTCATCTCACAAGGCTAAGATTCCAAATTTAGTAGAATACCATATGCGACCAAATAAAAGACAGCAATTATGCATGCATTTCATGTTCCATTTGAAGAAAACTCAACAGTTTGAAATTTATTTTACGCTTGCACATATACAATCTCTCCATCATTGAATTTAATAAATACCTTATCCCGGATTTGCATACTCATCATTGGAATGTCAGAGATAAAGACAGTGTGATAGTTTGTTGCTATTGCAATATAATCTGCTGCACCTAGCTGTCAATCACCATGAAAAGAGAATAAGGGGAAAAAGAAAAGAGAACCACTTATTGATGATCTCAAAACAAAAAGAATTTCTTATTCCAAATGCATTCCCCTCCAATACGGCTGAAATTGAAATCATAACAAGAAGGATTGATTTCATAATTTAGATGGACTTGGTAGAAATTTTGATTGTATTTTATACACAAGTATTTAGGGAATCAAATGCTTAATGCCACATGCATTTACTAAAAAAGTTATTCAAGCAAATGCAAGAAGATGATAAACTCCTATACTGCAATAAATTACCGGCTGACCACATAGATATTCAAATGAGAACTTGGCCACCCCATTACAGCTTTCAGGAACCTCCATCGTTCTGGTTTTGCAAAGAAAAAAGAAGTCTCATACTGTGTTGTAAACATTAGAGACGACCTGATACATTTGAACTCTGAAAGTACCTTCCAAACATAACTGAGATGGTATTAGAGGTTATTTGGCCTCCAAAATTGTTTGTAACCTGATTCCATTTGCTTTCAAATTCCATCCTAATGTGGTTTTCCAAAGGCCAGAAATAGTGGACCTGCAAGTGCACAATTGTGATTCCAACCACTATATAAAATCCCAGACTGATGGAGAAGATTTCTACTTAACTGTAAAAGAGAAACAGGGTGAGAATAATTGCAAGATAAAATGGATAACATTCATGGAAATTTTGAGAGAGTAACAATTAAGCAAACACATAAAGTGAAAGCAGCAAAGTTACAGACTAGATTAAATGGACAGACTGGATCGACAGGTAAACTGAATATGAAAATATAGTAATTCAACAAAATAATAAAATCAAGGATTGAACTTAGCTACAACTATCTGAAGGTATGGCTTATGCAGGTAGGCCTCTCAAGACATGGGCTATGTAACCAAGATGATTAGTAATTCGTGATGAATCTCCTTGAAGTACTTAAATAAACTATGGATTGCATGGGCATTGCAAAAAGTTTCGTTTCCAATTTTATGGGATGTCCCTGAAGGAATGAGCATTGCAAAAAGTTGTTATGATGATACGAAAAAGCAACCAGAGACAATTAGGATCCTAGTTCCTGGGCTCAAATAGCAAGAAGATTTTATTCTTCCCCAACCATAAGAAGGTACAAGATCAAAAAATGAAAGAAAACATAAAATAATTATCTGAGAGATAAAGAAAACTCAGACCTTGTGAACCAATCACAAGTGACCGAGTATGAAAACCATCATGTACTTGCACTAAAAGTTAGCAACATGGATCTTAGATGGAAATAGTCAGAGTTGGACAGAGAAATGTTTGTGCTGGAGAATGTTCAATACACCAAAGCCATCAAATCACAAAAATTGAAGAGGTTTTGGTTATTTTGTTGGTAGCTTTCCAGACAAGTCAAGTTACAACTTATGTTAAAAAAATTACATTTGTCAGAGGACGAAAGTTGTATACACAGCAAGTAAAGCAATAAATGACCACATTAATACCCCAAAATAAACAGACCAAATAATAATCACTCTTACATCCCACCTGCTCTCTACATCTTTGGGCTATAAAACGCCGATAATCAATTTCACTGCCAATCATTACTATATCACAATGCTCCTCCAACTTTTTAACCAGTTTCAGAAATATCTCCCGCTGCATGCCATCCTATAGGCACAATGAATAATGATAAGGAATGACATAATTAATGAGTATTAGATATATTTGACAAAAATGTTCCACTTTCAAATCACAAAGAGAAACCAATGAAACTTCAATTAAAAAGGAGATTACAAGTTATACCTATAACTGTAGAATATTACAGTATTAAGCTACATGGTAGGTGAAATGTTCAAACTGGAAGAGAATGGAAAAAGAATGCTAATAAACACCTGATTTAAATCCTTTGGTGCTCGATTACTGGTGGCTACAAGTACAGTTCCAGTAGAGAGCAATCTGCTTAGAATCCCAGATAAGGCCACAATAGCAAACACATCAACTGTCTGTATAGAAAACCAGAAATTGTATACTTAGGAGATTCATATTTCAACCAGGTACTTCCAAAGTGACTTGGACGTTATGATGAATTAATACAATCTTTAAATAAATTCATTGCAGAAAGCAAAGGAAATCAAGAATAAAGTACTTTGTTTCTAATAAATGCAAGACAGCTCTCAATCAGTCACACATATTACTTATGTTTATTTCCTGGACTTGACCTCCATGGAAGCAACTCCTAATGAAATATGGCAGCACCTTCACTCTTGATTTCCTACTGTAATATCAAAATACCCAATTTAACACTTACCGAATGACTCAACTTACCTGTATTTCATCAAAACAAAGAATGCTTGCCCCTCTTCTATCTGATTGCTGGTCGACAAGAAATTTATCAGCTACATCAGGAAGAATATTTTTCATCTGCATCTCTTGTTTATATCTTTCTTCTGCAACTAACCACTCCTTAACTTTTGGATCAAATGGAAGATTCATAATCCAGGTAGATATGCTTGACTGTAAAGACTGTTCCTCCACTTGCTTCTTCCATAGCTTATGCATATGTTCATTTATAGACAGCATAGCCTGCAAATGCGTATTAAACTAACTATTTTTCTGGGAACATAGGATCCGTTTAGAACTTTTACAAACAATTAAGATATATGAAGACCAATGATAATGATCATTACTAGGCACCGAGACAGATAGCGAGAGAGAGAGAAACAGCAGTCAACTGGGTTCAGCTTTCACGCTTGAAACATGTCATCATATAAGTCCTGATAATATTATGTCAACACAATAAAGAACTTACCTCATGAAAGTGAAGTCTTTTGCGATGCCTAACAACATCTTCAGTGGCACCATAGAACATATCCATTAACATTGTCTTTCCTGCAAGATTTTGTGGAACTCTATTGCGTTAATTCACTCCATATGAGTGAATGCATACAGATAAAAACCAAAGTGGTAAGATTTGTTACTCTGCATAGCAACTAAAGGAGGAAAAGAAATAGGAAAAATAGAACAGAAGTATAAACAGCGTGAAGTAGAAGAGCTGAACTACAATGTGAACTAAGGGAAATTGCTTATCAAGTTATGCATTATAAGTAAGAAACATACCACTTCCAACATTGCCCCATATATAAAGCCCTTTTGGGGATGGAGGAGCCTTTGGACGGCAACCAACTAGTGAATCCAACTTCTTCTCTCTATTTAGGAATGAAACCCATCTGCCAACTCCAGGTTCAATTTTTTTAGGCTTTTTCCTATGTTAAGAAAGAAGAACAAGGTTAGCAATGAAGGAAAAACATATGTTCTTCCTAGAAAGTATTACTTGATCAAAACACTCGACTTCACATGAGAAAGAAGCATTTACAGAAGCTGGAAGTCTCAACCTTATCCTATCTCTTGCATCAAAATATTCAAACAACATGCAAAAGACACTGGTAAATATGAATATCCTGCAGTTGAACTCTCCAGGCCATTATCAAATTGCAGTTCCAGTATTGACATCATTTTTCAATGAATATCTATTAAATTAAACGACAAATAAAGCAACCTCTACAAAAGCTTTCAAATCTATATCTGTATTACGTAATCCAATTTCCTTCAGTTGTTCACATGTGTTTATTATTGTTTGATATCGAGTAAACTATGCTTGAGTATGCTGGTACAAAGTGTAACATTGATGGGAATTTACATTTTAACGAATTATTGGGATCACAGGGCAGTGATTCAGTACTTATAAAGCTGTTGCTGTTGCTGATGGATATAAAATGGTAGTTCTGATAAAAAGCATCTGAACTGTTATGGCATCATGGTTAAAACAATAGATAACAGAAATCCTTACCTCTACAATGATAAGAAAGATAATAAATTTGGCTCCATGTCATTAGAGGGTGTCACTACTGTGACAGCTGTACGGAATAATCATTTATATAGAGCATGGAGAATGGCAGTCAAGATTTGGGTTTGAAATATACGGTAAAGTACTAAGAACATTTAGATTAAAAGAAAACTTACTGAATCAATAGTACCACCCAAGTTTTTCAAAAGTTCATAGTGGTGATTGAAAACTTACTGAATCAACAGTACCACCCAACTTTTTCAAAAGTTCATAGTGGTGATTGTCATTATATAAAGTGAACAACTTTGTCCCTTCTGGTAAGTTACTGTTTTTGAACAATTGAAAGCAACTGGAAAGTTATTTTGACCAAATGGATTAACTTCTGTGCAAGGAAAAGAAAGGACTGCCTTGTGCTGCAGATCTTAGAATATTATGAATCCATCAACCTCTACCACAGAACATGCAATGGAATTGATTGAGAAACAGAAGGTTTTCAAATAGGCCATGAAGAATATGTTACAACAGAGTTTCTACTATGCCATACCAGGTCATCAATCTTTGAAGAAGTTCATTCCGATGTTTGTTTACTACCATCCATATGCCCTCCTTCTGCTTCTTCTCTGCTTCTTCCATCAAAAGTTTGCGCCGCTCATTCTCCCTATTCTTCTCCCAATTGGCTAGAGTAACCTGAAGGAAAAGGATAAAGCTGGTTCCAGTAAGAAAGTTCATTGTTTAAACATTGATGAAGAAGAAGAAACCATCAACCAAGTAACTGAGAGCACAGAACCCCAAACTCTGATTATACATGGTATTCCTCCATATCTTTCTCATATTGATCCAATCTTCCAAGCAATTTTTCAAGTTCACATGCAACCTTTTCCTGACAAGGATCATGACGTAGCTTCCCTAACTCAATCAAGTTCTTGTACCGTGCCAGTGGCCCTGTAAGAAATTTGATTATCCCTCTCAGGAAGCTGAAACTCAAGTGAGCGGAAATAAAAATTGATTGAAAATTTTGGCAGTAATGCCACAACGATCCTAAAACAATTAATGTAAGTTTCATCTTGCAGCATCCGCACAAGCACATCCTCCACGAAATGAGTAGATATAACATGATGACAACTGATAACAATCCTCCAGATTATCAAGTTGTACAACGTTAATGTTTTTGGCAAACTTATAGCTTTCACATGCTGACTTTGATGAAACATGCCCACAAGATCAGAAATTAACAGGTACATTTTTGAGATGCAAAGGCAAGAAATAAAGTGAAGAAACTAAAGGGATTACAAAGAAATAACAATTGGAACTGCGGGGAGGAATAAGTCGAAACCGTACAAATGCAATACAACGAAGACATCATAATCCACCAAATCAAAGGCAAAAGAAGCAAAATTTGATATAAACATTTACAACAAATATCTCAGTTCATAATCATCTAAGAACAGTTGAGAAAGAGAGAGCACCTAGAGGCTTATGGGAAGAGGGATTAAAAGGATCAGAGTAAAAACGAAGCCCACTGACGTGAAAGTGAATAGAGCTTCTTCTTCGTCTTCTTCGTGTTTGAACATACTCTCGACAAATAAACGCGGATATCGAACAGGCTCTACACATTTAATGTCGATTTTCTTCTACTCTGGCAATTCCACTGCCAAATTCATCCATCAAGAGAGAACTCGTACGAAACCAGAACTGGCGAGTGGCAACACATCAAGCAGAGGAGAAAAGAACAACTGAGGTGTCGTAGACGCATACTTCATCAGCCACGTGGATAAACTTGGTTTTTGGACGCCTAATCATCTAACAGTGTGTGGGCTTAAGCCACTATTTTGGGATCTCGCTTGCCCTAAGACCGTTAACAAACCGAGTCTGGACAAAAGTATTTAGCCTTTTAAGCAATTCCCAAATAATTAAAACTATTTACATATTAACCACTATTTAAGAAAAAATGTTATACAAAATTGAAAATATATTAATGAAGATTTTGTGTTTATATATTATGAATACCAAAATAATAACGTAATATCTTTATTTATTTTTATTAAATTTTAATTAATTAAAAAAGTATTCAGTTATTAATATTAATGCATCTATACTTTTTTTAAAAAATGTATATATTCTTTTTTTACTAGTAATAATAGGCACACTAAATAATAGATAAAATAAATAACATTTTGCCAATTTGATAAGTAATTAATTTTTATTATGAAATGTATATTAATAAATCTAATTAATAAAATAAATATATAATGTAAAATTAATTTTTAAAATTTTATCTTATCATAACAAATAAACTATTTAATTTTTATTTAATGTTAACACTTTAACAAATAACAATAATGAATTTAACATGTCAGCCCACCACGTCAATCTTCTCTGGCCATAGTACTTGATGGTCATCTTCTTCTTCCTTCGATCTTCCTTCTTATTGTTTGGTTGTTATTCTTCATCGTCTTCTTAGAGTTATTTCTCCCTCGTTACTCTTTGCTCTTCTCTTGTATTTTAGGGAGTATTTTGGAGTTTTCTTTTCAAACATGTGTCCCGTAAAGGTCATCAACTAAATTTAGCAAATTCTCACCCCTTCCTTTAATTTGTCACCTTGCAAGTTACCAAAATAATGCAAATTTCAAATCTACAAAAATATGATTTCCATCCTCCATCCTAATCCTTTGTCAAACCCTCAACCAACTTCTACTTCCACATTGATCTCTCAATATGTAACTATCTCTCATTCCCCTTCTGCCCCTTAACCTCCTTCTTATAAATTACAAACTAGCCCCTTAACTCGAAAGAAAAGATGGAAATAGGTGGTGGGGGAATCCTCAAATGCCTTCCTCCATTATTGCCCTACGTAAATAAAAGATGGGAAAGTAATAGTCATTATAGAGATTGAGGTCCTTAAGGAGGGAGCTAAGAGCTAGGAATCCACTATTGTGGGATTTTTCTTGGATCATCGTCCTACTTATCCTATCATCCATAGATGGGCTCAGTTGAAAAATAAAGGCTTAAATAAGGTATTAATCTCGAAAAGTATTCTCTTACTTTTTTACCTTTAACTCCAAAAATAAAAAATTGAAGATATTAGAGGTGGGTTCTTGGCATATTTTACAATTTCCATTACTTTTGCAAGCTTGGTAGCCTAGAATAAAATTGGAATCCATCAAAATGACTTACATTCCATTTTAGGTAAACATTCACAACATTCTATTGAAATATTGGACAACCGAGGATTAAGTCTTCTAGCCAATTTTTTGGGTTAATCTATTTGTTTGGATTAAAATACAGCCATAAGAAGACGAATTAGTTATGCCAGAATATGCATAAGTATTGACATAAGAAAGTAACTTCTTGACTAAATTCCAATTATGAGATTGAATGTCTGTCACAAATTAATTGAGGATTGTGTCATGGTTTCATATTAATGGAAACCCTCTATTAAAGCCCTAGGAAATCAACCAATAGGAAGGAAATTTCTAAGAGGGGATTATTTAGAACTAATAAGAATGGAGGACACTCCACAATCAAATCAAAAAAATAAGGTGTGCTCTTCACCAGAAAAATATCTATTGAGGAAAAATCATATGAAACTGAATAGAAGATAGCATTGAAGACAATCTCAGACCCAAATTTTGAAACCTATATGAATTTTGAGTGGTTACCTTATATAAGGGAAGACATTTTGATAAAAGGAATTAAGATGAGCCTCCCTAAGGTTTCATGCAATGATAATACTAGTAAGGAGGAGGATTTCCATTATGTAACCACTAAGAGATCTCAAAGGAGTGCAAAGAAAAAGAGTTCCAATAAACACTCAAAGTGATTATGTTTATCTTAGTATGGAATGTTCACAGTCTTAATAGCCTTAATAAGCTTAGTTCTTTGTGGGATTTTGTATAAAAGGAGAAGCATTATGTTTTGGGTCTTTTAGAGACAAAGATTAGGAAGGAAAATTTGTATAAACTTGGGATTCTTTGTCCCAATTGGCATTTTTTAACAAATCATCAACATCATAATTATGGAAAAATAATAGTTGGATATAACTCAGAGGTGGTCAAAGTAGAAGATTTGGATTCAAATAAGCAATTCATGCATATGAAATTTACTTTCTAGAAATGAATTTCACCACCTTTTCATCCTTTACCTATGGTTTCAATCTTGAATTCCAAAGAAACATCTTGTGGAATAGATTAAGGAGCAAGCTAGGTACTTTTAATGGTCCTTGGCTAATTTGTGGGGATTTCAATTCAATTATGTATAGATCTAAGGCAACAAGTAATGCTAACTTAAGGAATTACTATAAAGATTTCGAATTATGTACTAAACGTATAAGGGTCACTAATTTAAAGAAGGATGGGTTATTCTTCACCCAGAATAATAAGTATAGTGGTAGATGGTTTATTCAAAAGAAGCTAGACAAGGTATTGGAAAATTAGGATTAGCTTAAACCTTTTCTAAAGAGCAAAGCTACTTTTATAAAGCCTCTATTCTCAAATCATTCACTTATCAAGGTAGGAAATTTATCTCAATCCTTTCCCAATAAGTTCCCCTTTATATTTAATAACTTCTTAGTAGAAGATGAAGGATTTTTTGAAGCAGTACTAAAGGGCTTAGACTGCTTTTTGTTTGGAACTAAATAACATATATGTACGCAAAAATTGAAATCTATAAAAAACAGTTTAAAGTCCTTAATGCGAAGAAAGGACTAAAAAGAAGGTTGGAGTTGAGATAGCTAAGAAGGAGTTGGTAGATATTCAACTGATCCTCTCTAAACATTTGAGGGGCCTTTCCTTGTTGGAAAAGGAAACACTATTATTAATAAACTATTTACAAGTATCTACAAGTAACTAAGGAACGCTCATCTTTAATCAAACAAAGGGCTAGGATTAATTGGCTAAAGGATGATAATAAATGTCGTAGGTTCTTCTTTACCACAATTCTACCAGAAAGAACAGGAATTGGATTTTTTTTTCCATCATTGGAAGGGAGCAAACTTATATCTCTATGGAAGTTGTTAGTTATTTTGATTCTTTGTTAGGCTTTAAGCATGGGTTCTAAAGAATCTAATATGCTCACTGAGCCTATAGACGATAAGGAAATTGAAGATATAGTCTTTCAACTAAATGGAATGAAGGATTTAAAGGTTGATGGACTGAATGGTTTCTTCTTTCAAAAGTCCTGGGTTGTAACAAGCAAGAATGTAAAGGAGGTAGTCCTATAATTCTCCTCAAATAAGGTACTTCTCAAGGATCTTAACAAAACTAATCTATTTTTGATACCTAAATAAGCCAATCCAAAAGATTTTGGGGATTTCAGATCAATAGCTTATACTAACATCATTTACAAGGTTATTGCTTTGGCCAACAGGTTGAAAGATGTTCAATCCCTTATGAGTGACAATCAAGGTACCTTCCTAAAAAATAGATATATTAACAATAATTTCCTAATTGTTCAAGAACTGCTTAAAGGGTACAATAGGCACAATGGTCTTACTAATTGCTCGATTAAGATTGTCTTCCATAAGGCTTTTAATACTATTAGCTAGGATTTTATTTTCCACCTACTAAAAGCCTATA
Organism: Erythroxylum panamense; assembly: GCA_027123425.1. Classification (NCBI taxonomy): domain Eukaryota; kingdom Viridiplantae; phylum Streptophyta; class Magnoliopsida; order Malpighiales; family Erythroxylaceae; genus Erythroxylum; species Erythroxylum panamense. Next base: position 16,893,016 of record JAOTIZ010000008.1, on the reverse strand, counting down.
GGTTTCCAAACACACTTATTAATTGGCTAAAGTAATGTATAGCTACCCCATCTTTTAGTGTGCTAATTAGTGGTACTTTATCTAGAATTTTGAGGGTGCTAAGGGGCTCTCCCCTTTCCTCCTCATCCTTTACATGGAAACTTTGCTCTTGTTGCTAAAGTATAAAGTAGGAACTGACTAAGGGTTTAAATATTACTCTAAAACTAGGAATATTCCTCTTATTATCCTTTATTTTCTAGATGATATTATACTCTTCAGTAAGGTTGATAAAAAATCCATTGAATTTATGATAAACTCTGTCAAGGAGTTTGACGCTTTATCTGGACTAATAGTAAAATTCAATAAAAATCATTATTTTTCTCTCTGGAATTGCTAGCTCTTATAAATAGTGTATTGCTAGTCTAATTAGAATAGTAAGGAAATCCCCTGATTTGACCTATTTGGGACTCCCTGTAGCTATTAGAAGACTATCCTTTTTTTGAATGTTTACCCCTTAGTGAAGAAAATTCAAAAGAGGCTTAAGTCATGGGTGAACAAGGACCTTTTTTATAGGAGCATATTCTAGCTGATTATTTCTATACTAAACTCTCTTCATATCTGATGGAGCTCCCACTTCTTCCCTTTTAAAAGGTTAGTTAAAACCATTCAACAGATTATGATGAAGCTCTTATAGGAAAATCATCATGGGCTAATGCTTATGCTAAAGTCAAATGGTCAAATGTTTTTAAATATAAAGAGGTGGGAAGGTTAGGGATACATTATATGAAATTACTAACAAGATACTAATGTTAAAAAGGCTGTGGAATATTATAAAAAATGAAAATTCCATTCGGTTAAAATGGTTGCATAGTTATTTCCTAAGGGGTGGGAGTATTTGGTCCATAAAAAGGAAAACATCTCACTCCTAGTTCTTAAATCAATTACTAAAATTAAAGATGAGTTTTACTCTGAAATTATTTGTAGAGTTAGGAATGGGAAAAGTTCTTCTCTTTAGTACGACAATTGGACTAAGCAAGAACCTCTAATTTTGAATGCTCAAGCTAAGCCTCTAACTATACTATCCTTTTACCTCATGAGATCATTCAATAAAGGCCCTCATATATCCCAGAGTTAGAATCTTAAGATTGCTTCATATGGCATAAAGGTTCTGTTTGTCAATCAGCTGATTGCATTTAACTGTTAGCTGATTCTATCAGCTGTTAGTTGATTGCTGATTCTATTAGTTAATTTGACTAGCAGATTGCATTAGTTGTTTGTTATAAATATTTGGTAAAATTAGCTATTTAGTAGTAGCTGTTTGTGTATAAAATTACTTATGAGGACATGACTTTAAAATTTTTTTTAAGGATACGAATATTATATATTTTAGTAATTCAATGAATATTCTTATAAGAATTTAGATTTTAGATATTTAATTATAAAAAATTAAGTTTATAACTCTAATAAAAAATATATAATAAAAAAATAAACGTACAAGCCAATTCACACCTTCAAACATGAATATGGCATAATATTGAAAAACATGAAAGATCCGAAATTAGCCTAAATTTTTGTTTAAGGCTTTGTATGTAGACTATGACCAGATTCAGAAACAAAGTGTGAAGAATAAAAAGCTTCTCGTATGAATTGATCATGTTTAAGCAGTAAACAAACCCCTGATCTTGAATCATCAGAAAGGGGATGCATTGCAATGTGTTAAAAGAAAAACAAAAACAAAGGCAAGCACCATACAGAACTTAATGGTTATATCACTCTCCCATTAATTGACTGAATGAACTAACACTTACGAACCATTAAAGGAGCCGAGCAATTATGATACATGAAAGCAACTAGGAATCCATTTTCTGATGCTAATGGAAAAAGCTACGGAACAGACCAATGTAGAGAACAGTGGCACAGACTTGTCATGAAGATTTAAGATTGAGAAAGATGTGTTGTGGCAAGCCTTTAGTCGCAAATATGGATTGGAACTGTTTGACAACTAATACAATTAAAGCTTAGGCCAGTGGTTAAACAGAATGCCAGGCTGGGACAAATAAAGAGTTTAAGCACAAAAGAACACGTGAGTTACACTTTGCATGTTGATCAACTAATATCTAAGATTCTAAATTTTGTTGCTATTTATTATAGTTCGAATAGAAACACTAAATTCATACAATGAATGACGATTTGCTACATTGGTGCAAGTTTAAAATCACTCAGACATGGAATTACAAGAAACAAAACTGGTACAGAGCATTTTCGTGTTTCAAACATAACATTACAGGTGAAAAATGATAATGGGGCTTCTAATGACTATATTGAGTTTAAAATAAGTGAATGAATTCCTTAGCACGTATCGATACAGATTCTAATCAATTGAAACAGAGTTTTTTGAACATGATTCTGATCACAACATATAGAATGAAGAATGTACAAAGAACATAAACTTGTAAACTAGTCAGGAAATCCATGATGGAATAACAATCTAAGCAAGAAAGGTAAACTGAGCAACAATCTAGTTTTGCAATTTTATCTTTCTAAAATAGAATGTGGTTCTTTAACAAACACCAATCTAGTACCATCTTATATTGGCTACATCATCAAAAATAGATATTAGTGTATTCAAATTCCAATAAAAAACAATTTTGTTCAGGGCTAGTACAATGTAATCAGACATCCAATACAAGAAGTGCATCAATCATCCTTCTACCGAGTTACCAAGTACATAAGAGAGTACATCACGAATAGGAAGAATTCTACTAACTCAATATCAATTGCATACCAATTAACAGGCAACTTCAAGTCTCTTAAAAGGCAAAAAGCCTCTCCAATTCTCACCTTTCGTACTTCTCGAGCTACTACGTAACAAGGAATCCACGAATCCGGCTAGTACTCTTCACTAATTTTATTGCCTTCCTTTTTCAATGCATCACACAACTGAAAATAGAACTGAAGTAGTGAATGCGAAGGCGTGAGAGCCAAAAAGAGGACATTGTTGATGCGTGGGAGTAAACGAATAAAGCAACAGATAACATGATAGTGAAACGGTGAGAGAAAATGAGAGCAAGAAAAGAGCAAAGGAGGCTCTGGAGAAAGCGAGGAATGAGTCGGTGAGAGAGTGAAATGTAACGAGGGCAAAATGAACATTAAAAAAATATATCAGCTGATTGGGATATGGCACTCCTATAGAGGAGCTTGTTTAAAATCAGCTGATTGGGTTAGCTGAATCCAACCAACTTATAAACAAACAATTTAGTTAGCTTTTTTGTAAAGTTAACTAGTTAATTTGGGACAATCAGCTAATTTTTAGCTGATCAACCAACAACTAATCGAGGCCAAAATATCAGTAAGACTCTTCTTAATCAAAGTCAGCAGTAATCTCCTCCGTGGGGTTACACATAAGGTAGAATGGTATGGAATAATTTGACACAAAGCCTTACAGCCTAGTGTTTCATATCTTTTATGGTTAACAGCATATGATAATTAAGTTTCTAAAATCATACTATACGAGGTTAATTGTACAAATCATTGGTTTTTACAATCAATGATTATATACGGGAGTTTGATTGTTAGATATTCTATTTGATTGTTAGATATTGTATGTCGTGTTGTATTTGCCACTTAGAATAACAACGATAATAGTACGAGAACCTCTATTCAAATCCTACCAAAAATATGTCCCTTTCAATTACAGCAAAAAGCGATACAGCTTTTAGGCAAGCCTAACTGTTGACTCTGCTCTCAGTAGCTCTTGATGTGACCAAAGACAATTTCAAACCCCTCAGCTGAATTCGTTTTCCTGCGGAGGTTGCGAACAGAAGCACCGTCTACCACCAAACTAATGACTTTTCTTTTTGCCCGAAAAGCTCATATCTTTTTGCCCCCTTCTCATAAGAAAAACGAAACTTGAGAAAATTGTTGAGGAGAAGCAATTTTGGCACCTGCAGTTGGGCTCTTTAACATAGCACTTTTCGTAACAGAGGCTCTTGTTTAAATAAATAAATAAAAAAGACACAAGCTTTGCCGGCCCACAAGTATTAAGACAAACAGAGCGAATACTGGGTACAGTAATTAAGGTGCTGCGAATCACATGTTTATGGGTTACAATGAGAATTGTTAGTGAGCGACCCTGCTGGTCAGAGTCTACGTTAAGTTAATGTACAGTGAGAATTGTGGGAGTTCTAAGAGCAAAAGATTGCATTTTCGGAGGAAAAATGAAGGATAATGTACCAGACAACACAGGCAGCTGAGCTGATAAATGTCAAAGGCACAACAATTGAATCAGCAAATTTTTTTACGACATGTGACATATTTTCAAACAGTTTCAGATTCCATGGCAATGCAGCCGCTGATCTCAATTTGGAAGATCAAAACAGACCCTTTATGGACAGACAGCTTACCTTGATGAGTTGGAAACTAAGGTCTACTTGAGAGAGCACAATCCAAGTTGGCGAAACTAACCATACCTAATTTTTGCATTTAAATATAAGTCAATGGTTTCTTTCTTGTACTCAAATAATCTTCTCATGTTGGCTCAATTGCCTAATTATTGTACGGATATGGAGGTGAGCATTCCTATCAACGATTCTGATTCCAACAAATAAATCATAACTACAGAATGTAAAAGTGTGAATTCAATCACTTACTACAACAAATTTGTTGGTACTAAAGAGAAGCCTTGCTACCGTAGAAATACGAACATCCATTGCTTGCCAATTGCCGTGCCAACATAAACTTCCAACCAGGAAACCTTGTAAAGCAAGTCCCAACTTCAAGGCGTTTAGGTTTTAAAATGTTCGTTTTGTTTCGCTTAGGTCCTAAACTTTACACACATGATACGCACCGACTATGTGAATAAATGAAACATAACATAAACAAAACAGGCCAATCGGCCTAAACATTGTCAAGAATTGACATGAACAACAACAGTTTAAAACTTGGAATTATACGAAGGTTCCTACATAGACAGGGTAAAATAAAAGAGGACCAAGATGGAAAAGAATATAGGGCCTTCAAGATGCATCCTTTGCTGAGATACACTACTCAGCAGATTGATAGAGATCTCAAATCCCTTAGCATAACTACCATGACAGACATAGAACCTAAAGTCCAACATACCGAATGAGCAATAAAAACTGAGACACCCTATGACAACAACCCTTTTGCCCCAGTGCCAAACCCTTGTTGATCTTCCCCCAATCTCCTTTTTGCTCTTATTACCGCTCGCCTAGAATTATATAACTCAGTGAATGAAAAGTATCAGTTTTTGGATTCATTTCTCACGTTATTTCCATCTCCTTCCCTCTCCTCTAACAACTTCCCTGACTCCTCGTCAGCCTGTTGAGCCTTCTTCTGTGCCTCACTTGCCTTCAATGCCCGCAACTTGGCGTGATTGTAATAGGCAACGCCCAAAAATGCGAGTCCATACCCAAACAAATTAATTGGAGTCACGGTGTCCTTAATGACCGACCATGAGAAAGCAATCAACAACCAGTCCTTGACTACACCAGCCACATTCATAGTCAAAGCAGAAGTCTTTCCCACAAGCAAGAAGACGGCAAGATTCAACGCAAAAGCGCAGAAAGAATTGGTCCCAAAGATCACAAAATCGAAATGAAAACTCGACGTATCCCTCAAGACAGGGAACTCCACAAAAATCCAAGGCACAAACAAGAAAACCAAACAGCAAGGCGCAACATAATAAAGAGAAGTAATAGGATTCAAGGTGATCCCTTTAGATGTGAGCAAGATCTGAATCAATACCAATCTTGTGGCTTCAAAAGCAACGGCACCCAGTTGGAGGAGAACGCCCCAAGTATCAAATCTGGCCTCACCATAAGCAGCAACAGCCACACCAAGGGAGATCGAGACCATGTTGACCATAATATCACTCTTAAAGCTCTCTCTTTTAAACAAGACCCCAATAGAATAAACAGCAACAGGCATAAGGGCCTTAAGCATCTGAATAAAAGACACCGAGAGATAGATGTAGGCAGAATTGGAGAGCCAGAGGCTAAGAGAATAGAGGGCTCCAATGGGCACAACGGATGAGAAGTAAAGCTCGCGAGACATCGACACAGGCTCGACAACTTTGAAAACTTTGATGAGGAGGAACGCGAGAGAGGCGCAAAAGGACATGTGGATCATGGTTAGAGAAATGGGAAATGGCCAATTGTACATCTTCTTGTCGAGGATGTATTTGTTGTACACAATGACGGTAAAGGAGAGGAAGATCCAGATTGCCACATAGGTGTAGGAGAGGAGGATCTTCTTCAGAACGCTGTCGCTTAGGGATCCGCCCTTGCCCATTTTGGCCGGAGATGGACGGGGGGTGAATGGATTTGAGGTGTGGGGAAGAAAGTTCTGATCTTTGTTTGTTTTCTGGCGAGATAAGAGGGCACGAGCGAGCAGGAAGAGGGTTTTCTTTCTCACGATAGAGAGAGAAACCGGGAGGTTAATGTAGAGGAGTTGGACTTCAAGTGCACGAGTCTCTCGATTTAAATTTTCTTTTATGGGCTTGGGCTTGGGCTTGTGTAATTTAATTTTCCATAAGACCAGATTTGCATATTTGTATTCAAAAGTCAACATCGCAGGCCTTCGCCTTCTACAATAAATATATTCTTCTAATCATCCTTGCGTAGAGATAAAAGAGGATCTGAAGGGCATTTCAAATTGCCATTCCGTTACGTGCACCGGCTCCACCAGAAATTGGGACCAGAGTTTGTCCCGTTTAGAAAGACTTGAACATCAATCATGATGCTCTTTGTTCCATCTCGTAACTGTTTCTCTGTTCCAAATGAATTTAATGCCCAGTCCTTTTGTAAGGATTTTGGGAATCTAATAAACATAAATATATGCATACATTTGGGAATTGGAAAGGGTTTTACTTTTTAGACTGGGATTTCACTTGTGGGATTGAGCGTCACGTGGGTGGTGAACCGAAGCTATTGCCTCGGTGTCCAACTCGCATTTTAACTAAACGGGAGGAGTGCTCGGCGGGGTGTGTCATGACTCGTGAGTGAACCCGACGCCCATCTTTTCCGCGAAAGCGCCACCCTCCTCGACCCCGATCCGCCTCGCTCGCTGTTTCTCTTTCTTTATTAAACTAAAACGTTTCCTTGAGATGTCAAATCATTTGATTTAGCTTTTCTAGAAATTAAAGTTATAGTTTCTCTGATCATAAGACATACAATGCTATTTTTCTTATTAATATCAACTTGAAATCGTTACCATTGCAACCTCATTATTTCGAAAGAAGTCAATTGTGCTCTTTTCGTTGACAGTCACCTTTTCGTTTTGCCAAATAGCTTGAAACACGTGTTTGTGTCGGTATGATAAAATATTTTTAATATTTCTTTTGTTTTTGGTGACAAACACATAAAGTAATATAATTCTTTACTCATGAAAATTTGACAGTATTATGAAATATATAAGTAGGGATCTTAAAAAGGACCAGTTCGTCTCGACCTAGCCCGATTTTAGCCCAGATTGATCGGCCCACGAACCAAGGTCGACTGACCATGATCGACCTGCAGCTTGCCCATTACTTCAAAAACGATATTATTTTT
>JAOTIZ010000008.1:16844168-16856940 GCA_027123425.1 Erythroxylum panamense | reverse complement strand
ATTGGACATATAGAATCTTAATTATGGTGGAATTAAAGTTGTGGTTATTTGGTTGAAGTGAGATTTGTGCACATATCTTAATCATCGTAGAAGTCCTTTTTAAATATACATGCTGTTTAGATCTCGTATTTACTGTGGAATCCTTGAAGCCTATCAATACACGTGGACATCTCCTAGTTGTTCAGGAAGTCCATCAAAACACGTAAGTGGAGAAAAAGCAAGAGGTGTGTAGGTGTTGTGACTGAAAAGTATTGTCGCAAGTCTTTGTGTGAATTAAAAAGGGGATTGCTGCAAGTGAATTAAAAAGGGGATTGCTGTCAGTCTTTGTGTGAATTAAAGGGGATTGCCACAAGTTTTGAGTGTGAATTAAGTGTTTTGTGGTTTTTTGGAAAGATACCATGGTGTGGTTTTTATTGTTCAGCATCTACGACTGATGTTTTCTAAGTAGCGTGAATGATTTGCGTGGGTAGCGTCAACTGCGTTTTTGTGTGAAAATAGCTGAAGTTGTTTTTGTGGTTTTTGGGTTTATGTTGAAGGTGAATAACAGACGCAACCCATGCTAGTTATCTTTGTGCTGGAATTTCTATGGATCACATCACCTGGGTTGAATGGTTTTGTGTTGCACTTTCTTTGATGTGTTGTAGTTGATTGGGTATTCTTGTAACTGTGATTTCTATGGAAGTTTTGTGACTTGATTATTAGTTCTGTGCGAATCAGCCTATTGTTATTGCGACAACTTCTAGATTTATTTCAGTGGAGCTTAACTTTTCAGAAGTTGTTCTTTTCTTTTGTGTCAAGTGTTTTCATTTTTGTTTCTAGTTATTTTAATCACTTGAGCTATTTGTTAATTATTTGTTTAATTGTTTTTTATTAAGAGTGGTATAGAAAAATCCTCTGTTGAGGCTAACACGAGTCGGTCGTATTATTGGGTGTGAAATTCTTTCATGGAAAGTGAGGTTGAGTTGTGTTGGTTCAATAAAGCCTTGGGTTAAACTATTATACTTCGGTGAAAGTGATTAAGCTGGGTGAGGGCCCCGCAGATGTAGACAAGGTGTGTCAAACTGCGTTATTAAATTTTCGGTGTTGATTTATTTTTAGTTCTTTTAATTTTCCTGATTTTATTTGTTTGCTAGGAACAAATCGGAAAGTTTGCAAAACTATTTACCCCTACGGTTTTTCAATTGGTATCAGACCAGGTCACCGATTTAGAACTTGGTAGCAAGTTAGTGCAGATCCTAGTTTAACAAATATGGCTATAAGAGAAGGAGCATCGATTATCAGGCCACAACTGTTGGACGGCTTTGACTATCCTACATGGAAATCACGGATGCGAGTCTTCATCCAAGCTTAGGATAACAAAGCTTGGAATTTGGTAGTACACGGGTGGACGCATCCGACAATTACTGACAATAAAAGAAAGACAGTTCAAAAAGATCCATCTGAATAGACAAGAGTCGAAGAAGAAAGTGCACTAGGAAATTCACAAGCAATGAATGTAATATGCAGTGCTGTTGATGAGGGACGCTTCTCAATAATATCATCCTGTGAAATAGCTAAAGAAGCGTGGGATGTTTTGCAAACTATTCATGAAGGGTCAAAATCTGTGATAGCGTCGAAACTACAGATGTTAGCTGTACCGTTTGAAGAGCTGAAGATGGATGAGAATGAGATCATTGGAGACTTTCATGAAAAACTACGAGATATAGCAAATCAAGCACATCAACTGGGGAAGAAATACTGTTAAGTCAGAATGACTTTACTTAAATATGATTTTGATGTATAACAAAAGAGACAAAATTAAAGTAGTCAGAAAAACAGACGCAGCAAAACAGACGAAGAAAAACAAAAGCAGACGAAGCGACGCAGACGCAGACGCAGACGCAAACGCAGACGCAGACGCAAAATGAAGCAGACGCAAAATAAAACAGACGAATATGTGAATAGTTAATCAGATGCAGACGAAGAAAAGAAAGTAGACGCATCAGACGCGAAAGAAGAAAAGAAAGCAGACGCAAGAGTTAGTTCGGGTTAGTTATAGAACTCAACTGATTAACCGTTTCTTTCAAGATCAAAGAAACAAGATCAAGAAGCGAGATTCAAGAAGCAGTTGAAGACAGAGTCTATAAATACAAGACGAAGTCGTAGATTACAAAGTTAGTCAAAAAGAAAGAGCAAAAGCACAAACGCTAGTGAATTACGTGATCAAGCATTTTTTAGAGATTACTCTGAAAATTAGCCGAGAGCTAATATTGCTGTAACAAGTTCTTTTTCATATACTTTTGAAAAAGTAGAGCAGATAGCCTGCAGAGGCTAAGTGTGAAAGAATACTGATTGTAGAGACCTGAAGAGGCTCGGGAAAAGAATACTTGTGAAAGTTCAAGAGATAGTGAAATCTCAGAAAGAATTCTGAGGACTGGACGTAGCCCACGGTTTGGGGTGAACCAGGATAAATCTCTGTGTCGACTACTTCTATCCCTATCGCTCTTTTAGATTCAAGTTTTTCATTACTCAGTTCGTAATCGAGAGTTTTTCAAAGCATTGATTAATTAGAATCTTTGGAAAGTTTCCTAAAGAAATTTTATTTCTAATAAACGTTTTCTTGTTAGAAGAAGTTTTCAAAAAGGGGAATACACAATTCAACCCCCCTTCTCGTGCATTCTATATCGTACTTAATCATTGTATTAACGTGTGATTCACTTCAGGCATGACATTGACATGATCAAGACACGCCTAAACTGATACCAAACATGACAACGCAAAAAGAAAAAAAAATGTCAAGCCGAGAATTACGAGTCTAGATCTCTTGTCCAATATTATGGCGTTTTATTGTGTCCAATGAATCTCAGCCGTTTATTTATGTGAATTTTGTGTAGGTCTCGCGTGGACCCCGCGTAAGTCCCACAAAATAAATGGTTGATATTTCATGGACAGAATAAGACAGGGTAATATTGGACAGAGGATCTGTTCCCGAGAATTACCCCCCAGACGGAATCAATGTTAACAAATCCATGAAGTAAAGAACAACTAGAAAAACAAAAAGAAAGGATAAACATCTAAGAAAACAATGAAACGAACTTTTAATTGCAGCAAGGCATCTCTAGTTGTATTATGGATATTAGCACCAACGCTATTAAGCAAAAACACAAGCTCGTCAAACACAAGATCCTTGTCAAAGAGAAATTATGCAATTCAGTTCACACTGCCACTGGTAGGGAATCTGTAAAGCTTTAGGGGCTCTTCATGCATAACTATATCATGTTTTGAACTTAATGGATAAATCTTTTTATTTTGTTAAAAGGAATTAAGGTTTTCATTTCATAGAAAATCTTTTAACCTTTGAAATACTCATTGGGAAACTTTTTGCCATTGTTTTCATCAAAAACTAATTTTAATCTCGTAACTATGTTCTTAAATTGAATCGTAAAAAAATCAACATTAATTGTAATTCCTACCTATAAGGTAATCTCATGTGATATAACACTTTTTGATGATTAGGAGAAGACATATAATCTAAAAGTGATATGGAAAAAAAAGGAGTACTATCAAACTGATTCCCCAAACAAATGCAATTCAATAGTTATCTTATTTTGGGGGAAGTTATCCAAAAATTAAAGATTTTATTGTTTCAAATTATGTTTATTGAGTAAGAGGTTGCTTTATATACATTCAACCAAAATTTTACCTTTTAAAACTTTTGACCCATTACATATTGTACTTTGTCGGTTAAATTAAATGCCATAACCAAGAGAGAAAATTATAATTTTATATAAATAATTTTTAAGTTATATGTTTTAAATTAGAAACCAAGATTAAACTCAATTTCAAAAAGTTGAAAATTTTAAATACTTTTAAACAATAAATTTTTTCACTAGGTACAAATAAAAAAATCCTCATAGATTAATATTTTTGTATTGTTTATTGTACAGTATAAAGGAATGATAATTATATGGTATTTTTTAACATAGACACAATTTCATATGCACACGTCATACTAAATTTTACATTTCATACATCTTATCCAAATTTAAATCTAACAATTATATTTCCATTATAAAGTAATTACTTGCAGTTTAAGGACTGGGAATTGAAAATGCTGGATACTTAACTATATATAGGTGTTTAAGATGAAAAAGAAAAAAACAAAAGATGTCCTGAACTAATATAAGCATCCGCTGGACAAGTTGGAACATCTGAACATCTGTTTTTTTTTTTTTTTTTGCAATCTTGAATATATATATAAAAGATTTATTGAATAAAGCGTAGGATAATCCATCCTTTTAAAAAAGGGAAATTGACTATCAGTCATTACATAAATTTCTAATTGTGCTATGAATATATATATATAAAAAAGAGGAACTTGATGTTGGAAGCCTAGAGGGAAAATTAAGGTGGGTTAATGAGCAAAAGACTGCTTGTTAGATGAAAAAGGTCCTTTTAAACTAACCCCTCAACCATTTAAGATATATAATAGTTACTATGTCTGACGGCAATAGATTCAGTTGGCCTTTTTAGCTCTTATTTGCGATCTTATCTTTGTAGATAGAAAACAGAAAACAAGAACCAAAATTTACATCAGAAGGAGAAAACCGCATTAAACATGATATTGACTTTGAAAGGTTAAAAAGAGCTCAGCTACAAGTAGAAGTAGAAAATATTTGCAATCTCTTTCAACCACTAGAAGTACGAAAGAGAGATACGAAACAATGGAGGAAGTAGCTAGTCAAACAACTTAATCTCTGCGCTCATATTTTCGAGCCCAGATATGTTTTCCATTTACTCGAAATTTTGCTATTCGTTGGCCATTCAGGACTTTATCGACAGCTTTTATATTGCGCAGAACCATCTTCGCAAACAAGGGTTGCTCGACAGAAGAAACATTATCCTGCATTTGGACACTAACAACAATATCACCAAAATTCTCTGTGAAAAGGTCTGTGACTTCTTCTTTTGTCACCGGAAAGCCCCTTGAGAAAGTAAGAAACATTGTCCTTTCATCTTCTGTAATGTTGTTGTTAGCTTCCCAACCCCATAAGCCTCCTGTTGGAAATTCATTGTCCACAGCCCTTGGTAGTATTATAACGTTACCAAACACAGGATGCGGGAAACCCGGAACCAACAGAGGCTGACCAATGGACATTACAGGAGACTTGCCTGCTATAACATGTTGAAGAATATCTGTGAAAATACGAGAACAAACAGTGTTGAGGAAGTTTTTTATTCCGCTAATTGCAGTAAACTTATTCTGGACAAACATGGCCAGACTAATGTTTTTATCCATTAGTCTTGAAGTAAGAGACAGGCCACCCCCAGTTAACCTCGGAAAAGTGTTGGATTCTAAGCATTTTAGGGCTAAAACAGCCTCATCAGCTAAACCATTCACCACAGAGTCCAATAGGTCAGCCATTTTTACTATGATATTGGGATAGCCAACATCTTCTAACCACAACCATGTGGCTACCACTAGGAGAGACTCAGCGGGGTCTCGCATCAAAGTTATTACCAACTTGGAAAAAACCTCCCTATCTGTGTCGTGAAACAAATGTAGCTCCTCTAGACTCACGACGGCCATGGTAAAGAGTGTAAGAAGTGTGTGCGTGAGAAGGAGCTATTAGTGGCACTGGTAGGTGCAGAAGATTGATACTGCAGCTTGAAGACGACCGTGTTGTCTGTGGCCAGACTCCATACGAGACTGCTTTAAATAGCTGTAGAGTTTCCACTTTTTGGATTAGAAATAAGTTTGGGCACAAAGACCGTTGTAGGTTGAGGATGTTGGTGTAATTTTATTCGTTTCATTTACCATATATGCTTGATAGAGTGACGTGGGTTCTCACTCTTTTGTGACGTTGGCATGACTATGGAAGAATAAACTAAAAATGTGATACGACTGTACTTACCTTGTCTGTTTCTCCCATCATTATGAGTCCTCTAAATGATGACAATTATCATTCAAAGCCAAATTTATTTCACCCCCGGGTCTTAAAAAGATTAATTAATGACCTTTAAACCTTCTCTTACAATATTGTTCTAGCCTATATTATGCATCCATGAATTGCCGATCATAACTAATATTTAATCACTTTGAAGTGTTTTCTTTTTTTAAAAAAAATCAATCTTTCATATCTGTTTCTTATTATTCACTTTTCATTTCTCTTTATTATAATTATTTACGTAAAAATCATATAAGTTTTTAGTTTAATGTATTAAGATATTATAAACAACTTATCTATTAATTAGGGGTAAGATTGCGTATTATTAAACCATTCTAAACCTGATATTTTAGCGAGACTTTACTAGATGTTGTTGTAGTAGTTTTATGTATCAAGATATATAAAATCTATCATATACACTTAAATTAATTAAAGACATTTTTATTAATAAAATAATCCATCGAATTGACATTCCTTTTTTATAATACGCCTATAAGTATCTTTCGACCAAATTTCCAATCTCTAATATGTATAGCGAATCGATAAGAATTGGAGAATTCAAGTGTTAGTAGTAAATGAGAAATGTTAGTACTAATTTTAAGCCAAAAAAAAAAGATGAGGTTCATTCTCTTTGACCTAGACCCTATTGTTCTCGATATTTTGATCTTTTCTATTGTTTGGTTGTTTGATATTCAATTTCTGAAGCTATTTTAAAATTGACTAAAATTTCTATACTCACGTCATATTAATTTTATTCACGGAAGACAATTTAAAATGCATACTTTTTGGTATAATTCATAATTTAGTTTACTTCATTTTCCATGGTTTGAATTCTCGGTTTATATTTTTAAGGTTATATAACCTTTTTGTACGTTGCATTATCTACTGAAGTTAAGTATCTCTTCAGTAATTTGCCTAAAGTCGTCCAACATAGCCAATACAAAGAATTGGAACTAGTATCATCAATTTGATGAGCACGTTAAATTGCCATCAGAATTAATCTCTAAGTTGAACAAATCTATTTATAATATGTAATTTGCGTTAAAAGAATGTAATATTCACTGTACCAAAAGGAAACATTAAACGATATATAGGTGTTAACTTCAACTTTGAATAAATGTTCAAAAACATTTACACGACATTTAATAAATAACTCATCCTAACATAGGAAAAGAAATCTTTTGTTGTTCTTTTAAAGAAAAAAGAAAAAGAAAAACAGCATGCCGTTTGCATCGCTGCAGAGCAGCTCCCTGAGGTCAGCAGGCAGCTCCTGAAGAGTATAGAAGCCCGGGCGAAGAATAATTGCAAGATGAGTCATTCTATCTACATACTGGTTGCCTTCACGGTATACATGTTGGAGAAAAATCTCCAACGATCGTTGGAGAAGCTCTCGGATACCTGACACCAATCTTTTGTTGCTCTTTGATATAAAGTCAACCCTCTACATAAATGTAAATAAAAGCACAAATCTTGTACTTTTTAGCATCAGTACAAGCACGTAAACCATACAGTCATTAATGAAGAAAGGAAGCGTTAAGCTTTACCAAATAGAAATATATGGAGAAGGAAGTAGTCATTAATTGTGTTATTTAAAACAAGACTCACTTCTAGTTTTTGCATCTTAACGCCTTTGCAGCACTTTGGCGAAGAAATTAAGAGTATGTTGAATATTTTTGACCTTTCTTATAAAATTGGACAATATTTAATTGTATTTTTTGATTTTTGAATAACTTATCAGTTAAGTTACGTAATTTGATCCAGATAAAGATAATAAAGTGACTCAATAAATGATTTAAATCAATAGGTCAAAGTCTGAGTAGAAAATAGATCCCGATCAGTGTAAACCAGATCCATATCGGGCTTGTAATGAGGAAACTCAATATGAATATTATACATAAAGATTAAATTCTCTTGTAATTACCCATATCATTCGTAAGCATAAGGATTCTATGTCCCGTTAAATGAGCTTACGTTTTGAAAAAATCGTAAAAAGACATTGATCATGTTTTAGTGAGCAGTTCCTATGAAGATGGCGGTGCATTCGCACTCGTTTTAGCTTTGAAAAGCTTGTTTGAAGTTGTGAAACCAAAATCAGGTATTTTTCACATTTCTTCATTTATTGTCCTTTCACGTTTAATCTGAGATAAGTAAATAAGGTATCGTTATGTGTTATAGCGGTATTAAAGTAGTGAAGTAATCGAGTGGCTAAAACGAAGATTTTTCAGTTTGTTACATAAGATTTTTGGAGAGTTAACTCCTGTTTCTCATTTTTTCTTGCTTTATATTGCATAAAATTGGTATAAATGTGTTTAGCCTTGAGAAATGGGTTGAAAACAAGCCCAAGAGCACGAAAATCTGACTCGAAACTTGCCGAAAATAACCATTTTTCGGTGAAGGTGTGCCTCACCATCGACTGCATGTACGATTGGTGAACAGTGGCGTGGATGGGATGACACACCTAGCGATCAAATAGATTGATTCTCTGCATGTGCTAGTAAAGAAGTATATTGATGAGATAGTGAGACTACATGGGATTCCTAACTCTGTAGTTTCTGACAAGGATCATCTATTTACTTCGAGATTCTGGGGAAGCTTACAAAAGAGTTTGGGAACCAAGTTAAATTTTAGCACAGCTTTTCACCCCCAGATAGATGGTCAATCTGAGAGGACAATTCGGACTCTTGAAGGAATGCTTAGGGCATGTGTGATGGATTTCAAAAGAGCTTGAAATGAGCATTTATCATTGGTCGAATTTGCTTAAAATAATTCGTATCATTTGAGCATTCATATGGCTCCTTATGAAGCACTGTATGTAAGGAGATGTAGACTCTGATATGCTTGAATGAAGAAGGAGAAAGGAAACTGATAGGGCCAAAATTACTTCAGATGACAGTGGACAAGGTCAACTTATTTAGGCAATGGCTTAAGACAGCTCAGGATAGAATGAAGAGTTGCACTGATGCACACCGAAAGGAGATGGAGTACGAAGTCGGTGAGAAAGTCTTTTTTAAGACGTCTCTATAAAAAGGAGACATGAGGTTTGGCAAGAAGGGCAAGTTGAGCCCGAGATATGTTGGTCTCTACGAGATCGTTGAGAGGATTGGACCACTAGCCTATAGGTTAGCGTTGCCCTCAGAATTGTCACAGATACATGAAGTCTTTCATGTGCCCATGCTGAGGAGATATAAATCAGATCCCTCACATCATTTAGACCACTGAGGTTCAGTTGAGAGATGATCTGAGTTATGGATAGATTCTAGTGGAGATTTTGG
Source organism: Erythroxylum panamense (assembly GCA_027123425.1). Taxonomy (NCBI): domain Eukaryota; kingdom Viridiplantae; phylum Streptophyta; class Magnoliopsida; order Malpighiales; family Erythroxylaceae; genus Erythroxylum; species Erythroxylum panamense. Next base: position 16,847,741 of record JAOTIZ010000008.1, on the reverse strand, counting down.
ACACCAAGGAAAAGATCCTCAAGAATAAGATAGATCAACTAGTCAAAGTTCTGTGAAGAAACCATTCTGTGGAAGAAGCCACATGGGAGCCCTTGGAAGCCATGAAGGATAAATATAGACACCTTTTTAATGACTCAAATAAGAATTTCGAGGACGATATTCTTTTAAGAGGGGGAGAAATGTTGGCCTCCAAAAAAATTTTCTTACTGAATAAGCACGATTTAAATTAATTTTGAGGTCTTGATAGATTAATTTATTTTTTGGAGTTAATTAGCATGTTAATGTGAGTAAAATTTTATGACATAGGTTAATTGAATGAAAGTGTTAAGGTGGTCAATTTGCATGAGGGGAATTTTTAGAAGATCGCTTAAGTTAGAAAGTCTTAAAGCATTGAAGGAAGGGCAAAATGGGAAGAAGGAATTGTTGTCTTGCACTTGAGAAGAAAAAAATGTGAGTGAAGAGAGAAAATATGAAAATAAGAAAGAAAGGGAGAGAGTGTCGTGGGTTGAGAGAAAAAAGAGAGTTGAGCTAGGTTTCAATTTTTTTTGTTTTCGAGAGTGCTTTTGAAGTTATGCAAGAAAGGAAAAAGAAAGAGAAAGGTTAGAGCTTCCATTAAAGTCAAGAAACTCATTGTTTGGTGAAGATTCAAAGTAAGTTTATGTTTAATCTTTTGAATTTTTGGAATGATTTTGGTTCAAAGAGCTTAGGAAATGCATGGGTTTAAGTATTCTATGATCAATTTCATACATAGGGTTCTTTGAATTTTCCAATTTGATTTCCTATTGAATGGGGATTATTTTTGTCAATGTTGAAGGGAGGCAAGAGAGGCAAGAGGAGAGGCATCTTTGAACAAGTTTTCAAGCAAGAAAATTAAGGTGAGTTTCATGTTTATATTTGGATAATGAGCCATTATGTTTTATTTTTAGCCAAGAGAATAAAATGATTTCTCATTGCTTTATAATTATGGCATTTGTTGCTTTCAAATGATTTGAGAATATGCAATATGCTTGGTGTTTGAATTTGGTTGATGAATTGTGAAAAGATGATGGAAATACATATGAAATATTTCATGTTCATGAAAAAACATGTTTTCAAATTGTGTCATTTGGGCAATATGTTTACAAGTTATGAAATGCATGTTATATGGGTTTGGTTCCCTTAAGTATGTCAAGTGTACTTTGATTAAAGGCTTCTCCCACCTGCCGGTTAGTGACATGGAGCTCTTTCACAGACTCTCATAAGTTCACGGCTATGCAAAACCTTTTTGTAAGATTGCGATAGTACATTCTGTTTACGGCTACACAAGACCTTTATAAGAAATATGTAATAAGTTCTATTTTTGGACCTACCCAAACCATTCTGATGTGTTTATGTGTTCATGATATGTTGACAAGATTGATACATAAATGATTTGTATTATTGTGAATTTGGTTGAGAATTTGAGAACTATACTTTTTATGCGTCAATAAGAATTTTGATGGCAAATGAACATTTTAAATAGTTTTGCTTGTTATTCGTTATAAACCTATTGCCCATGAGCTTTTAAACTCACCCCTCCATTTTTGTCTCATCTTCAGGTGAAGAACATGAGAACGAGTAACCAAAGGTCAAGACATCACTCCGATTATGCATACTTTTGTATTTAAGCTAGTTTTGTAAAACAAGGTTTTAATTGTATTTTGAGTAAATTATTGTTCATGTATCTTTTGTATTTTGAGATTTTGAGATATTGATATATTGTGACTTGAAATGCCCATTAAAGCTTTGTAAAACTCTTATCTTTTGATGTTAACAAACTATGATTGTGTTTTCCTGATGACATTTCCAAATTGTTTATTTCACTTTCAAGTTTTCTATAGGAGTAAGAATGTGTGTTTTTACTTCAGGAGAAATAATGTATTGATTTAAGTTGTCTTCTTGAAAGTTATAGTTTATCTTTCTAGCTTTCTAACGCTATATAGTATGAAATTTTTGGATTTTTGTGTTAAAAGATATAATCATTAGAAGTTTGTGATACTGCATAAGATGGACATACGGGACAGTTATATTGATTTGAAAATTTAACCCTTTTGGAGGCAAAATATCTTTTTGGACTGTTCATAAAAGTTGTAGGTCTAGAAGTCTTCTTGAAAACAGTTTTTGAATGACCTTAATCCAATATTTTTAGTAAAAGTTATGCCCTTTTTACCAATACAAATCGGAAGAAGAAAAGCAAGAAAGGGAAAGTCGCAATCGGGACTTTGCGACCACACACGCAGGTCGTCAGGATCGTGACCCGCAGGTCTCCCCCCTCCCAAACCTGAACATATTTCACTTTTTTTATCATAACTTTATCGTCCGACCTCTAAATGACCTGATTTTTGAATCAATAGATTCCTAATATATTTCTCTATCTTTCTATAAAAATTTATAACTTTTGGTATTGATTCTAAAAAGATTTGGATTGAAACAAAACAGATATTATCTAATGATTATCTAACAATTCTAAGCATTTTTCAGTGAGAACATGCAAAAACGTAATAATGGATACAATAAGTACCTAAGTTCAACGGTACAGGCTGGTATGGGATACCATGACATCCCTTAATCATTCCTTCATATTATAGTTAGCCATCCGGATCATTTACTCACCATGGACTCCTTAAAGTTCAACATTCCTAAATATCAATGTGAGCTATAATATGCACAATTAAAAGACATCAACTATTTGTTTTCCAACTGTGCATTTATTTGGCAGGTATATATAAAGTAGAATCTCCTTACTTCTAGGAGCAAAAGAATGATCAAGGATGATCACCGGGGCCTCATCAAGGATGCAGAACAAAGGTGATACTAAACTCTTTAGAATGTACTTTAGTGTGACCATATATTATATATGGAAGAAAAGAAATAGGAAGATATTTGGAGATGAACCAATGAACCGCGTGGACTTACGTCACAAGCGTCTCCTTCATATACGGCTAGCAGCAATATCGTATCCAAATTACACCGAGCATGAAACTAAGATGGAGATTAAGAAGTTATCTAATGAAGTTTCTGTAAAGCTCCAGGAAATTCTTTTTGTGTCAGTCCTTTGTTTCTATATAAGGGATAGTTGTGTACTCAATTTTATTCGTCACTGCAATTACTTATCTTTAAAAAAAAATGTGAATGAGGACCTTGAAAATTGTGTATTTTTGATGTGACACATAGAGCATGATGGTTGATCAAAGCTTATTAATTAATGTCATAATAGCGCGTGTATTATTCTTTTGCACGAAGTCATATTCAAGCACGTACCAATTATTATAGCTGGAATGAATTAGCCCGTTTCAAAATAATGCTGTACAATTCCGTTGTCTAAACACTTAGGGTATGCTTATTTGGGGGTATGGGATAAAAGGTATGGGTATGCTTTGAAAAGTAACGTTTGGTATTAATCTATCATTATACAGGTATTACTTTCATTCCTCAGTTTTTGGTAATAGTCCATTCCTCTGGTAATCTAGAGGAATGAGAATCATTGTTCAAGTTTTTTAGCGCAAAACTTGATTATAATTAATTATAAAATATAATTAATTAAAATATAAGTAA
>JAOTIZ010000008.1:16826048-16844068 GCA_027123425.1 Erythroxylum panamense | reverse complement strand
ATTTTATGGCAAGCACTACAAGTTGAGAGTCAGTAAAGATACTCCCCAAGTGTTGCATGTTGTTTACCGTCCAAAGAAGAGCCTGTCGAACCGCCAAGGCCTCCGTCACTAACGCTGAATGTAGTCCATCAAACAAACCAGAAATTGCCTGTTGAAATTGACCTTCAAGACTCTCTATGATAAAGCCAAACCCCGATGTGTCCAGACGCTGAAATCTTGCCCCGTCGACGAAAAGATGCCATTCATCCAAGCTATCTGCCGCACTTTGTCTTCGTCCAGCAGCTATAAAAGGAGTGGCTGCTGGGCCTCTATTCCCGCTGGAGGACAAAAGCAGTTGCCGCTGTTTTTTTTCTTGCGCCAAATTCCAGTGATATAGGTGATCCATTACAAGTTGCCAAGTTCTCATCGCTGTAGGGACTTGGGCGTGCCATAAGTGTTGGTTTCTTCCCTCCCATATCTTCCATGCTATGGTCGTAAATTTTGTGATGTTGTCGTCATTGTTTGCCTTCAGTACCTGCAAGAAAAACTCTCTAAAAGAAGGAGCTGGGTTAGCGATAAAAAAATCACCTAGCTCCCACACCTCTCTCGCCCTCTCACACCCCACCAAGCAATGATTAACATCCTCCACCGCCCCACAGTAGCATTTATCATCCACCTGCATGCCTCTACGTGCTAAGTTTACCTTAGTAGGTAGAATGCCTTTAAGTGCTCTCCACATGAAAACCTTAACTTTTGGAGAAGAAGCAATATTCCATAATTGACTCCAAAAATCACCCTCTTCTACCGCACCACCTCTTCCCAATGTTTTCAAAGCTACATAATAACAAGACTTCACCGTATACCTCCCTTTGTTATCAAAATGCCAAACCCAACTATCCGCACACTCTCCCCACCGAATTGGAATTGCAAGGATATCCCTACTATCTCTACTAGTAAACATGCTCCTCACCTTGTCCACATCCCACGCCCTTCTATCTCTCCTAAATAACTCACACACTGTTAACGTAGGACTCACAACAGTAGGTCCAGCCTCCACCCAAAACTCCCCATCTCTAGGTATCCATGGGTCCACGCCAACCCTAATTGTCTCCCCATTACCCACTCTCCACCGCAATCCTTGCTTCAAAACATCCTTAGCAAACAATACACTTCTCCACGTGTAGCTAGGATTATGTCCAATCCCGGCAGCCAAAAAATCCCCTTGAGGGAAGTATTTAGATTTGAGAATCCTAAAAAGAAGAGTGTTAGGACCATGTAAAAGTCGCCACCCCTGCTTGCCAAGCATGCTTATATTAAAGCAGTGCAAATCTCGAAACCCCATCCCCCCATTCTTCTTGGATTGACACATCTTGTCCCAAGCATACCAATGAATACCCTTAGCACCCACACCCGAATTTCCCCACCAATAGCTATTCATGATCTTCTGAAGTTCATCACATAACGATAACGGCAATTGAAATACATTCATACAATAGGCTGGTAAGGCCTGAGCAACAAATTTTATCAAAGTTTCCTTCCCTGCTCTAGAAAGCATCTTATTCTTCCAATCATTTACTTTCTTCCACATCCTATCTTTTAGAAACTGAAAAATCTGTTTCTTATTTCTTCCAATAAGTGATGGAAGACCCAAATACTTACCTCCCCCAAGTGGTAATCTGACATGGAGAATAGTACCAATAGTATTTCTACGATCCTGTGAAACTTTAGGACTATAGAAGATACCTGATTTTTGGAAGTTTACCGCCTGACCCGAGGCTCCTTCATACTCCTCTAAAATGCGCTTCACCTCTCTCGTTTCCTGTTCTGTGGCTTTAAAGAAAAAGAGCGAGTCATCTGCAAATAGAAGATGAGAAACTCTAGGGCATCGAAATCCCGCTCTATGCCCATGAAGCAAACCCTGTCGTTCTGCCCGATTAAACAACATAGAAAGACCTTCAGCACATATGATAAATAAATACGGAGACAGAGGGTCCCCTTGTCTAAGCCCCCGACTAGGCAAAATAGGACCCACTGTTTCACCATTCACCAGTATAGAGTACCGTACACCGGTAACACACATCATTAACCATTGTACCCATTTGTCATGAAACCCCAACTGTCTCATCATCTGCTCGAGGTAGTTCCACTCCACTCTATCATAGGCCTTGCTAATATCAGTTTTCAAAGCCACCGACCCAACACTTCCCCACTTAAAATTCTTCATACTATGAATAGTTTCAAATGCAACCAAGACATTGTCTGTTATTAACCTGCCTGGAACAAAAGCTGATTGACTAGGAGAAATAACATGTGGGAGAACCTTTTTAAGCCTATTAGCAAGCACTTTAGCTATAATCCGATACAAAACATTACATAGAGCAATAGGCCTATAATCTGTCACCCATTCAGGACGGTGAATCTTTGGAATTAAGACCACAAACGTATCAGAAAGAGTTGACGGAAACACACCTCGTTCAAACCAAGAGCGACAACCCGCCACTATATCATCTCCCAGAATGTACCAAAATCTTTGAAAGAAACCCGGGTTAAGACCATCTGGTCCTGGCGCCTTATCTGGGTGCATATGGAAAACGGCTTCTCGGAATTCTTCTTTCGTAAATGGTTCTAAGAGCATCCTATTATCTTCCTCACTCACCCTGGCTGGTATCAACTGTGTAACAGTATGATGACTATTACCACTTGTTTGGAATAGCTCCTGGAAGTACGCAAGAACAACGCTATGTATACCATCCCGATCTCTACACCACCCCCCAGTAGCATTCTTCAACCCTGTTATTAAATTATTTTTCCTCCTCCCTTTAATGTGTGCATGGAAATATTTGGAGTTCATATCCCCATATTGAGCCCAAAATAATTTTGCTTGCTGTCGACGTCTCACCTCATCTTCCTCAAGCAAAAGATTCCATTCTACCCTTAGGCGATCCAATTCACCTCCATCTGTGCCCTCCCTACTCTCCTGTAAAAGTTTCTGTACCAGTGCTCGCTTCATATTTCGATCTCTATTTCGGCGTCTGCCCCAACGCTGTAATTCTGCTACACAATTGTCTTTCTTATGTATAAGGTCCACCTCACTTGCACACCTCCAACCTGCCACCACTACTGCTTCCAAGTTTGCATCAAGAAGCCATGCATTATCAAAACGGAATCGTTGACAAATCGGTTGTTGAGATTCGGGGCTTGTGTCCAGTAGCAATGGATCATGATCGGAAACCGGAGCCACCAGAGATTGTACTGAACAATCTGGAAAGTGCAGAAACCATCTGCCATTGCCAACTGCTCGGTCTAACCGCTGCTTCGCCACTATCTGTCTGTTTCGCTTCATATACCACGTAAACATACTACCCGTGTACCTGATATCATTCAAATCACAATCTGATAACACATTTCTAAAGTTCTGAATCAAATATTGTGGATGGTCATGAAGTCCCCATTTCTCTTCCTGACTGAGCAACTCATTAAAATCACCAAGACAGACCCACTCTTTGTCATCTTGTCGAGCCAATGCTCGAAGCAAATTCCACGAAATATGTCTCCTACCCCTATTGGGATTACCATAGAAGCAAGTAACCCGCACCCACGTGTCCAGTACAAGAACATTAGTATCTATAAAATCATTTCCAAACCCCACTACTTGCAACTGTACCGAATCATTCCACAAAACACTAAGACCCCCACTCCTGCCTAAGCTATTAACATTAAAACAATTTGTAAAACCCAACTGAACTCTAACTTCCTCCATTCTCGAACTCTGTACCTGCGTTTCAATGAGAAAAACATACCATGGCCTATACCTTAACACCAACTCCCGCAAAGCTCTAACTGCTCGAGGATTACCCATTCCCCGGCAGTTCCAACAAAGGGCCTTCATTGTAGTCGGCTGTCCTGTTTCCCAGGACCAGCCGCTTGGATTGTCGTGGTATCCTCAACCGAATCACCAAGATTAGAAACGGAAGAAGAGTGATTGTTGTTATTTCGTGGTCTTTTCTTGCCATCATCAACCTTAGGCATGGGTTCATCTTCTTTAAGAGAGCTAGGCCCACCACCGGAATCCAAACTATCTCTATCGAGATCCATTCTACATGGCTGCCCTTCATTCTGTAGGATCTGGTTCCCGCTCGATGTCGTGCCCAAGAAAGAAGCTCTAAAGTCATGGAATTTGGAATATTGCATGCCCACCGCTCTCGAGGTCAGAGTATCTTGCCGTTTGTCCTCGCTGAAATCATCCGCCTCATCCCGTAGCCATGGACTAACCGCTGGTAGATTTCTCCTCGTCGGAGCTCGTAAAGTGGCATCCCAGCCAAACACCACTGCATCTGGTGGTAGACTCAAACGTAATTCACAGAATGCTTCAGAGTGACCTAACTTCCCACACAGAAAGCAGAAAACACTGAGTTTCTCATACTTGAAATGCACAACATGCATCTCACCTTTATCGGCAACTATTTTCTTCCTTCTCTTCAACGGTTTCTGCACATCCAAGGTCACTTTGATCCTCATATATGTAGGCTCTGACACCCTGCGTAACAGTCTTGCATCATATTCCAGAAAACACCCAACAAAATTTCCGAGCGCCCTAGCCATCACTTCATTAGTAAAACCAGGAGGAAGATTATGGACTTGAATCCATATATTACTATGTGTCAGGGGAATGCCAAGAGGATCCATACCTGCATCAACCCTACTCCATAATAACAAGTGCCTGTTAAAGTGCCAAGGTGCCCCCTCAATCACCCGATTCAAATCAATGTCATTATAGAACCGAAACATATATCGCTTCGCACCAATTTCTGAGATGTTGACCCCTCCTATTGGGTGCCAAACATTGGCTAGAGTGTTGCGCATAGACTGAAAATTTATAGGCGCCAGCGTAAGAAACATGCCCACCATACAGTATTGATAATGGGGAACCTCTACCTGCCCTGCTGCCCCGACATTCAACACAACATCCTCCTCCTCATCAAGAGTTAATGTTGCCATTGCCCGCTCCATTAGACTGAGACCCAGAAAGCTGTATATAGTAGAAAAGAATACAGAGACTGGAGAGAAAAAAACCAAGAGGCTTGAGTGTTCATATGACCATTACGGAGAAATTAAATGCAAAAGAGCATACCATGCCGGAAATAGTCGCTTTTCATTCAAAAGAAACCAAACAATCTTTGTTGATAGAACCAACGAGTGCCACTATATTAACCTACATAATCTGATTCGTCGGCAACTTAGTAATAGAGTCTGCTTAATCATATAAATAGTTTGTTCTATTGAACATCTTATTGGAGTAAGTACCCTACCTAGAAAGTAAATGGAAATTTTTTACCCCATGGTATCCTAAGTGTAGGCATATCAGGAGGTATATCAGCTCGAAGTGACTGTTCCTAATGTTTTATAAGTTCAAAATAGAGTAAAGAAACAGAACCTAATGAATCAGTAATATATAAATATGTAAATTTTAAAAATATGTTTTTATTATTAAAAATTATCATAAATCTACATAATAAAATACTAAATAATCATAATACCAGCTAACATCTCACAAATGCCAGCAATAATAAAATCAGTAAAAATATTAGAGCAACAATAAAATAGTAGTAGTAGCAACCAAATAGTAATATCATATTATAAAATATTAGGAGAATTATACTAACAAGTACATAAATAATCATGAAAAATAATTTCTCCGCATATTTTTAGAAGTAAAATCATTAATAATAATATTAAGATCAATATTGTCCAACATATCCTTCTCGATACATAAAATAACTAAATCATTTAATATTTTTTTGTGACATTGATGACCTCAATTAAGTTTTCAATAATTTTAATTTTGAAAAGCTTCTCTTAATTGATGTTACAGTCACAAGTACAATCAATAGAATTTGATAAGTAATTGAAATATTTAGATAACAATCTACTACGTTAATAAATTCAAGAATTTCTATAAATGACATTAACTCATTTGACAATGTCATTTGTAACACTTTTAATTCAAAAAAAGATCTTTTAAATCCACATCTAACACATTATTACGAGAAAAAGTAGTTGCAAAATTAGTGAAAAATTCTCTTAGTTTATTATCATCCAATAACTTCAACTTTTTTAATCAAATAAAAAATTAAAAAATGCTTTAAAATATTGTTAATTGTTCAAATTTATTCTTCAACAAATTGTCACATCCACAATAATTATAAGTGTTAAAAGAGAGGTGGATTATTATATATGACAGATAAAAATATGATATACCAATGGATGTATACTTTCTTTTAAGAAAATGGCCAATATTACAAATTTACCACAATATTTTTTTTTCAATTTTTTAGTATATACTTTTCAATAAATGACTATTCATTCTAATCTAATTACTTGTAGGGCCTATTAGAACTTAGTTCATCCTAATGATATCTTATCTTACTCATTTAAAAGCTTAAAATTTTTTAAAAATTCTACTCTCCAAAAATCATCAACCTCACACAAAGGACTATAAAAATTTTTTTTGGAAACTGGAGTTTAAACGAAAGTATTAAGATCAAATATTATTATATTAATAAAATATATCATGGTTAATAACGATAGCATACATTTCAACCGAAGGTTGAAACTAAACTCTTTTTTAACTCTATTTAATAAAACTTAAAATTCAAAATAAAAAATTTAACCACAAATTTTTTCTTTTCAATTCCTAAAAGACAAATATCTTGAAGCAAATTTATTGAAATTTCAATTTCTGCCCTCCCTCACTGAATAGATTTATTATTTTTTAAAATTTGAACTCTTTTAATAAATAAATTTCTTAATTTTTAATTTAACCCTTTAAATAAATGGGCTCCATAAATCCAGGCCCTCAACATGGGCCGGCACTGCTAGCTCTATGAACAGCTTCCCAAGCTATTTGAAAAGCCCTATATGCATACATATATATATACACACACACATATATATATATATATATATATAAGAAAAGTTAATCCCTATTATCCAAAGTCGCAAACTAGCTCGTTAAATAAAGAAAATATTATTGAAAATACCTATTACCTCCTCTGCGTGTACATGAACAAAGAATGTGTAGAAGCTACAGAATAGAGGAGATCTCTACATTAAAAAAAAAAAAAAGAAAAAAAGTTGAATATCATCAGTAAAAGCATCACCAACTGCACGGAAATCCCTCGCGTCAAGGTAACTGGGTTTGTCCGCCGTCTGCTATGCCTCCAAGATTGTAGCCAGCAACACTAACTATCAAAATCCCGAATAGCAGGTCCTGTGCAGATTCAAGAAGCCAATGGTGATTCATCGAGTCTAATGATGGTGAAGATTGGGAACACGATTTTGAGATCACGTTGATCTTACCATACTTTTTCTGCTTATAAATGCAATAAAAAGGGACAGGATACTGTGGTGCATATCCTCCCCCGTGTAGTAGTGTTCTAACGGTAGACAAAGTGGAATTTGCTGTTCCTATAAAAACTTGTAGGAAACAGTAATGCACAATTGCCCATGCTTGGGTAAGGACTGTTTACTGCCCCACGTTCAAATTATTTCAAGGATTGCCAAGCATCCATTGTTAAGGTTGATTGCCAAGCCAACAGAGACTTGAATCGCCAATCCAATCTTGCTGGACTTTTGAGTCACTTTTTGAATCTAACATTTAACTAATATTTCTTCACTTCTTTCATTCTCCCTCCTCTCGTCCTTTTTTTATTAGTACTTTCTAATCGTCAAAACCTAAAATTGGCATGTCAAAGGCTATACACGTCACAACCAAATAAAACACCCAAAGGCAGGAACTCCCAGTTACTAAGCAACCATGCACAGGTAACCTGGCCTTACCAGCCGTTAAATAAAACTAGACTTAGCGCCCCGAAATTTTAAAATCTCAGACGATTGATACAACCTAGGATATAAGATGCTATGGCCATCTCTGCAGAACTAAATACGTTAATCTCGAAAATTGATAATTATCACAGGGACCTCTCTAGAAGGCAACCCAACCCAAGTCAACATGCACAGGCCCCCGACAATCTCATAGGCTACAAGCCTACAACATAACCCATGAAGTCGTGTGTACCCACAGGGTAGAGCATTTGCCTCTCAAAGGTCAAGGCCACCAATATCCATTACATATAGTCTTAAAGAAGTACATAAACAGGGCGACCTGCACCAATGAGTACTCTTTCGCCCCCAAAGAGCTGCCAAATAGCTTCCTTTATGCTGGCACTACATCCAAACATTAGGAAAACATCAGTACAAGAGATCCTATTCGGACCCAATGGATGAAGAAAACGAAAAAGGATGAAAGACAAGTGGCTGTGGAGAAAGTGAGCAGGTACTAATGTAGAAACATAACACTAAACACTTCAAAAGACAAACATGTGCCCTGGACACTTACTGTATGTAGATGTGTCAATCTGCTCAGGTAGTTCTTTAATATCCACCTCGAACCTCTCCTGAACCTGCAGACCATCAACCTTTTATGAAACTGCCAAAATATAAGAGACGAGGTAGTCCACCACTAAAGGAAAAAAAAAAGCCTTACCTGATTAAGAACATCAGAATCGGAAGCAGATGAAACAAATGTGATTGCAAGTCCTTTTGTGCCAAACCTACCAGCTCTGCCAACCTGTCCATGACACAAGAAGTAACTCCAGTCAAACAAAATTACCATGACAGGAATTAATAGGACTAAACAATGTACATACAACCCACCCTGTGAAGATAAGTGTCAGCAGAGTCTGGCATATCATAGTTGATAACAATGTTGACCCGTTCAATATCAATTCCCCTGCCAACCAAGTCTGTTGCCACTAGAATCCTTTTGTGCCCCTCCTTGAAACCCTTGTAGCGCATCAACCTGCACACAAGACAAATTTATTTCACAACAATTTCACTTGATGGGTTGAAAAGGAGAGTGAATCATAAAGTACATATGAAACGATATGATACAGTGCACTAGATATCATTAGAGCTCAAAAAAGATCCCAAATACCAAAAGACATACAAAGACCCCCTCAGTCCCAAGTCCAAATACATGCTTACAACATCTAGACAAACTAGTTAACAAGCAATCGCCACCCTGATGAAGTACCAATGCATTATATAGAAATTGCATAAGAGGGGGGCCAATCATATCCACATAAAGCTACCATAAAGGATTACAGGGGAAAAAAAAGGTGTAGGGAAATGTACAAAATAAATGAAAAATAAGTTGATCATTACAAATGACTATTTTCCAGGCCCAGGAAGAAATGGCTACGTGTTTATGGTCAGAAACATATCATTGACTAGCAGTTGGAAATAAGCACTGCCAAAGCTCTCTGCATTAGTGTGCAGATAAGCAACCACACCAGCAATTTTAAGTGAATCTTTGCAACTAGTAAAACTAATATCATTAACAACTCCGTATAACTTTAAGTGGGACAATATACCATTCACCACATAATGAGTTCAAACCCCCCCAAAAATTGCAAACAAACAAACAACTGGTCTTTACTTCATTATTTAAAAATCCAAGTATAATCAACATGAAAACAATTATTTCTACAGACAGTTTCACCCTCAGATGTATTAACAAAACAAGGAACAAATAATAAAACAATGAAGAAAAAGAAGTAATTAATTTAAACCATGAAATATGAACTAGACCAACAGAAATGATATATAAACCTTTCTTCCTGAGACATGCCAGAATGAATGCATATTGAGGGGAAATTGCACTCCACAAGCAACTTGTTCAGTTCCGCTGCCCTGCTCACACTTTTGACAAATATAACAACTTGATTGAAGTCCAGCGCATCAAGGAGATCATTCAACTTCCGGTTTTTCTCCAGCTCAGTCAATTTGATGTAGTGCTGCAATTTTCAACGCTTAAGCTGAGATAGCAAACACTAATGATATATGGTAAAATGGCATTCAACAATGAGAAATATACCTGCACGAGGCCATGAAGAGTCAACTTTGCCTCGTCGTCGACATAAATTTCCATAGGCTGAAATGAACAAATGTCATAGTAAATCATATTAGGAGCCTTCCTCAAGCTAATGCAATCCACAAGGAAATCAATGATTGATTCACATCTCTTGGATCAGATTCTGGTCCATCTGAAGTGTCTCCTTGCAGATGCAAATTTTAGTCACAGCATGCAATTGCTGATATTGCTCAACAGGTTTATCACTGCAACTGAGATTGCATTAAATGGAATGGAGCCCTCCCTTCCCTCGTCTTTTCTCCCACAATTTCTCCCCATCTACACCTCTCAATCATCTAAATAGCCAACTACAGGTCTACAAAGTACATAAAAGGAAAGACCCCAAAGGTTAAAAGTAACAGTAAGACAGCAAAATAGAAAATAAAATTCACCCTGAAGCCCTCCATATATTATGTACTCAGCTTCCTTCGCCCTCCCTGATCAAGCAATCCTTCCCTTAATTGACTGGATAAAGCCACTTCTGATGGAATTTTGATTATAACTATCTACAGGACTCTCACAGATACTGGCATTAATAAAAAGATAGACTTCTAAATTCAAGTAGATCTGGCCATGGGACATTACATCTTGCATAAATTTCTTGCAAACTGGGCGAATTTCTTTGCTGAGGGTAGCAGAAAACATCATGACTTGCTTATCATGAGGAGTCATTTTGAAAATCTCCTGCACATCTCTCCTCATATCTGCAAAACAGATAGGAATTGTTCTAAGAATCAAATGACCTAAGACATTGGGAAGCACAACTATCCATTCAGAACATAAAGTATTTCACCACTTACCAAGTGATTCAAGCATCTTATCACATTCATCAAGGATAAAATGTCTCACGTTTTTCAAAGACAGGTCCTTATCTCTGGCCAATGCAAGTATTCTTCCAGGTGTCCCAACAACAATATGTGGGCATTCATTTTTTAGCAAATCCTTGTGAATTTTGATGTTGACACCACCATAGAAGACAGCAACCTTGATATCTGGCAAATAAGTACTAAACCTCTCGAACTCATGACATATCTACAATACAAAATAATCATAAATAAGGAAAGATGTATAAATTATTTCCACCAATCTCCTTAGAAAATGCAAATATTAGTAGAAGTTGCACCTACCTGGTATGCCAACTCCCTCGTATGGCATAGGACAAGGGCAATAACTTGGCCAGAAGTCGGCTCAATTTGTTGAAGACTTGATAGAACAAAAACTGCAGTCTTCCCCATACCAGATTTAGCTTGGCAGATCACATCCATGCCCAAGATAGCTTGAGGGATGCATTCATGTTGAACTGACGAAGAACCAAACAAAATTGTACCGAAGGAACCCTTGGTAAGTAAAACATAACCCCCTGTTCCTTTAATGGAAATGTTTACCAAACGATAATACTGCTCCAAAATGAAGAGTTGAATATGTTACCTAGAAGAAAAAAGAAGGAGATTTTCAAGTATCCAGGAAATAAAATCATGCAAAAATTACTAGCAACGCAAAATGGCAAAACACTGTAGAAATACATACTGGAAGACATAACTGAAATTCTATCTTTTGGTTCAACTCGTTACACATGAAGAGTCTGAATCAATCAAATTTGTTGTCATAAATGAAAAAAAAGAACATGACACCAATATAGTATAGCCAATAAACATGTTCTTCTCAACACAGTTTTGCAGAAGTGTGTTAACAAAGTTCATCAATAAAACATACACAAACATCCAATCTCAAGATGGAGGTCCAGAAAAAACACACTTAAACCAGTGCCCAAGCTAATCCCAAAGCTTCCTCGAAACAGAAACACATATGTTAATCAACAAACTACGAAATACATGTTATCAAATGACAAGACCACAAAACACACTTAAAACACAGTGCCCAAGCTAATTTGAAAGTTTCCTCAAAACAGAAACACATATATTAATCAACAAACTAAGAAACACATATTATCAAAAGACAAGACCAGGTGCTTGCCTTCGGAAGGATGCTCAAACCCAGAGTCCACGATGGCACGAAGAAGCTCTGGCTTCAGCAAGAAGTCTCTGAATCCGGAACTGTGAATACCGACATAGCCCCTGCATACCAAAGCACAGACTTTCACATGAATAACCTTGAGTTAAAGCTGAAGTTAAGTAAAACATGTTCCTTAAAGAAGTAGTAGTAAAGTAACATGCTAAAGCAAAAAATGTATGCAAGCCAAACCAAAACCCAAAATATCAGTCAACTACCACAACAGAAAATTTACAGCCTTATCAGATTCCAAATAATTCAGATACAAAATAAGACTAAATCTTAGTGATCTCCTTTGCAGTAGCAGGCACAAACCTACAAGGACCCAGTTAAACTAGTTCACGTTCTCAATTTAGCTCAAGTGTAAAAGCAAATTTTCAAAGTTCAATACATTGGTTAGATACACCTACCAGATCAAGCAAAGTGTTAAATACAAAAAAAAAAAAGAAGGTTAAATAGGTGTAGACAACTAACTTCTTGGCGGCTTCGCCATTGACTTTAGCAGCAACAGAATCGGGGGCTTTTTCTTCTTCTTCCTCGTAGTCGAGAAGCTCCTCCTCGTACGCATCGTTGTCTCTTGTCTCTCCCATGTTGTATTACCTAATCCCACAGATCTCAATTTAGATTTTGCCAAATAAACGAAGGCAATAATCGGCAGAAACAGGAAATAAGTATACATAAATTTTGATCCGAATTAGAGTTTAGAAAAACTAAAGATTAGGGTTTAAAACACATATCCAATAGCAATCAAGCAGAAACTAATAACGAAAAAGAGCGAAACTGGAAGAGAAGAAGATACCTGAGACAGTGGGAAGATGGAAATGAGTGATAGGGTTAGGGTTTGGGTTTAAAGAGGCTGCAAAGGGAAAGGGTTAGAAAGCTTAAAAAGAGATTTGAGGAAAGAGATTTGAGACACCCAAGACCACAGAACAGAACGATAGACAAAGAGAGCGTGCTAGGGTTTGTATATAATAAGAGAGATGTTTGACCTAAATGCCCTTGCTTTTTGGTCAATATTTCTTCTGTTATAAATTTATAATTTTGTTTTTCTGGAACTAGTGACCGGTGAGTGGCCCGCGGTGGAAGTGATAAGCTTGCAACTACAATTATCCTTTTGTGATCAAATGAATTACTGAAAGAAATAAAAAGGAAGAAGAAATTTGTATTAAACGAAAGAGTTCACACGGCCGTAGACTATTCTATTAGACTATTAAACGAAAATAGTCTCCGTCCCACAAGAACAAAACCTTCCCTGAATGGCCTTTGCTACCGCCTTCACCCTTGTTCTTCCACTGCAACCTACAGCTAACTTGAATCAAATTTTCACTCGTCGTGGAAATTGCTGTACAGGGACTAATGGAGGGCGGCCGGAGATTCTTGGGTTTCACAAATCATCTGTCACAGTTACACAACGTTATCTTGTGAAAACTAAGGTGAAATTTTTTACTCTGTACCCTTCCTGAATCCTTGCGTAAGTTTAGTTGAATGTTTTGAGTTTCTGATAATAGGCTGCAGCTGCACCAAGTGATTCTAACCCGAAACGGAAGAGTGTGATATGTGCAGATTGTGATGGTAATGGTAAGCCAACTAACTTTGCATGCCTGTGAACCAAACCCCTTTTTCCGTTTTCATCTTACGTTGTAGATTTAGGATCCTAATCATATAGTTCAAGTGCTCAAACTTCCCCTCTTATCATCAATCTCCACTAGCAGTGTAGCGTAGTATAGTAACTCTTTCTGCTACGACTTGAATGAAGCAAACCTTGTGATAAATTACTACCTCTTTCTGGATGCTTTAGTGAAAGCAGAAGGTTCGGGGTCATCCAGAGCTTTTAAGGAAAAATTTATGCAACTCTATAACTTGGTTCTTTTCCTTACTATTCCGCTTACTTTGATGTGCGAGAATAAAGTTTATTAAACTTCATTTTTGCAGGTGCAGTTTTGTGCTCGCAATGCAAAGGTAGTGGGCTGAATTCTGTTGATCTCTTCAATGGTCTATTCAAAGCTGGTGATTCCTGTTGGCTTTGCGGGTAACCACATGATAGCCTCAGAATTAAATTTCTTCATTTATTACACAAAACCCCCAAACTGACTTTTTGTCTTTCTCCTACCTTAGTTTAGATCGTATAAATTAATAACTAGGGAACATCTTGCAGAGGCAAAAAGGATATGTTGTGCGGGAACTGCAACGGAGCAGGCTTTATTGGTGGTTTTATGAGCACATTTGACGAGTAGTACCGCCTTGTGGGATGGATGTGGTTATAATACTGCGTAGTAAATGCTGTTGCCTGTTATAGCTCTGTATTATCAGAAAAAGCAGTTCTCTACCGTACAGTTGCACCTTCATCACATTTGGAGTCGAAGAAGTATATAAATTGTATAACTGATTATTTCCCCTACTAACACTATAACAGCATGAGATCTTGACTCAAGCTCCAAGAACTTGCCGATAACTGGTCCTCAAGGTAGTCATCAAACGAAAGCCACATTAACTTAATAGAATTTGTGTATTCGAGATGCCCATCCGTTTGTCTGATCAATCATTACGCCTGGTGATGGAGTGAGCAGCATTTTTCACATGTTTAGCAAATCCGATCGAGGTGTGAATTCTGCAAATCCATATGTTTTACTATGTATATATGTTCCATGTTACTTGTCACCCTAAATACATTCAATACAAAATCCTAGCATACTACTGAAACTGAAAACTACATCACGGCATGAAATTTTTTAGTTAACTTATACTATTTACAATAATTTCAGCATCTTCAATTTCTTGTCAAATTGAAAATGTTGAGCAACAGCACAGTAAAAGGACTTCAATTACATATCTAATTATCCCCACGAAAACTAACAAAAGAAAGTTGGACTATCTCAGTTTATTCTATCAGAAAACAGCAGTCAAGAAAAAAATTACTATTTCGCGACTCGCTCTACAACGGTGCTTTCTTCCAGTTCTCCTCTTAAGGCATTAGCTTGCAAAGGGGGCAAAGAAAACATGTTCACAGTTGAGCTTCCACTTCGAACCTCCTTTAGGACACGTAATGCTGATAAAGTTTGCTTCATGTAAATGCTCTCCATATTCTCAATCTCTATGAGTTCTTCAGGAACTTTGAGAATGCTCCCTGTACCATCCATAGAAACTTCAGAGTCACAGCCTGCTGTAGCGTCAGTTCCTTCTGGCAAAGCTGATGGTTGGTTACTTGAGAAAAGTCTCTCAAGCGTGGATTCACACTCCTTTACAAGCTTGTTAAGCACATGAGTAGAGAAGAATGGCTGCTGCATAATCTTTTGGATGAAAGGCAAGCGAACTAAATCGCCGCTTCGCTTGTCATATTTCTTCAGTATCTTCACCAACCCTGTAAAGGAATACAAAAGTTCGTGAGAAATTGTCAGAACTTTGAACATCTCATTAAGTGAAAACCACACATTCAAGACAAAGCATTCATCCAGTGACAAGCTTCTTATCATTTGCCCATTTGATATTATCATCTTAGATAAGTAACATCATGACAGAGAGTCACGTCCAAGCTTGTGCGATGAGATACCTTCCAGCTCACACTCTAATTGTATCAAGCCAACCACATGCCATAACAACTCACAACTATTATAAGCTTTCACAAAGCACATATGGGAGCAAAGCGTACAATTCCAACACAACCAAAATACCAGTTGGAGTTTCTTTTTTTATTTTAGTTTCCATCTTGTTGCGTATAGGCCACTTATTCTAAAATAATGATGGAAACCAGGTGACTTTGAAAGGACTGGGAAAATGAAAACCATTTAGTTACACATAAACTATCTAACCAATTCCACCCTGCATTAATGTTTGTTTGATCCATAAATAACATTTGATCTGACCCAATTGCAAGGAAGAGGCAACTACCTGTGTAGTTAAAGGCGCTGTAATTTTCTAACAAGACCATCTCTCCGTGGAAGTCCACAATCTCCCTACCTACTGTCATCAGTTCATCTGAATCCTTGGAATTTGCTACCCTATCTTGCAATTCCTGCAGTCAAATAAAGTGAAACAATGTGCAGGCGTGACACTAATTATAATTAGTGGTACAAACAACAATAACAAATTTACAGCACTTCTGGGGAAAAAAATTGCTACCAAACACGTATCATGGAATACAAAATACACTAGTGAAGACATATGAAAAGGATGCCTTATTTGTTCACTGCAAACAACGACATACTAGAACTAAGGTGACATTAATTAACATGTGAAAACTACAATCACCGTTCCTCCTCCAAATTCAACAAATACAATTCCCCTATCAGTCAATAAAAAGAGCAAGCAATTACACGCAATTCTCTCCTTTTGGACACCAACCCTCAACCTCTCATCAATTAAATACATCATCAAACTATCATAGACAAAAAAGGAAAGAAGAAGAGAAAGAAGATTACCTTCCATTTAATAACGGAGTCTTCTTCTTTATCAATGATAAAAGAATTGAACTTGTCCAATTCGTTTTCCAAAAGCCTAACAAAATCATTCACTACCTGTGGGTAATCACGGCCGTCCAATCTGGGACGTTTAGCACCTTCCTTAGGGTAAATTAATTTCAATTGTTTCTTCAGATCCTTGTAGGACAAGAACTTGTCTCTCCACTCCGGCAACGTCGCCTCCACCAATCCGTTGAGGCTCTTCGAGAACTTCATTCTCTCTTTTGTGCCTCCGATTGCTTTCACTCGTTTCGTTAGTGTAATTAGCGAGAGAAAGTGGAAAGCTTTTCGAAGAATATTTTGGTCAGAATTCAGAAACATTAAAAAAAAAAAGATTACGCACGGAAATTTCGAATATACTCTTTGGGTTTGCTTTGGATATTATTTTTATTTTTATTACCATTTAAATGATATAAGGAATAGTAACGGTCCGGTTCAGCCCTCCTAAGATGTGTCAGAATCATAATTTAAATTTTGATCAATCGAAGTCGGATCAAAGTAGAATTTCAAGCAATTTGTAATCGGACAAAATTCAAATTGCCTCGACATCAATCGCAGCTTGACCCATCAATCCCTCTCCATTCTTAAACCTACCAACAAACAAGCTTCAAAAACACACAAATTCCAGCCTTTTAAATATTCAAGATGAGTTTTTAAGAAGAAAACTCAAAGCAGATTTCTAGCAAACGAAACTCATGCACTTATTGCGTGATTTATTTGTAAATAGTTAACAGTATAATTTGATGAGTAAAATGTTGGACAAATTTGTCTTATCTCATAAAGTTGAATAACTATTAGTTGTATTTTTCAAAATTTGTAATAACTTATCGAATAAATTGGCTCAATAAATGATCTAAATCGATGGATCGAAGTTCGTGTGAAAAATAGATCCCAATCAGTATAGATTGGATCTATATCGAGCTTGTGATGGGGAAACTCGATATAGAAGTTAAATATAAAGGGTAAAGTCTCTTATAGTTGCTCATATTAATCATAAGTATAAGGATTCTCTAATCTATTAAGAGAGCTTCATGTTTTGAGAAAGCTATAGAAAAACCTTACCGGTGTCCTAAAGAGCAGTTCCTGTGAAGACGACGGTGGATTCGTGCTCGTTTTGACTTCGAGAAGCTCGTTTAAAGTTATAGAGACTGAAATCTGGTATTTTCTGCATTTCTTCGTTTGTTTATCTTTTACTTTCGATCCATAATACGTAAAAATAAGTTACCGTTACGTATTACATGTGGTATCAGAGTGCTGACGCACTACTGATGTCATATAGCAGCTATAGTAAATTCAAAAAAAAATTTAGATTTCCCGTAAGGGGTGGCCTAAAGTGTTTTGGATCAGTTTTTATGTAACATCCCGTTACTGATAGGAAGGTCATTATGGTAATTTGGGAAGGGTTAGGATTTTTATTTCATTTACTGATTTGAGCATTCATTGGCCTCTAATTATAGAGGATTAAGTTAATTGCACATGCATTTATAGGTACATGCATTCATGGCTTTTTCGGCATTTAATTGTGAGCATGAATTGACTGGATTGTGATTCGATTGAGAAATTAGGAATAATTGGGTTTGGATAATTGATTTAGAATGGTATAA
>JAOTIZ010000008.1:16801000-16818360 GCA_027123425.1 Erythroxylum panamense | reverse complement strand
ATATATATCCAACAATTCAAGCATTCTTAATCTATCATAGCAATTCAAGCATTAATCAATTTAGATCAAAACTCATAGCACACAACACTCAATGCATAATACTTGACAATTCAAAGATGCAATGCATAAAAAACGGCTCGAGAGTTCTATGGAACAAAACGGAGAAACTGAAGTTTACACCGTAAATAAAACGAGTTTGATCTCTCAAGATCTCATGGCCTCAAGCGGGCAGCTGGGAGAAGGCTATAGATCAACGTGCACATGAATAACAAAATGTTCCTCTCTCGCCCAAACATAATCAAATTCCAATGCTTAACTCATTTCACACACATTCATACTTTTCATGTTCATCATGCTTTCATAACTCTTATGCCTTTTCCTCCTTCCATTTAATTCAAAATGCTATAACCTCTTTCAAGGTATAACATAATCACAAAGCGACATGCATTTCCAATCATGCTTGCGCGCGACTTGAGCGAAATTTCTACAAGGTCGTGATCGCGACTTCCTCTTTTTTCTTTTTTTCCTCCAACCTGTCTTGGTAAAAAGAGCATAACTTTCACTAGGAATATTGGATTAAGGTCATTCAATGACCGTTTTGAAGAAGACTTTAAGACCTACAACTTCCATAAAGACTCAAAAAAGATATTTTCCCACTAAAAGGGTTAAATTTTCCAATCAATGTACCTTTCTCGAAAGACCATCCTATGCAACATCACAAATTTATAATAATCATATCTCCCAACTTCGATGTCTACAAATTTCATACTATATATCATTGGAAAGCTGGAAAGATAATCTTTTAGCAAGATTATTCTATTTTTTCTGAATTCAACACACAATTTCTACACCTATGAAAGACTTGAAATATGAAATGTACAACTACAAGATAAATAAGCACATACACATTAGAACCTTCTTCACTTCTCAATTCATTTCTAAATTAAAATGAAGTTCATACATAGCTTTAATTGCATACCAACATTGCATCAAAGATTTAACACAGGATACAAAATACATTGGATGCTCAATGTTTGATATGCTTATAAAGCTATCCAAAAGTCTAGTCACTAACTTAGTTACAAAAGTCTCTAACTATCTTGGAGTTTCCGAAGCCTTGCAAGGTTCAACACTCATCTTGTTTTGCATTTAAAGAGTGAAAAAATATGGGATGAGCTACAAAGCTCAGTGGCTAATATTTTTATAGCCATCGGTAATTAGTCACAAATTCAGGCATAGTTACATATATATGTCCAGCAATTCAAGCATTCTTAATCTATTCTAGCAATTCAAGCATTATTCAATTTAGCTCAAACTCATAACACACAACATAGACTTTAGCCATTAAATATAACACTCAATTATACACTATACTTGACAATTCAAAGATGCAATACACAAATAATTGGCTCGAGAGTTCCGTGGAATAAAAAGGAGAAACTGAAGTTTACACCGTAAACAAAACGAGTTCAAATTCTCAGGATCTCGTGGCCTCAAGCGAGCAGCCGGGAGAAGGCTATAGGTCAATGTGCACGTGACTAACGAAACAGGTTCCTCTCTTGCCAAATCACAAGCAAATTGATGCTCAATTTAATCATATGCTCATACTTTCATACTTTTTCTTCTTTTCATTTAATTCAAAATGTTATAACCTCTTTCAAGGTATAACATGATCACAATGCATCATGCATTTCCCATCAAGTTACAACAATTTAATTTCAAGCAAATCCATTTCAAGAAATCAACGTACACACACATAGTTAAGAATTTGTCCAATCACATAATAACTATAAATAAATTACCCACCTAATTTTTGCTGAAAATCCAAACTTAGGATTGCCTCTCCTCTTGCTCTTGAGTAAGGCTTTCTTGATTCCCTTCAAATAAACCAATTTCTATTTAATCCAAATTCAAATGAAAATTCATAAAACTTCAAAAATAAAAAAAGCTAAAATTGAACTTAAACCTAACCTACCTATATTCTATCTAGGTTAGAAAACCCATGATCTAGTTTAGAAATCCTAGGAATCAATGGGTTCTCTTCTATTATCTTCCAACACAAACTCTTCATTCTCTACACAAAACTCCCTTATCTCTCTAACTCCTTCATTCTTAACATAACCCATTTTTCTAAAAAAGCAAGAAGAAAAGATGATTAACTTATTTTAACAAGCTTGATTTATCTTTTTTCTCCATGATTTTCTCTCTTTCCTAGCTTCTCCCATGATCTTCTTCTTCTTCTCTTCTTGCTCTTATGTTTTTTTTTTCTTATTTCCTTTCTTCTCACGATTCTCTCTTCTTTCTCACTTATTCAAGACACATTTTTTAGGTTGTCTTCCCATTTTACTCTTCACTTACTTGGCCTTTCCAATTCTACCCTCCGTCATTTATTTTCTTTACCAACTCCTTAACTCTCTTATCACCATACCATACTATAATTTAATCCTTATCTTTCTATCCAAAATTCTAATTTCTACTCATGCCCAATAAATTAATGGGCTCAAATATAAAAATAAAAAATAATTAATTAAACAAGTAATAGATAATTTAGAAAAAAAATTCGGGGTCTAACATGTAACAATTATATAGTTAATACATTAATTATGTAATTTAAAATGTTGGACAAGCTAAGAATTGAAAGTTAAATCATAGATTCAATCTATCTAATCTTGGTAAACTCACACATCTTCACCTTCCTACTAATAACTCTAAAGTATAAGAAAGAGTTATTAAAAAAAATTTAATCATAATTAAACTGTGTTAGTTAATGCATATAATGTTTACTTGTTTGTAAACTTATAACTTTATTAGGCAACAAACAAAGTCGATGCTAATCATGTTTTACTAAACTCTGTTTAGATTTTGACTTCTTTATTAAGTTTAAGTCTAATATTTTAAGTGGCTTAAACTTCATAACTTAATTGTAAAAGTAATTATATTAAATATTTTAATTTTTAATCTCGTATAAATAAAGATGTAATTGTCTTATAAACATAAGATAAGATACAAATTTAAATATGCCACATTATTTAGCATGCTAATTTTTAAAAAAATTATGTCAACTCTAAAGTCTAAATTAGTAACCTTATGTCTATCCCACAGTAGCATATTGTATGACAAAAAATTGTCAAAAAAAATTAGTGCACTACCAATTGAATTAAATAACCGGTGCTCTTTTCAATTTCCATTAATGAAAGCAAACAACTTCAATGAATCAATTCCCATTTTTCAATTCGACTCCACACAAGAAGCAACGTCAATACGCAACAACAAATTAAAAATTTTCATTCCCAATTCATAAAATACATCAACAGTTCCATTCACAATTTACAAAAAATACATAAAGTCATAAGCACACACCTAATTATTTTAGAATTCAACAACAATTTCAACGAGTCAGGTCAGATCGAAAATATATCTAGATCTATTTCAAATTTGGCATAGAGGAGGAGACTTGAGACTCCAAGAGTGGTGGGTGGGCTGGTGGGGCGACCGTGGTGCTTTGGTGGCGTTAGTAATTGTGGTAGGTCGTAGGTGTGGTGCTTGAGAGAGAGAGAGAGATGTGTGAATTTGTTAGAGGGAAGTAAAAAAGTGAGAGAAGGAGCTAGGTAGGGCCGCCAGTGGTGGAGTTGTTACGTCGCTAAAGAAAAGAGAGGGTCGTCGACGTTTAAATGACAGAGAGCAAGTGAGGTGAGAGAAAATAATTGTGGGAGTGAAAGAAAAAAGAGTATCGTCCGGTATGAGAGTGGAAAGAGGGGATGTTTAATTTCTTTTTTTTTACAACTTAGTCCTCTAATTTTGTAAAACTTATAGTATCGGTTGGTATATAGCTGATATTTTAAATATCGACGGTACCGCCTGGTACCAAGTAAAAAATGCTGGTATCGGCTAGTATTTACTCTCGATACAAACGCCCTTGTCTCATACAAGTTTCTGTCCGGTACAATGCATGCCGGCTAATATCAACCTGTACGTAACAGATTTCAATACACTAATTATACAGCAAAGCATTGCCTTAAATTATTTTGGTTGCTGAACAGTAAATATTAACTATGGAATTGATTTAGTTGAAATAGCTCTCCCTTTTGGACTATGATTTTAGCGTTTAGATTCATGATATCATAGCTGCTGGTGAGCAGGATTTTCTGCCGAGCTATTTATAACCAAATAGAGTATCCATGATTCTAATTCTGTGGAAATCCAGAAGAAAGAAACAAATATAATTGCTTTGGTTTGGTGGATAAAACGACATCAAAAGTGGGAGCCAACTATGAAAACGCATTTAATTGCTAGACCCTACCACTACCATACTTACTACGGCAGTTTACCCGAAAAACACGTGTGTACAGTAACTAACTCTGTTTTATCTCTGCCATACAGAAGGCCGCCATCGCCAACTTACCTGGAGAGGGTAAAAGAATTAGCGAAGACAAGACAAACACAGGCGGAAGCAACCAGGGTCTTAGTGAATGGTTTTGGGTCTGGGTTTTGATGCCCAACTGTTTCTTGAAGAGGTGAATCAAAAGAAGAAAACCATCAATTTCCCACCTTTTCTATTCGACCCATCATGCCATTTATATGGTCTGTTTCACCGAAGTCCCACCCTTACTTGGTTTATTTCTTTTATCTTGGGTTATTTTAGTTTCACTGTTTCTACAAGGTTTGAGGTTTCTCTTTTGTTTTGTTTTACCTGATTTCCAATGGAAGATGTCCTGGAGATGTTGTTTTTCTGATGTAATATCTGGATCCACGTGTTTTTTTATTGCTCAAAAATTTTCGATTCTTTTCTCTTTATAATATGTCACTTATTCCTCTTCACTATGGTGCAGGATACTTGAGCCTAATTTAGGGCTTTGAACCAAAGATCGCAGGCCTGACTCGTGTCAATGCACTTGTGTAGATCCCTTCCTCCTTGGATGCGTCAACTAATCGCATGCATGGGGTGAGCTCTTTCACTCTATCGGTTTTTATGTCTATTTCCCATTTTACCAGATGTATGAGATTAAAGGATATCTTCTTTGCTCTCAACGGCTTTCTGGGTAGATGAACAGGAAAGTAAGGCTTCTTTGGGTAGTTTTATACTCTTTTTTTTTTTTTGGTAAATAGGTAGTTTTATACTTTTACTTGGAGGAATCTTGCCTTTTTGTGCTTGCTTGTTGTGTAAGCGAGGTTGAGTTGGATGAAGAGAGAAACGTGTAGGGGCTTTCTATATTTGCATTCTTTCCTTGAAGTAATTGCCAATTGGATGGATTATACGTGGGGTTGTTCTTTTGTATAGATATTCTATACAAGCATGGATTCTAGGTGTTGTCTGCTGATACAAACCCAGAGATGCTTTGGCCGGAATCCCTGTTGTTCATTTGTGCTATTTACTGAAGCTTATCTGCGTGCACTTTTGCTTATGACGATGGGGTCTTTTAAGAAGAAATTCAAGGCTCTTTTGGTGTGAGAATTTTCTGTTTCGTTTAATTGTCTAATTGAATATCTGGTTAGAAAGAAAATAGTACTTGATCACCTTTATGAAGCATCTACCTGGGCTTACGTCTTTCTGATGATTTTGAAAATCTGATTGAGCAACTATTTGTTGCAATGGGTAAAGATTTGAAGCTATTTAGGACTATACGTCCATTATACTGCTTCAAAAATGTTCTTGCTCTATCATTTCCTTCAAACAGTGCATTCTTAATGCATAATGAAATTATCGTGAGGTGTCCTAAAATTTGATGGATGATGCATACTTCATTCAGGTTTGTAATTTGGATTTTCATAAGACAACTTGGTGGATTGCAGTATTAAAGTTGTAAAATTTGTTGGATCCAGGGCCATGCATTTGCCCCACTAATAGGTTTGTATTTTGATGTGCGACTAGTGAAATTATTATTTTTGGCCACTTGAAAACTTTCACCGGTAGCTAAAATATTCAAAGTAAATATCTTTTCTTGCTTCCTCTCCCTCCAATTATTTGGTGTTCAAATATTATGAGGAACTTGAATTATATATTCATGTGTTAACCAATATAATTCGCACTCTTTAGAAAATATTGGAAGGATGATATGTGGGAAGGCTTCTTTGGAATAATTATATTGCTTTGATCTTCTAATTTCTTTTCACATTATGGACTCATCTCTTTGGTTCCCTTTTCGCTTTTCCCTACCTTTCTTCTGGTTATGAAAGTGCGGATTGGCTTAATTTTTAAGGGGTGCTAATGGTACCATGGTTAAACCTCTTTTGTAACAGAGCAGAGGTTGCTTTGGATGCTTTGCTAAACCCTCTACTATTATTTCCGTTGATGAGTCATCTAAGGGGACTAGAATTCCACGCTGTCCAGTAAGGAAATCTAGCAAAGCGGATAATTTCTGGAGTTCCAGTACTACAGAAATGGACAATAGTGCAGTGCAATCCCAGAGAAGCATTTCTTCAATCAGCACGTTGAACCAGTCGCACAAACCTCTCTCTAATCCTGGCAACTCAAACAACCCTTCAGAATTTGTTAATTATGGTAAGCACATTTTCATTAAATTGTTCAGAAAATAGATCCTGTATGTCTAACATCTTTAAAGCAATGGCACTGCCAGTTTATGATTCCCTTAAGGTATTGTCCAACTATCTCAATGTTTAATCGCCGTCTGTTTAGTGGTGGTTTAAAGTTGTGATAGTTTTTGTTCTTTTAGAATCTCATTTCTAACTTGTGCTTTTTTGTCTGATCCACTTGATTGAAAACGGAAGCTTTGTTGAATGTAGGCTTTCTTTTCTGGGACCAAACAAGGCAGGAATGGCTTGGAAGTAGAAGTTCTGAGAACAAGAAAGAAGTTCGAGAACCAACAATAAGGTGGAATATCTCTCCTGTACGATGATGAAGCACAAACATGTTTGGGCAATTGTCTTCCATGAATTTTTCTTTAGTTCTATTATGTTTCAAGTTGCAATAGTATGATGTCCTGAGGCAAAGGATAGCAGAATTTTGATTTGGCCTGAATCAAGACAATTGGCTGCATGACCAGAATATGGGTACACAAAGAATGTGTCCCTTTTACTCTGCCCCTACTCTTGATTTTCTTTCAGTCTGTCTTTTTATATTAAGCTTTGGTGTGGAAACTTGTGTTCTTACCATCTTATGTCCATTTCTCTGAACACAATCCTTACTGTGAGAGAAAACTCTTGCAATAGTTGTGGTTGTTGCTTCTGTTCTGTCTGCATGTTTTGACGTTTATTTTTGGTTGGCTGCATTTTTGTTTGCATGTTATATTTTTGTTGAGTCAATCATTTCAACTACTGCTTGTTTTGCAGCTGGAATGCCACATATGAAAATTTGCTCGGAGGCAACAAGCGTTTCCCCCGACCTATACCTCTTGCAGTAAGTTAGGTCTAGTCTTCCTCATCCTAGTATTGCTGTCATATATTCTTACCTTCCTGTTTGCCTCTGGGATTTCAAATGGCAGGAAATGGTGGATTTTCTAGTAGATGTTTGGGAACAGGAGGGCTTGTACGACTGAATAAGCTGGAATGTTTTCTATTAATCCCGTACAAGTTTTCTCTGGCATTCACAACAGTTCTTGTTAAAGTTGTTGCAAAATGAAAATGCAGGCCTTAGAAAGAAGCTCTTAGTAGTTGTTCATGGCTTCCTAACACTGTGGCACCGTTATAAACCAAAAATTGTAATCTTTTTAAGGAAATCATTTACTTATCCTTCTGTTGTCTGTACCGCACCAGCACGTATCCAAATAATCAGCATTACTGTTGTTGTCAAGACCATTCTGCAGATTATCTATCAACCATCAATTTTCTTCGCTATTGATTAAAGGAAAGTTTTGAGGATAAATTGCGTTTATCTATGTAACCAAAGTTCCCGGTCCATTGTCATCCTGACTTCGCCAATCTTGCAAGTTGTCGGCTATCCTGTAATAAGATCACGCCAATTACATGAGCTGTAGAAGAACATCTCGGTCCAAGTAGCCTATGTCGCCAGGTTGATGTGGAAATTATGTATTTTTTTCAGTCAAGTACGCCGGAGTGTTGCCGTTTAATTCTTCTTCAATTTGCTCTTGATGTTTTAAATTTTTATATCTACACTTTGTTGATTGAAAATTTAGAACAACCATGGATATCTCCTCTAAGTAAATTAAAAACAAAGCTAACAGAAACAAGTTTAAAATGTACACTTATGGTTTATTATTTTTAAAATTACTTGTGATTTAAAAAATCACAATTGCTCATAATTTAAAAAGTTTACCATTTTTAATCAAATAATCCTCTATAAATTACTGTTGTCCTCTTATATCTCAAAGATGTGATTTTAATTTTCAAGGTGGAAATTAACTCTTTAAAATAACTTAATGTATACAACTATTTTCACATGGCATCCTGCAATAAGGAAGAAATATTAGTTTCAAAGGTATAAAAAATGAAGATATTTGATAATATATACATTATGCATTAAGATTACTTAAAATTCTTATCTCAAGTAACATTATACGAATAATAAAAAAATTCTAATTACAAATTATAAATAATCAAAAGAGTTGATTTAGTAAAAAAAATGAATTGAGACAATAAAAATATTTTTAAAGTAAATACCAAAATGATATATTTTAAAATAAATATTTGATCGAAATCCTTAAAATAAAATTTCATAATTTTAATATAATTTAATAAAAAAATATTGAAAATTATAATAATATAAAAATAATTTTATATAATGACTTGTTGGGATTTCAAGTGGGAGTGGGAATCTCATATTAGAAAGAGATAAAATTAGTTAAGGACATAAATAAAAAGGATCCATAAATTTAATATCTTAAGATTTTGAGTCAAAGTGTGAAGCCTACGAGTATGTTCCTTTACTGGGCTTAATAAGTGGTATCAGAATTTAAAGAATATGTAAAGCCTACGAGTATGTAAAGCCTACAAGTATGTTTCTCAAGAAAGTGGACTCGCCAGCATTAACTAGTAGTATAAGAGCTAATGGTTTGTCAAGGAACCAGTATAGAGACGGTAGTCAATTCCCGTAATTGCTATCCCTGCGTGAAAAAGCAAGGAAACTTCTAGTAGTCCCAAGCCAGTTTAGTAGAAGGACTCTTAATGATGTTATATACTCAAGATGCTAAGAAAAAGACAGAAGAAGGCTTTCCCTCAAGAAAAAACTTAACTTTAATTTGAAAGTTCACACGAGTAAGAGATTGTTGAGATTTTAAGTATGAGTGAGAATCTCACGTTAGAAAGAGATGAAATTGATGAGAGACGTATAAGTGGATAGTACCCATAAGTTTAATACCTTAAGATTTTGAATGATATTTCAAGTATGAGTGAGAATCTCACATTAGAAAGAGATGAAATTGATGAGAGACCTATAAGTGGATTGTACCTATAAGCTTAATACCTTAAGATTTTGAGTTACAGCGTGATTTCAAATCCCATAATTATGCTCCATGATATAAATTTACGAAGAAAGTAGGCTTGTCAGAACCAACCTGACTATCCTACTAATTTTTTAGTCGTCTAATTTGAGATAATATGCTAATATTTTTTTAAAAGATGAACAAAATGTAAATTCATAGATATTTTTCTTTAAATTGTAGAAGAGTGAATAAAAATGTATATTTTAATATTGTAGGAGTAATTTGAATCACAATGAATCGTAAATGAGTAAAATATTTGTAATTTTTATTTTTAAAATGTTTTTATGTAATTAATACAAGCATAAAACTCCTCTTGAAGGTACATTTGATGTTTCACTCTCCTCCTGCAATATGGTGTTCATTCGTAAAAAAGTTTCTGGCCAAAGTCGCCGCATCTTAACCTTAAAAAAACAAAGCCCAACTGGTCCTAAACCTTATAAACCATGCGTTTAACGTTTTAGTTGTGAACTAACTTTTATTTTGTTGATCAACCCCTTTTGCTGTTCAACCCACGTTTTAGCTAAATGAGGTGTGAACACCGTCTAGTTTTCAACTCTCCTTTTTTTGGCTGCTTTAAGATCAAATCATATAATCCTGACGTCCAACAAAAAACGTGGGTGTGGGATAGGATAGGATTACTAAGAATAATAAAAGACCTAGCTAGAACACAGTTCGTATTTTCTGTGTTCTAATCAATGGGAGTTGTTGAAAATGAGACACCTGCTTCTTTATATTCTTTGCACAATCAACCGCAAGTGGTAAGACTAAACGTTAGTATCAATAATTAAAATATCGGATTAATCAATCTCCTTAAGTATAAAAGTTTTAAACTATATAATTAACTATTTCGATTTATTTAATAAATTTTGTTATCAAAAATTGATTAATTTATTAATTAAACCATCAATTTTTATTAATTAACCAATTTTAATACATCAAAATAAATTAATTAGTTTTTATTTGACAGTATTCTTTTTCAATTAAATTCTAATCTTTTTAATAAATAAAAATATTCTCTTTCTTTAATCATATTTTAAATTGTTTAATTTGTTTCAATTTTTATTATATACTGATCTTATGATGGTCTAATAATTGAACCTTTAAATTTTTTTATCTTATCAATTTAATTTTAGTCTATTTTTAAAATACTGGTTAATAGAGTAGTAACATCCAAGGACATTTGTCAAAAAAGTTTTGTCAATTAAAATTAACAAGACTATAATAATTGAATGTACGTGTTGAAATTAGGTCAAATTACATTTGGTGTGCAATAGATGGAATGGTAATATTTCCATACATGGACTCTAAATTGGGTTTGGAGCTATAGTGGTAATATTTTAATACACCACAATGTGTGAATAATTTCAAATAAAATTAATTTAAGAGAAGGCATCAAAAATAGTGGTAATGATGACTTTCAACTTCCTATATGGTGTTAAAACAAGGGTCGGCCATCCTTTCGAACGGTCGAAGGAATTTTATTAGTTTCTCTCTACATTGTTCCTTTCTCTAGATAACAAACATTAATTTCATTGTAGTCCTAAATATTGTTTGCCTGCAGCAAAACTCATGAAACAAATAATTTTCCTTTTTCTTCTTTCCTAGGTTGTAGATTAAATGTGTGCAACGAATGATTGTACTAAGCCTATTATACAAAGTCAAAATCAACATATCTCGTACACAAAGCTCTCCCCTTTGTGAGGATCGGAAGAAGGTCATTAATATACCCAGTCTTTCTTTTTGTATTTTTACAAAGAGGTTGTTTCGGTAACTCGAATCTGTACCTTTCTTATCACAAAGGATCAATCATACAATGACATTTATAACTTTACGCCATTTGGTTAAATTCTACTTGTGATAGTTTATACCTACAATCAATAGGTTAGTTGTGGATTTTGTGACAATATTAATTAAAGTTCTTCTTATTATGTATATTTGTTTAATTAACTAATATATTATATAAAGTTTATGAGATAAATATATTTTGTAAATGAAATTATAATATGATTATAATTATGAAATTCATATTATATTTATATATTATTTTTAAATTGTTCTTAGTTATTACTCTTTTAATACACATTATATTATATTTTTTCTTACGAAGACAATAGTTAATCTCATAAGTTAAAGTATAAAGAAATTTAAATAAAACATATAAACACTTATTAGAGAATAAATTCACTAAATTGACTCGAGCATGAGTATCCTAAATAGAACATTATTTGTGTGTATATGAATTTCTTCGTTATGATGATTGTATCATTGATCCTTATAATTGAGATTACCAATGTATCTCATGCAAAAATTAAATCAAGTATCATTTCCTTTTATATTTATTCGTATTTTCAAGTTATTCAATTAAATAGATTCGAATAGGAAATTGTAACAATATTTTTCTGTTATGTATATGATTGATCATATTTGATTTTTCAAAAGTGATATTAAACTCTCCTTTAATTATTTATTTTGAATCAATTGCTTCATTTTAATAACTTATTAAGGCTTAAATTTTTGTTTTATAAATTTTCTAATAGTGATTAGGGCATAATTAATTACAATTTTAATTTTTTAATTAAAATTCAATGTGCCTCCCCTTGCTATAAACCTTCAAAAAACTTATTTCAAGTTCTTTTTTTTAATTTGATTGAACACGTGCCCTTTTTTCCTTTGTGTTTATGCTTATTGAAAATTAATTATATGATCTTTTCCATTTCTTAAGAACTTTATGCATGTCTAGTAGCTATTACTTTTTAATAATTATTTGGACTATTCTTGAAAATCGTATGCATATCCCACTATATTGAAGTTTTTGAGAAACTAGATTAAAGCTTATGGTAGTTGGTTTGATTTAGAATGAAAGTGATTCTAGTTTGATTTTGTTTTTAAGAGATGATGGATGAGGCTTAGAAGCATCATCCCACCACCATTGAAGGTTGTTCTTCCGCCAGCGATGGTAATCAATGTTAATGAGACATTTGCCAATGACAATAGTCAACGCTAGCAAACGTAAAAATTATTTAAAGAAAAAAGCTAACATGATGAAGTATACAAGTGATGGAGCGAGATGTCCACCTAAAAGCACCAATGATGAGAAAAGATGAAAAACTATAAGGTGATGATAACTTGAACTTTGGGAACATTAAATCAATATTGAAGTTTCTAAAAAATTAGATTAAAACTTATGGTAATTTGTCTGATTTGGAATGAATGCGATTCTAGTTTAATTGTGTTTAAGAGAGATGATGGATAAGGCTTAAAAGCCCTTATCCCACCAATGCTGAAGCCTATTCTTTCACCAATAATGGTAATCGTTGTTAATGAAAGATTTGCCAATGACAATAGTCACCACTAATAAGAGTAAAATCATCTAAAGAAAGAAGCTAACATGATGAAATACACAAATGATGGAGTGAGATGTCCACCTAAAAAGCACCAATGGTGAGAAGAGATGACGGAACTATGAGACAATGAAAACTTGAAGTCTAGGAATACTAAATCTATATTGAAGTTTCTGGAAAATTTTATTAAAGTGTATGGTAATTGGTTTAATTTAGAAAGAATGTGATCCTAGTTTGATTGTGTTTAAGAGAGAAGATGGATGAGGCTTAAAAGCCTCATCCCACAACCACTGAAGGTTGTTCTTCCACTAGTGATGGTAATCACTGTTGATGAAACATTTGCCAATGACAATAGTCACCACTAGTAAAGGTAAAAATCATCTAAAGAAAGAAACTAACATGATGAAGTATATAAGTGATGAAGCAAGATGTCCACCTAAAAAGCACTAATTGTGAGATGAGATGAAGGAGCTATGAGGTGGCGATAACTTGAAGTCCAGGAACACTAAATCAATGAAAACAATGGGGAGAAAAGGAAACATGTGTCAAGTGGCTAACGCAACAGACGTATTGTCTTAGGCACGTCCTCACAATTTCTCCTTTTATTTTTTATTTTATTATTATTAAATTACATTAATTTTCGTATTATATTAGGACTAAATTAATTTACATTCCTAATAAATATACAAATATTTTCTAATTGATTAAAATTTGTTTTCAAAAGAATTAATTATTATTAGGAATATTTGGAATTTAATTAAAATTTTAAGAGTTGAATTATTAAATAAAATCAATTATCAATTCAATAATTAGAATCAAGTAAGTTTTAAAAAGTTTTCTTGAAAAGACTGGCAACATTATGCTCTCTCTAAAAAATACTATGTCTAGAACTTTTCCTTATTATACCAGGGTAACCATGCTTTGGTTTCTTTTTTAAAACTTAACTAACCTATATTTAATCCACCATCATGCATTGACTTTCCTTCCCTTCCTCATTTAATATTTCATTTTCATCTTTGATCAACTAATTCACTCACCATTCTATTAACATTCAACATTATCTTCTTCCCCTCTTTTTCCATCCATGCTTCTCTCTTTTCCCTTACTCCATTTGCTCCTTACCTATGACTATAACGGTACTTTAGTCAGCTCATTTTGCTTCCATCTCCCCTAAGAATTTTGGTTTTGATTAGGGTAATTACTTTCTAAGGCTTTTTTCCATCTAAAAGTTAGACTTAACCTCTTAAGATATGCCAACTGGAAAAAGCCTGCAGATCCCTATCTTTTCCTCCCCCAAATTCCCTCCTTTATGCTCATCCTCAACTTCTCATATTCCTTATCCTAATAAGGATGCAACATTTGGTCCTCCTTCTACTCCTATTTTACGAAGGAGTTGGAAGTAGGTTCATAGGGATTTATAAGATTTCTCACTACACTTTTTCCCTTTAGACATGATAGGTGGTAAAACTATAGTAGCACTTAAAATAAATGTTCTCAAAGCTAGAGTTATTTCATAGGAGTTTTCTCTAATAAGTTTCTTCATAGGAACATGCCCTCTTTCCTACAATCTCAGTATGGGCTTATAAGGTGTGGAAGAATAAAAGGCTGATGAATGTCTTACTCACTGAAGACAATCTCTTGATCATCTCATTTCTATCTTTAAAGCTTTGAAATTCCTAGAAAATAGGCCTTGACACATTAGACAACTTCCATTATTCTTGTAAAAGTGCTAACCAAAAATAGATCTAATATGATTATCCAAGATAGCATTCTAATATGGGTAGTAAACTTACATAGTGTGCCTCTAAAGTATTAGACTATAAAAGGTTTAACTGTGCCAGCTAGCTATATCGGTAAACCATATTCTTTTTCCATAATGAGGTTAGGACAAAATGACTTTCTCTATAAGGATATTATTTCCATCATATAAAGTTGGAAGCTCTCTGTTAAATGCAAAGGAAAAAATGGAAACTTGTAGGAAAAAACTTTAAGAAGGGACATTACTTGAGCTAATAGGGATTAAAGAATGTAGGGAAGAAAAGGATCATGTGAAGAATCAAAAGATAATCAATGTCACGCAAACCTTCAACACATTGACGCTAGATCTTATTCGTAATTATTGGAAATTGTGAATAAAATTGTTATAAATATGGCTTATGATGAGGCTTTGAGCTCTCTTATTAATAAGGATGTAAATGACCTTATAAATAATCCAGAGGAAAAAAATAAAGAAGGAGAAGATCTTGGAATTGTAAGAAAATAGAACAGGTACAGATTTGATGAATAATTGGAGAAATAGGTTAATGTCTTGCATGACAAGCAATTACGTGATATGGTGAATCTAGCAACAATGGATCCAGAGGAGAATCATCCTATGAATGACAAAGGAGATGAATTTCAAAGCTCTTTGAATAGAAATTTAGGGAGAATAAATAAGAGGAAGAGCTCTAAAGGTAGAGCCATTCTTATATGAATTTTGTAATATGGAATGTTTGTAGTTTAAATTGCCCTAAGGGATTTTGTCACTTTGGAACTTCTATGGCTTTTAGGTCTATTAGTGACAAAGATTACATCCGAAAACGTCAATACATTAAAAATTGTAGGTGTCAATTGGAACGTAATCTCAATCGTCAACATTACTATAATGAAAGCCTATAACTCTAATTTTATTCAAGTGGAGGAATTATAGTC
Source organism: Erythroxylum panamense (assembly GCA_027123425.1). Classification (NCBI taxonomy): domain Eukaryota; kingdom Viridiplantae; phylum Streptophyta; class Magnoliopsida; order Malpighiales; family Erythroxylaceae; genus Erythroxylum; species Erythroxylum panamense. The sequence continues at coordinate 16,802,933 of JAOTIZ010000008.1, read as the reverse complement.
TTTTGACCAAGTTATGCATGTCTTAATCAAATTTATGAATGAGTCAAGTAAATGCTATGTCTTTATTGTGCATGTTTCTAACTTTAATTTTTGAAGAATGAACTTTTGGGAGGGTTAACACAGAATCAAGTTTATAGCTTATTATGGCTTGTTTGTGGTGATTTTAAACTTTTCATTTTATAGAGCATGTGGAATACTTGGGTCCTGCTGATTTAAGATATAAGCGACACACTTTCCCTTAAAACAATAAATGGAAAAGAAGACACATGCTTAGAAAAAATTGGATAAAGCATTAATGAATCGCATAACTCTCTAACTTTTAGGAAAGTAAAGCAAAATTCATGGATCTACTCTTCTCATATTACTTCCCTATTTGGATTGGGAATCTATTCCAAAAGGTTTGTAAGAGGTATCTTTTTTATTTAATAATTACCTTGCTTTTGATGATGGATTCAATAGACAGTTGATAGAAGGTTGGCAATTGATGTTTATGGCTCTAAGAAATTCATACATGTTTAAAAGCTTAAGGCTAAGAAGAAAGATCTAAAGTCTTTAAATGAAAAATGAGGTCCTAATTATGTGGTTGCTATAAATGAAGCTAGGCTATCAAAGAATCAACAAAGACTATTGAATAACCCAGGAAGTGATGAGTTACTAAAGAAAGAGAAGACTACCTTAAGAGACTATATAACTAAGTTTAAGGAACATGCTTCCCTCCTTAAGGAAATATCCAGGATTTTATGGTTAAAGGAAAGTGACAAATGAACTAAATTTTTCTTTAATTTAGTTATAGAAAGGAAGGATGTTAACATATTTGGCTCTATGTCTCTCACAATGGTGCTCTAATCTCTAACCAAATTGATCTCATAGATGAAGTAATATTCTTTAAAAACTCTATTATTTCTAGCTCCTTTTATTCCTATTTGTTTGAATTTTTAAGGGATTTCATTGATGCCATAATTGGCCAGGAGGATATAAATTTTCAAAACAAGTTGATAATAAAGAAATTGAACAGGTGGTATTTCAAATGAATAGGAAAAAGGCCCTTAGCCCAGATGAACTAAATGGATTCTTCTTCCACAAGGCTTAGCAACAAGTTAGGTCTTTAGTGATACAAAAAGTAAAGGAGTTCTTCATTACTAGAAGCCTCTTAAAAGAGATCAATATGACCTTCATATGTCTTGCCCCTAAGATCTTTAATCCCTCTTATTTTGGCGATTTGCCTATTTCTTGCAGCAAGTTACAATATAAATTTTATAGCAAAGATCTTAACGAATAATTGAGAGGGGCATTTTAATCAATCGGTGGTGAAAATCAAGGTGTTTTCCTTAAAGGTAGGCAAATTGGTAACAACTTCCTTATTGCTCAAAAGCTTTTGAAATGGCTAGTTGTATGTATCTCCTTTACTACTTATAATGTATTGATTAATATATAGGGAGCCTATAAATATCTTTAACGATGTCAAAGGTATTAGACAAGGATACCCCCTTTCTCCTTATTTATTTATACTTGCTATGGAAGCTTTAATATCACTCTTGAACTACAATACTAGGAGAAGTGGCATCTTTAAGTGTAACATCCCGTCACTGACGGGAAGGTCATAATGGTAAATTGGGACATGCTAGGTTGTATATTGCATATGTGTTATGTTCATTCTTTTGACCTCTAATGTTAGAGGAACGAGTCATTGGTATAAGCATGCATTTTAGTTATGTATAATTTGGTAAATTGGGTAAAGGATTGCACTGGCTCCAGTGAGTACATACATGTTTGACAAATCCCGAATTGATTTGGATAAATTGGAAAATTGGAAAATTAGGTTAACTTGAGCTGTGAGAATTGGAATTGGAATTGGAATTGAGAATTAGGAAATTGAATTATGAAATTGGAATACATGATTATGTGTTTTCTAATTTTAAGGATTTATAGGAAT
>JAOTIZ010000008.1:16762607-16780036 GCA_027123425.1 Erythroxylum panamense | reverse complement strand
TTTAAAAATAAAATAATCTTAATTTAAAAAATTATTAATAAATATAATTTAAATTGAAAATATATCCAAAATATATAATTTAAATAGAAATTACTTTAATAATTAAAATATATTAATTAATAAATAAATTTTAGTTATTTAATTATTTATTTTAATAAAATATATTAATTTATCAATAAATAATATAAAAGAAATTAATTTTATTTATTTATTAATAAAAATAATTTATCTTTAAGATGAGGAAGTGGATGAAGAGATTATAGAGTATATGAAGGTACAATGTGATATATGGGTTCCCAATTATGATATCTACCAGATATATATTTCAAATGTTCTACTATTTTTTAATTTTATTTTTTTCATCTATGAAGTTCCACACATTTGACCCTACCTTCATTTCAACTAAGAAATAAAGATCTTTTAATTCATATATGCATATAATGCAAGTAATGGAGATTTATTGTATTAATAACCCTATAATATTTCATTTATATAGGCAAAATTGGATCGAAGCACTTTACTAATGAAACACTTGAGTGACTAAAGCAAAATCTGCAAGAAAATTTTATCGAATGTTTGTGCTCACTTTCAAATGAAACTACTATGTTAATTTTTACTCAAATATGCCCCCTGAGGTAGCAGGCTCCAGCCTGAGCCTGATTGGGCCTGAGGTGGTACAACCAAATTTTTATAAATAATGTCGTTTTGGTTATAATGATTAGGTCTCGAGTTAGGCTGGGCCTAGGCAACCCGAGCCCAAGTAGAAAATCGAGCCCTAGGTCTGGTCAACCTGAGGCTGGCTTGTTGACTTCGAGATGGGACGGGCCCTAATGAACCTCAAATTTAATATATTGTGTTTACTTGAGTATTAATTTAATTTGTATTTTTTACTATATATGCTTTTTGATATCTTAAGGAATAAATTAAGGAGAACTTACCTTAGATAGTATGTTTACTTAAGAATGAATAAAAGCTAAGATCGAAAATTTTTGATAAGAATACAAAATGACATATTCTTCCTCTTATATTTAGTCCTTTATTCCTTTTTATACATAACTTTACTTATTATGATTATTTTTTTACGGAGGATGCAAATAGAGGTACTAAAAGCAAAATGAAGATAAATGGTAGACAATGTTGATACTTCTTTTTAAGTAGGGAATAAATTTTCATCCAAAATCCTAATGAAAGCTTAAAAAGATCTTTACAATTTTTATGTTTTGAGTTTTTATAAATACATGTAGCATTGAGCCAAATTTGCTTAGATGGACATGGGCATATTATAGTCCATATAGTTGTTTGAAAAAGTTTAAAAAGAAATAGAAATATAAAATGTCATATCTTAGGGTATGCTCACTATGGAAAATAAATGCATCCCTTATTTAAAAAGCAGGAAAATCTTGGTTGTTTAGTTAGTTTTTATCATTAGAGTTTTTTAGGTTTTAAGGGAGGTAGTAGCATGTCTTCCTCTCGCTTTCTTTTCTTTGTTCTTCCTTTGTTTTTTCTCTTATTCATGGTCCTACGTGGCTAATTTTGTACATTTGGTCAAAGAAAACTAAAATCTTAGGATGTATTGAACTATGATGTCTAATTTCTTTTATTGCTTAAATCATTCTTCTTTATTTACCTTTCTGATTGTGTTACTTGATTACTAGAGTGCACATTAGTTTACTATTTGACACAATATATTACTAAATTCGATACCAAATATGTTATTATTCAATCCTCTAATCTATAAAACAACTAGGGTTTAATGGATTATTGGGTGTAGAATTATGAGATCCTAAGAAGAATAATTGACTAAATTAAATACAAACGTTTGACTTGTATTATTGTATTTCATTGGTCTTTCTAATTCATAAATTTATTACTAGATTAAATATCCATCGCTTGATTTAGGTTCTTTAGTAGTTATAGTTAATTGGACTACATCAAATTAATTATCATTAAGGAGAAATAGGAATTAATCTAACAGTAAATATTTGACATATGGATTGATTAATTCTTATATCAATAATCAAAATACAATTCCCATAGTTGAGATGGACTTAGACCAAGGTTTGTTTTTTATTGATTTCTTAGGATTTTAATATTTATATCTTCTTAGATATAGTTTTATATTGTCTTTACTACAATCAAAACCCCTTTATTTGTTCTTGTTTATAAAGCCCAAATCTTGGCTAGGTACTCTCTATCGGATCGATCCTTGCTCTTGCTATTACATATATTCTCAATAGTAAGGTTTTATTTTAAGTGTTGGAGATACCATACCAACCATATCCCCTATCAAATGCCATCTCTTATCAAATAAGTAAATATTAAATCCATTTGTTCCTTTACTTTGATGGAGGTTAAACTGAATGCAAACATATTTAATATATAATCTTTTTAATGGTATGGAGAGATGTAGTGTAGATTCCTAGCTAATATTACTAATAATGATATATAAGAAGCAGTTATCAAGTAAAGAGAAGGCATTTTTTTACCCAATAACATTTTAAATATTTAATGATAGAGGTATTGATTCCCTCATAGTTGATAGCAATTCTTCCTTGATCATCAGTTAGAGATACAATTTTATTATAGTTTTTGGTTTAAAAGAATATGGAAAAAATAGAAGTATCATGATCCCCATATAAACTCAATAGTAAGGTTTTGTTTTAAGTGTGGGAGACAACATATCAACCAGGTCCCCTATCAAATGACAACTCTTTTAAAAGAAACAAATATTAAATCCATTTGTTCCTTAAGTTTTGATGGAGTTTAAACTAAAATATATTAAATATCTAATCTTTTGAATGGGATGGAGAGATGTACTAGAGATTCCTAGCTAATACTACTAATAATGATATGTAAGAAGTAGTTATAAGGTAAAGAGGTGGCATTTTTTACCTAATAAAATTTTAAAATATTCAATGATAGAGGCTTTAATTCCTTACTAGTTGATAACAATTCTTCTCTGATCATCAATTAGAGATACAATTTAATTATAGTTTTTATATAAAAGTATGGAAAAAAGAAGTATTAAGACCCCCATCTTTTAACCATCTTACTCTTGAATTTTTTTCCTGATACAGAAATAATCTATATGCAAAACTTTATAATAATATCCAAGCTTGATTTTCTCAATTTTTTAGAGAAGCATCCAGAGGAGTAGTTTGAAGCAAATATGAAATCTTATTCAAATCCTCTTTAGAATTAGAAACTTCCAGCTTAGTGTTATCGATTCTATTGGAATTTGTGGTCTTCAGTTCCTTTTTAATAACATCGAAGATCATCACACATTTCAAAAGATAGTAACTAATGAAGGAGGTGTTAATACCGTTTATGATCATATTCTCAAAATAAAAAATGTTTGTAACATAGTTTTTTAATTTAAAAGAAATAAAAAAAGTGTTAAACATTTTTTGCATTTTTTCACTTTATTTTTTAGTCTTTTAAAGGCCTCAACTAAGTGTCCAAACTTTTAAAAAGTATATAACTCTATTCAAAAGTTGCCTTCGTTAATATTTTACTAATGTGGTTGATAAAGCAATAGAAGACTAATATTTAGAGGGTTACTTGGCCCTTTATCTTTCTTAACATAGTTTTCACCCTCCTATGACAATCACATTAGTAGCTACATATTTGAAATATGTTCACATGTTTGATGCTTAAAAACTATTCGGGAAATAAGAATTTTAACAGCCTCTAGAAATATCAATCTTATGCTATTTTTCATTTATATTGGCAAAATGTTAATATAGATAACCTTTTGAACTAAGTTGTCTAAGTTTTAGAATTAGAGAAACTTAATTGAAAACTTTACAATGTTGAATGTTGAATGTTAAAATAAAAAATTATAAATTTTCTTGGAAATTTATAGTTTAATATCCCAATTTAAAAGGAGAGCATCTTATCTTTTTAGTTAGAACTAAGAAGACATCAATGAGAATATTGTAGAGAATGAGGGATTGAAAAATTAAGTCTATGCATTAAGGAGATCCTTTAGCCAAAAGGAGCTCACCTTTGCTTTTACAAATTTTTGTTAAGAACTAGTCATTAATCTGGTTATTGTTCTAGGTAATAAAAAAGATGGTCTTTATATGAAAGATCTTTCATATGCATAAAGTGATCAAACATAAAGTAAGCAGTAGTATAAACTCTACAGATTAAATGCAACTAAGAATCTCCCATTATAGTGGTGATGAAGGATTTTTGAGGAATCAATCAAAACTTTTAATTCACACTTATGTCAAATATACGATTACAAAGGATATATACAGATAACCTATACACCTATCCTAGTATATGAAAAATACACCATTACCCTTAATTACTAATTATACATAATAAGCATCACTCCCCCTAAAGTTGGTGCAAAAATATTATGCATGCCCAACTTGCAGATAATAGTATGAAAGGCTTAACTATTGAGTCCTTTTGTAAAAACATCAGCTAGCTGTTTTTCCAAACATTACATGAAACAAGCTCAAGACATCGTTAGTTAACTTTTCTTTGATAAAATGTTGATCGGTTACAATATGCTTCATTCAGTCATATTGAACAAGATTATGAGCAATAATAGCTTTGTTATCACAATACAAAAATAGCCTGTCTTTTCCAGCCACTTCAACTCTATTAGCAACTTCTCCAGCCATAAAAGTTCACAAACACCTTAAGCTATAGTTTCGTATTCTGCTTTTGCACTTGATCTTGAACCACGCTCTGTTTCTTTCTTCTCTAAGTGACCAAGCTTCCTCCTATAATTGTGCAATAACCAGAGGTGGATCTTTTGTCATCTAAAGATCCGACCTAATCCACATATGTATAGGCTTCAATTTGAAGATGACTATGTCTTGAGAAAAGAAGACCTTTTCTTGGTGCTGACTTTAAATATCGCAAAATGAAAAAGAAAGCTTACTGATGAGATTCTCTAGGATCATGCATAAATTGGCTCACCAAGCTAACTACATAAGCAATGTCTAGTTTGGTGTGAGAAAGATAGATAGGCCTACTAACCAATCTCTGATATCTACCTTTATCAACTGATTCTTCAGTTCCTACTTGCAATTTTAGTTTTGAGTGATCTTACCCTTGTAGTGTCTCATAAAGAGGGTATGATCTGCATTGCTTTGTTGATACCCAAAAGTGATTATGGTTTGCTAAATCTGTCAAACCAAGCTCTGAGAGATTGTTTCAACCCATGCAAGGCCTTCTTCAATCTGCACACCTTTCGTCGATTTCTCTCATTATCAGAACTAGGAGGAATCTCCATATAAACTTCTTCTTCTAGGTCTCCATGTAGGAATGCGTTTTCCACATCAAATTGCTGCAAATCCTAATCCAAGTTAACTGCATATGATGGTAAGATTCTGATTGTGTTCATTTTGGAAAAAAAGGTGCAAATTTCTCTTGATAATCAACTCCATAAGTTTAAGTGAATCCTTTTTCCACTATTCTGACTTTGAATCTTTCAATTGAACCATCAGCTTTGTGTTTTATGGTGAACACCCACTTGCAGCCAACTAGCTTTTTGCCCGGGGAAGTAACTAGTTCCCAGGCTTCGTTCTTAGTGAGAGCCTTCATTTCTTCTACCATGGCTTCCTCCCATTTTGGATTTGTAATAACTTCCGTCCAATCCTATGGAATAGACATAGAGGAAAGAGCTAAGGCAAAGGCTCTATAAGAGGGAGATAAGGAATCATAAGAAACAAAGTTAGTAATGGAATGTTTTGTATAAGACCTAACCCCTTTTCTCTGAGCAATGGGTAAATTTAAATCAAAATCAGAAGATAACTTACCCAAGGATTCTTGCAAGGTAGGAAGCATGATGGTTTCTTTAGACATATTCTTCCTTAAGTATCTCAAAAAATCAAGTCTATCTAAACGTCCATCAACATTCTCCTCTTGAACATTAGTCTCCCCTTGAACATCGATCTCTTCATTCTCCCTCTATATAAGATCATGAAGTACCATAGGCATAACTTTGTCTTCACTGCTCTCCCCCTGAAGAGGTGACTATGTAGTGCCAAAGTAAGGTTTAGACTAAAGGTAACATCCATACTGACATAAAACTTCTTAGATCGGGGGGTGATAACATTTATATCCTTTTTGGGTTAGAGAAAACCCAATGAACACACATCTCAGGGCCCTTGGGTCTAATTTCCTAGGATTCCTAGTATGGATAAAGAAAACACACCTAAAAACCTTTGGTGGAACAATATAGCCATGTTTCCCATTTAAGACTTCTAAAGCAGTCCGGAGTTGGAGAGTTTTAAGAGGCATTCGATTAATAAGATAAGTTACCATTAGTATAGCATCCCCCAATTTGGCTTTGAAACATTCATAGTAAACATAAGGGATCTAGCAATTTTAAACAAATGTTTATTTTTCCTTTCAGCTACCCCATTTTGAGTACTAGTATAAAGATAACTAGTTTGATGAACAATCCCATGAGACTCCAAATAAGTACCAAACTTACTATCCATGTATTTTAGCATCAAACTGAGTGTGAACCATGTTATGAAAAGATTGAAAGTAGGAGAAAATATCACTTTTTTACTTTAATCAAATACACCCAAGTCATTCTAGCGCAACAATCAATAAAAGTAACAAACCGCCAATTTCTAAACAAAGAAGCAGATTGTGTAGGCCCTAAACATCAGAACGAATAAGCATAAATGGAACAATGTCTTTACTATCACTTAAATGGTAAGAATTTTTAGTATCCTTAGCATAATCACAAGCATCACAAGATAAAGAATCAAACCGAGTTCTAGAAAATAAACCAGGATATAGTTTTTCTAAAACAAAAAAAATGATAGATGCCCTAACCACCTAATATTCCCCAAAAAGGGCCAAGCCTTGACTGTCTTCCATCATGTATAAGTCATAATACTCTCTACTACTGCCAATCCTCTTCTCTGTTTGAAGGTCCTGAAAGATATAATAATCAAGAAAAAATTTGACCTTACAATTTAGAGCTTTGGTGATAGCACTAACAGATAAAAGATTGATAGGAAATTGAGGAACGTGAAGAAAATAAGACACCTTAATATTAGGAGTACAAACAATGGAACCTGTCCTAGAAATTGGAGTTAAAGACCCATTAACCACCCTGACACTATCCCTTTTTAGACAAGAAGAGTAGTTAAAAAAGCCTTTAGAAATGTCTATCATATGTTTATTTGCACCAGAATCAACAATCCATAAGTCAAGTTGACCAAAAGTGTTATATGACTTTAAAAAATTAGAGGTAGCACTATAGGAAGAGTTGAGTTGTGATATGAGACACATGAAATGCTGAATTTCATCAGAAGAGAGACTATCAACTGAAGCAGATTCCTTGGATGATTCTACAATTTCTAGCAAATTTGCTTGAACCTTTGTGGAGTTAGCTTGTTTTCCCCCTCGACCCCTAGTAGGTCTCCCTCGACCCCTAGTAGGTCTCCCATGTAACTTCCAATAAGTCTCTTTTGTATGTCTGGCCTTTCCACAATAATCACAATGCAAATGATCTTTGTTAGAAGTAACATCCTTCGATTGCTTATGAGTAATATGGGCTATTAAGCCCGACTTCTCAATTGGTGCAATATAAAGCGTAACATTTTTTTAAGTCTCTTCCTTTTGGATTAAAGAGTGTGCCTCTTCAAGCAAAGGAAAAGGAGATCTGCCAATAACTTAAACTCCCAACTGATCAAAATATAGATTCAATCCTGGCAAAAAAATCATAGACTCATTCCTTTTCAAGCATGTTTTGAATCAGTACCATATCATTAACACACTTGGCTTGAAAATCTTAATAATAATCTAGTTCTTGTCATAAACCACCTAGTTCAGAAAAGTAATCTAAAACAATAAGCTCACCTTGCTTTATGCCATGAATTTTGTTCCAGAGTTCAAAGATCTTAGCATCATTTCCTATATGAGAATAAGTAGTTTTGTGGCTTTCCATATCTTCTCCGCAGTATCAAGTAGTAAATATTGTCTGGAAATCTTAGGATGCATGGAATTAAGAAGCCAAGATATAACCAATGAATTATCAATCCCATTGGCTAAAGATAGGATCAGTAAGAGGTGGTGGTTTCTTAATCTCATCAATATAACCTTGTAGCCTTCTCGACACCAAACATGATCTAGACCAGGCTAAATAAGTGTTATTACCATTTAGTTTAATCGGACTAATCAATGAATAGGGACTATAATTAATTGGATAGTATTTCTCTACGTCCTTTGAAGCTTCCTTAGTGTCTGACATAATGCCACGACACAGAGAAATGACTTTGAAATGACAGTAAAACCTGTTCACGAGAGGTCTGGAAAAAAACAGCAATGTCGAAAGTCACCAGGTAATAGCTGGTCGGAATCAGAAAGGGACGAACAGGGTTGTCAAAAATTGAAGTCGAACAGTGGCCAGAGGTGACGTCATGCGCTACACGCGTTGATGAGTGGAGGAAACTGTCGAAGTGAACCAGCGGGGCTTGTGCTCACGTGCGAGGTCAAATGATGTCAAAAACTTAGGTGTTAGCCAAACTTCCCCTGGGCTATGATCCGATGGTAGCTATGTTGAAAGGAGAGGAGAGAAACACGATCTTTTCACACTTGCCGCAAAAATAGTATATTGAACCCTATTCTTCCGAACTAACCTACTGCATAAGGGAGTAAACTTAACCTTCAATCGGCAATGGCTTTGATACCATGAATGATGTTTTAGGAATAAGCCGAAACTTTTAATTCACTCTTATGTTAAATATATGATTACAAGGGTATATACAAATAACCAATACACTTAACCTTGTATAAGAAAAATACACTATTACCCTTAATTACTAATTTTACATAATAACCAACAAGTGATGGAGGTTTTAAAGGCATCCTAGTTTCCATAAATGAAAGAGACATTTATTAAGCTTATAAGCTTTTATATTTGTTTTAAATAGTCTCATAGCTAGAAAATTATATAATAATATATTGTTTTTAAGGTTTATTTAATCCCCTACATTGCATAACAAGATTGACATTAGAAAAAGAGAAGAATAGGCTTTTACTACCTTTTTCATTGTCTTCCCTCAACTTTATTCTTGGTACTAGATATAAAGGTATTGAAAATATTGATTGCCTCAAATTCTTCTTAGTCAACTTAAAGTAAAGGAGGAGGGAGATCCTCAGATGGTTTAGAAATCACTTTAAGTGAAGAAAATATCTATTACTTGAAAGAGTGTTAGTACAAGTGGAGGTTTTGGCACTAATTATCATTTATCAAAGTAAAAGACGCCTACTGGTCAAAACTTATCAAAAATATTTAACAAATTTAGAACTTAGTAAACTTTTTCAGCTAAGAATTGGAATGTTGGTTTAATTAATCAAAAGGAACACTTCGTTAATATCGTGATCTATATTATTCTTATTTTATTTGTGAAAGGAACAAATAATGAATTTATAACTTTATGTTTCAAGTTAACAAAAAAATATTAAGTAACTTCTAACTTTAATTTTTTAAAAAGGAGTTATATATTGTTAAGAATCATATTTAAATTAAGACAATATCCTATAGATTAATCCTGAAATTTTGATTTGTGTATTAGGTTGAAATAACCTTTAAAGTTTATCGTAATTGTCAAATATGTTTTAAAATTTTAATTGTTCATCAGTTCTAAATAATCTTTAAAGTTTTATCATAGTTATTTATAAAGAAGTAAAAAATGACTTGGCTTAAGTTGAATTGATTTTAAGAATACTTTGGGGTTTTTTTGAAAAAAAATTAGTCTTCAAATTAGGCTCGAGCTTAAGCTTCACGATTTAGTTCGATCTAAATCCCTTATCATACATTATTTTTAAAAAAGTTATTATTTTTAACTAATGTGTAAAAAACCTAAGTCCTTTTATCTCCCTTCACTCTCATTATCTACTATCTTTACTAAAATTTATTATTTCCCAATTGGTCCTATTGCATCATTATCTTTTTTTGTTTCAAACATCTTCTCTTGTCTCGTTTCTCATGGTTGCTTCTACTTTTATGTTTTTCTTTCATTTAGTCTCTACACATGTATATTTTTGCTATCTCTCTTTGTACCCTCACCACTGCTTAATGGTCCTCTCCTTTTGTTCTTTATCTTTTTGTATTTTTTTTCTCAACACATTGCATACTCTCTCCTTTATTTCTCTAACTTTTTTGTATTTTTCTACTTCTTTTTGGCCTTCTACTTTTTCACTCAAGCTTTGAGACAAATCCAAACTAATAAAAGAAGTTTTAGGTTGAGACTTACTGCCATTCTTAGTCATCAAATAGGTTTAGAATCATTATAGCACTGTACTTGAGAGAGGTCTACTAAAAATCATTTATGATTTGAAAAGGTACAATCTTTTTTAGAAATTAAAAAACAATTGCATTAAATAACTCCAAAATGAGGAAATTAGGATAAATATAAGTTCCAATTACAACTAGTTTAATTGTGGCTATTATGCATATGAATTTATGGAAAGTCTGATTTTTAAGACTCAAAAGAACCACTAAAAATTTCTACTCTTTTTATAACATTAGAATAGAATACTTAACAGCCAATACTCTAATCTTAAAGAATTAAAAGAGTGGGACAAGTTACATTTTTTTAGTGTAAAAGACCAAGCAAACCAAGTTGTAGTGAACACATACTTTAAGAGGATTGAATTCAAAACCACTTCCTAAAGAACAATTATGCAGCACTATAAAATCTAAGGAAATAGAAATTATTTTTAGGGTGTAAGTTCCATTTGACTATAATAGTATCCCTACATATGTGATGGATTAGTTGTGCTACCAATTGCTCTCTAATCATCCTATCAGCTAAACATGAGTCTTCTCTTTTGAACTATTTCCTTTTGAAAGATTTTTTGATTTCTTTCTCTTTACAAGACATATACCACATTTCCTAAGAAAATTATGTGACTAGTAGGTTCCCATGATTCACACTATGCTTTTAATGTAACTTATTTATTATACATTGCCAGTTTGAGTGAGAAAAATGATAAGTTGTAAAGCTATTGAATTATATTCTAAATGTAAGAGAAGTAGCTACACTTGAAGAAAAGATGTTCAATTGATTCATCCTATTGATTAAAAAGTGTACAAGTATTTGGTAAGTTTAGCAATCCTTTAAACATTTCAAATGTGAACAACCTTTGGTTTATTTCAAGCCAAAAGATAAAAAGAAGCTCTAGGATTAGCTTATTTGAGCCAAACTAGCTTTTGCCAATTTACCCATAGTGCATGATTCCTTATTAGCAATCTACATGGAGGAATTAGAGTAGCTACCAAAGGAATTTATGATCCACTGGATAAATTCCTCTCAATTGAAGTTAAGGCCAAAACTTAGGATATGGTTAATGAGAGGTTTCCTTACCATATGCTTGAAGTAGGTTAAGTTGCTACTTAAGACCTTATTAAATAATTCATTATATTGGATATCGTTCCATGTAGGAGTTAGTTATATTCGTCTATTTGAAGGACCATAATTTTATTATGTCAAAAATATGTATAAACCTCATTTCCTACCTTATACTTAAAATCCATCCGTACTTTCTCCCTCATCATGAGAATGTGAATCATTATCTAAGATTTGTTTTATTTAGGTTGAATACACTAAAAACTTATATTCCTCAATTAATCTTTATGAATTCATCTATCCTAAAGTGCTTTTTTATTAGTAAGTATCATCCAAATTCTTTTAGCCATTACTACCCTGTTAGTAACTATAATAGGCATTACTCTAAGGCCTACTTCATCCTTTGTTAATCACAAATCACTTTATCTAACTTTAGACATTGAATTTTTAGTGATATCGCCTACCATAGGAATCTCCTTATTGGTTAGCCTATTGTCTTACTATATTAATAGAAAATATCACTTAATAAAACTAATAGCCTTAGAGGTTGTTTAGTATATAGTTGATGAGTTGGATTCCACTTGCTAAGGATAAGCTCTTATTACACTAGCTTGTGATTCTCCTTTAGATTCTTTCAATCAAATAATGACATTCCTTGTATGTAAGTCTTTTTTTAGGAAATAGGAATGCATAAGTAATGGTGGATTCATGGTTTTTAGCCTTGTTAAACCAAAGAACCAACTTGAAGTATGTTGAGCACTAAAGGAGAAGAACATATGGCTCTTGTATTTATTAATGGATAATCCTAAAAACACTTTAAAGGTACTCATTATAGATATTAACGCACTAATTTAGCTTGCACCAACTTTTAATAAGAGAATTAGATATCTACCAAAAAATAAGCTACAAATCTTCACCTTCTTATATTTATAATGAAACTTTCTCATATAATGAAACTTTCTCCTAGTTGATAACTAATCTAAAGATTCTTATTATAACATTGGTGCATAAGGTGAAGAGTAAGGAGATAAATATCCTTTCCTAGGCCTCTTGCACTCTTTATGAGTTTGGAAGGCTCTCTTTTATGAGTTTAGAAGGCTCTCTATTAACTAGTACTTTATAAGAGACAGAAGTTATGTATTGTTCAATCCAACCAATAAAAATTATTAAAATATAGACTAACATATTTAGAATGTATTGATGCAATGGTAAATAAGTGATTTGTACTCTAAACTTTAAATAGGAGGAACATAGAGTCATATGGCACCGCACTAAATATAATAGGAAAAACCTACACTAATGGAATGAGGCTGCAACTACAAGAACATACAAAAATAACTACATAGAGAGTGTACCCTATGTAAAGAAATATAGTCAAAGTTTGGAAGCAGCCAACCACTTTGTACGCATAGTTCTCTTATATGGAATTATCTCAGTTAACCATTGTATGTCACATAATTGCTTAAGATTTACTCAAATTCATTTTTCTAATTATACATGTATATAATTGAAAGAAAAGGATATATATAAAGAAATAAAATGATTATTTTTAATATAACTATAATTTTAAGAAAACCATTAAAAATAAGTTCATATTATCCTAATTAGTCTAGTAAAACTAACTTTATAACTGAATTGGTGATATACTTAAATTATTCCATTCTTTCAAATTTATTTTCAAATTAATTCATGATCGAGTTGAATTGAGAAATTTTAGAAACTTATTTTAATTTCACTTGATTCAAATTTTTGAAATAAAAAATATATTATAATTAAATTTATTTTTATTTTAATGAAACTATATTTAACTTGAATAATTGGTTTTGAACTTAAAATACCAAAAGATATGAATATTAGTCATTAAAATAGGTTTTACACTAAGAACAAAATATTTAGATAATTAAGTGCACATTAAAAATGATGTTCAAAGAAAGAAATTAATAGATTCAATAAATTTATTAAAAGATATCTATAGGAATTTGAGACTTCCTTCTCTAGGAATTTGAGACTTCCTTCTCTAGACATTTCCAAATATGATTTACCTTTTAGTTATAAATACTTGAATAAGATGAACCATGTTACAAATAGATTTGAGGTTATTTGCTATATGAAGACATATGTAAAATGCATTTTGAAAGATAATAATTACGGATTTTTATTTTTAAATATATTTATTTTAAAAAGTTATAAGTTCAAAAATAAAAAATTTATCAATTTTATTTGAGTATTCGATTACACTAAATTAAAATATATAGTAAACAATCACCTTTTTATTTTATAACAAAATTACATCTTTTGTTGATGAGTTTGCATCCTCATTTAATTTTTTAATAATATTTCTAACCATTTATTCAAGAGTTCTTATTAAAGTGTTAATAACTTTTATAAATTCTCATATAATATTTTATTTTAGTTCCCTCTTCATATTATATCAATAGCATATTATTCCATATTCAACAAGTAAAAAGATATTTACACAACTATATTATCTAAAAATATTTAATTAAATATTAAGGTAATAAGACATGAATCTAATTTAGTTTCATCTTAAATAGTTTTCTTAATAATAATCTTTTAATGATATTAGATGGTGAACCTTGGAACAATTGGTAAAGTTGTCTCCTTTGTGACCATAAAGTTATAAGTTTAAGTCACATAAACAATTTCTTTGTAAATATACAAAGGGAAAGCTGCATACACCATGATCCTCTTTAGACCCCCACAAAGTAGGGAATATTGTGTATTGGGTACATTGACTTAATCTTTCAATAATACTAATAATTACTTAACATTGTATTCCTTAGACAATAATGGTTCTATCTTTGAATCAATAATTTGAAATTCTTTTTTACATACCAAATCAATCATTCAAAAATATTTTTCATATTTTTTTAGAAGTAACTTTTACATAGAAATAAAAATAAACGAACTTAACAAAAAAATAATTTTTGTTTAAACAATGTTATTTTATATTAAGTGTTATATTATTTTACTTTACAAAAAATGTGAAGGCCAAAAGTGTATTTTAGACCTTAACATTTTCACCAAAATATAAGTGTTGATAGCTTAAAAAGAATTTAGCCCTTTGGGCCAAGAGTGAAAAGGTCCACATATTGAAAGTCATAAAAGTCATTTGGCTATATAATTCTTGGACATAATAATTAATTGATAAGCCCATAATTCAAGAAGTCTAGACAGTTGATACATAATTGACATGTTATTTAAAAACAATAGTGTATGGAGCCAGTTAGTTAAAACATGGCCAAAATGGGAAGTGGGTTTGAAGTTAAGTCTTTATAGGGAAACTACTTAAAGATGTTAAAATTGAAAGAACAAAATGTTGTAGATAACTAACTAGAATGTGGTCATGATGAGAAATGAGGTGAAAGTTGAGCAAAACTACTTGAGTCAGTTGAAGTTGAGAGGATTATATAAATTCACCAGTATCACAACACAAAGGACACATAAACATATACACAAACAATCAGAATACTCCAACAAAAATGCCTTGTTGGCATTTTAGATTTTATTTGCATTGTGTAATCATCCCCATTGTTATCTCAAATTTCCTTTATAGCATATACTTTTCTTTTGCCTAAATCAAGTCATCTCTTTAGTTCAAATCTTATTTTCACACTTTTTAATAACTTGGTAGCTTACATTTCATTTTTAAAGTTTTCTAAATTCCACCTATATCATTTATAAGAAGTTAAGTACAATTCTGGGAGAATTTCATCTTGACACACTCAAATTCCAAGTTGATGATATAAACAACTAACATTTTTGGCACACCCAGTGGGACATGATGCCATATATGAGTAATGAAAAAAATTGTGCCTTCAAACCTGGAGGAAGAAGTCCCTGTTGCAATAAGGGATGAAGGTTTTGTATTCCAAATGGTTAAGAATCTTGAGAAGGCAGCTTTGCCTTCAATTAAGGCTCTAACTGGTTAGAATCCAAAATCATTGTAACCATCAACTCAAAATGACATTGTTCATATAAATGAGATTTCAGAATTAAAGTCTAATTCAGTCTCTACGATTAAAGAAATCAAGATACTAACATAAAAGGTGGACAAATTTTACACTAATGCATGTCGTTGGGCAGAATTCTCCTTCTTCAACAAGACATATCTTTGAAGGACTCGGGGCATTCTTTACTAAATGCAATGGAAAATGGTGAGTTTACGTGTTCCTTGACTTCATCTTTTATAGGTGAAAGATATGTTCCTCCTCATAAAAGAGAGTACATTCTTACTACACCTATGCACATTAATCCAAAAAATAAACGACAGGTGGTCAGGTTTTAAGCTCTTGGAAAAAAGATTTAGTTTAGAAGCTTAAGTCAATAGACCACATTATGGTTTAGGGGCAACCATGTAGCTATAAACTGCAATTCCATTATTTCTCCTCTGTAAATGAGACTACAAGTTAATATGGAAGTTATCAAAGAAGTCTAAGAAATGTATGGGCCTAGTGTAAGGTAGCTTGGTCGCCCAAAATTTAAAGCCTTATATTGAGCATATTGACCACGATACTTATCTCTATGGCTACAAAATTCCTAAATTTAATTTGTTTTTTGGTGAAAATGGCAAATCAACCATTAAGCACATTGCTAGATTTACCATTTAGTATGATGAATTAGCTAATTATGAAAATTTCAATATTTTCAAGCTTGAAATGTTCAGAATTCATTAATGGGCACGACTTTCTCTTAGTAGGCTCTGTTATCCAAGAACTATGGCATTTCATAGGTTAAAATAGAGAGATTGTTTCAGACTTTAGTTTTTCAAACTGAACATGAAGTCAATATAGTTGAATTGTCTTGATTTACTCAAGAAAAGTAGTGATAATACATACATTTTCATTATTTGATTTAAGAAGATGAGAAGTTGATGTTAGATTGCAGTCTCGGAGATCGAGCATATGAAGTTAGCTCAAAGGATCCCCAATATTAAACTTCAAAAAAAAACTAAGGTATGAAATTTTAGTGATTTTTATGAATTGGCAGTAAAAGTATTTGAATACGAAGAACTTCTTAGAGAAAAAAGACATTAGGAAAATAGTTTAGTTTGTACTTATTTTACAAAAAAAAGCATACAATTTGGTAGTTGTTGAAGTTAATATCCCTAAAACCTATGTTTGCCCCTTTTTAAAGCAAAAATCTCTTAAAGTCAAAATGAAGATGCAAGAACCAATTACTCAAATTCAATGCACTTTTGACACCTCCAAAATAGAGGAAATCTTCGATTTTTTGTTATAGGATAAAGTCATTACCTTACCGTATAAACACATAATTCCCACGAAAAGAAATAAGAGCAAAGGATTACTATAAGTACCACAATACATGGAATCACCCAGTAAATTCATATTGGGGATTCAAGAATATAATTCAAGATTGAATCGATAAAGAAATTATGTTGTTTATTGGAGCTGATTAGACTATATTGATAAATGAAGATCCATTTCCTTCAGTTGTAACTGTTAATGAAATGGAGTTTTAGTTATAACTTTTTTTTATTTCTAGACTTTCAAATAGAGGAGCTACGGTAGCTACAAAAGTCAAATTGTAAATGCAAAAGATCATGGAGAATTATAAAGAGTTAAAAGTGTGTAAGAAAGCCAAGTTGGTTTTTTAGGAGGAGGAATTCTTGATAGAGGATGAAATTAATTCTACGACTTGGAATCTGCCCTTACAAAGATTGATAACGTTGAAAGTCTAAAAAGTTTTCAATATCATATTTGACCCAAAGTGAAAAGGTCCAAATACTAGGAAGTCATTTTGCTAGAGAATTCATGGACATAAGAATCAATTGAGAAGTTTAGATAGTTGATACATAATTGACATGTACTTTTAAAAATAATAGTGTATGGAGGCAGTAAAGTCAGGATGTGGCCAAAATGGCAAGTGGGTTGAAAGTTAGGAAATTACAGAAAAGTTACTTGAAGCTATCGAAGTTAGGAGAACTGTAACATCCCGTTACCGATGCGATGAGTATATGGGTACGGGCAGTTCTGTGTTTGCATTAATGTGACCGAGTGCTTTGTGGCCTTTGGTTATATCAGTGATAGATGAGTTAATTGCACA
>JAOTIZ010000008.1:16746473-16757344 GCA_027123425.1 Erythroxylum panamense | reverse complement strand
TAGCGAAACAAGGGTGGCGTCTTAGGATGGAACCCAATACTCTTTTTGTTAAGATCTTCAAAGCAAAATATTTCCATAATAGGGATTTTTTGGAGGCTTCTCTGGGGCGGTCTACTAGTTACATCTGGAGGAGTATTCATGCTCCCATTGGGGTTTTGAAACAGGGAGTGAGGTGTAGGGTTGGGAATGGGGAGAGTATAGTGGTTACAAAACATCCTTGGTTACCTATTGATCATAATTTTGTGGTGGAAGATAGTGGGGCCTTTATTATGCCCAATATGAGGATGAGTGAGTTGTTGGTGGAGGGAGAGAGGCACTGGGATGTGGAGAAAATTATTAGCTTGTTTAGTTTGAGGGAGTTTAGGGCTATCCTTAGCAATCCTCTTAGTTTACATGCTTGTCAAGATCATCTATTGTGGCATTGGGATAAGAAAGGGAAATATAGTGTCAAATCAGGGTATCATGTAGCATGACGTTTGATTAGGGGGAGTGGGGAGGTAGTTGAGGGAGATTGGTGGGGGAAACTTTGGAAGTTGGACGTCTCACTAAAGGATAAGGAGTTTATGTGGCATGCTTTGCGGAATATTTTACCAACCAAGGAGAGATTAAAGAGGAAAGGAGTTTAGGTGGATTTAGGTTGTCTATGGTATAGTGAGGAGGAGGATTTGAATCATATTCTTGTGTCATGTTGTAAAGCTCATGGAGTTTAGAGGCAAGGTGGGTTTGTGGAGGAAGACACTAACCCTTCTTTTATTAATTTCTTCTTGACGGTACTCAAGGGCGGTGATAAAATTTAGGTCCAAAAATTTGTGATTTATGTAAGACACATTTGGATGGCAAGAAATAATATGCTTTGGTTTGTTACACAATGCATTTGGAAGCTCTAAATTTCTTGGAGCTTTGGAATCATTCTAGGATACTTGTGTCAGTTTCTTTTTCTTCAACAAGTATATTATTGCAGCATTTTTCATCTTCTTCTCCGACGGACAGCAACAATAATAGTTTGCAACTTTTCATTGACATAGTGGTATTTCATCATGAAGGTAAGCTTATATTTGGAACAGTGTTGGAGCGCGCTGAGGGAGAGTTTATTAAAGCTTTTTCTGCTCATTATGATGGTGGTGTGGATCCCTTGATTGCGGAAGCACTAGCGCTTCGACAATCCTTGCAAATTTTAAGACAGCAGCACATTGAAGGCGGTCGCATTATTTTTATGGATTCTCAAATTTTATTTTTCGCACTTAGCTCACCGGACTTTGATATTTCCAAGTTGGGTACTGTTATTTGTGATTGTAAGACTGTGTTATTATCGTTACCAAATATTTCTTAAAGGTGGATTCATAGGCAAGCCAATAGACATGCTCATTCCTTAGCTCGAGCATCTATTCGATTTGCACATCTACGGATTTGGGTTTCTATTCCTCAGTTTCTGACTGAGTTTTATCATCATGAATGAGAATTTGAGTATTTTGCTCTTCCAAAAAAAATATTTATAAAATATAATATAAAATTATTTGTAACTATCAATAAATGCTATAATAAACTAAACAATAGCATTCTATCAATGTCATGGAAAACTTATCTATAATATTTTTAAAATGTTACAAAATTCATATCTACTACATGTTAATGATGTTGCAAAAAGTTAATATATAACAGTTCAAAAATGTTACAAATAGCTAATTAATAACATTTATAAAATATAATATAAAATCATTTGTAGCTATCAATAAATGATATAATAAACTCAACAACAACATTCTATCAACGTCATGAAAAACTTATCTATAACATTTTAAAAATATTACAAAATTCATATATACTACATGTTAATGACGTTGTAAAAAGTTAATATATAACAGTGTAAAAATGTTACAAATAATTAACTAATAACATTTATAAAATATAATATAAAATTATTTGTAGTTATCAATAAATGTCATATTAAACTCGACAATAACATGTCAAAACTGTTACTAAAGCATCATATCTTTAGTAACATAGGCTGCCATAGCATACTCATTAGTGCTACCATTCATATTTAATAACACTTATCACCTGTTACCGTATGTCGTTTTTGTTGTAGTTACTAAGTTACCAACTAAATAAACCTTATAAATATATAAATTTCAATGGTGAAATAAATCAAATAAACAACGCCATAAAGACCACTAATAGGATAGGAGATAATAAAATACCTATAAAATTATTAGTTGAAAATGAAGGATTCAATTTAGAAATAATGCTAGAAACTAGCTTTCTCAAACAAGTTCAGCCTTATAAGATAACTCAATATGGAATACAGTTATCATATAACAATAATATAATATATTCCTAGATAATAACTAGTCCTACTAGTATTTATATTCCAATCGAAATAACTTACAAAGATTATAGAGTTGAATACTTTACTGCCTATATAGACAGTGATGCTAGTTGTTGTTTATGTAAAGCAAGTTGTTTTTTTTTTACAATATCATGAAACTTTAAAAAATATAATGGGATTAGATATTTCCATCAATAAGATACATTTATCTAAAGGTATTCATCAACTCCAAATCTTATTAGGAAAATTTAAAAAAAAAATTCTACCTTTTTATTTTTATGCTCCCGGAATTGATATTCTAAACATTTATCTAAAGGTTTCCTCAACTCCAAATCCTATTAGGATAATTTTTAATAAAATGTCCACCTTTTTATTTTTATGATATTAGAGCTGATATTCTTTTAGGAAATAACTTTCTCCAGTTATTTCGTAAAATATTATTTGATACTATTAAACAACAAAAGCATTTCAAAACTTCTTGTGTCATTAAATAATAGTTAATCAAATCAAAACTGCCTATGCTTGATCTACCCCAATCCCTTTAAACCTCGCACAGCCGGTGTAGTGTAGAATATAAAAAAATTCAATATTTTCAAAAGGAAAACCTTTATTAAAAATAAAAATGTTATAGAAAATAAGTATCAACATATAAAACCCATCAAAGATGAACTAGAATTAGTAAAAACCTAAATAACGTTTTAAAATTTTTAATAATTAATCTTATTTCCCTTTGTCTAATAAAATTTAAACCTACATAATTAATAGTGGTAGTGACTTCAATATTCAATATATGCTCCAATATCTTAAAATTTTATGAAAATTGAAATTAATTTATTGATAAATTACTCTTTTAAAATTTCTTCATACATTGAATTAATTTTTCATTCACATTTTTATGTTTTGTTTAATAAGAGCACACATTTATTTATTTTTTTTTGTAGAATTTAAATAAGTACGTTTATTATTAATGCAAATATTTATTCACAAAATAACTCTTCCTTAATCAAAATTTAGTGGAAATACTAAATTAATAATTTTCTAAGAATGTTAAAATACTAACTATTAATATATTTAAGAAGATTACAAAAATATTTAATATATTAACAATAATATGTAAGCATTAATAACAATCAATTTTTTAAAAACTAAATCAAACGTTGCCTGGTAAATGAAAGGTTTAACCGGTATATAATAAATAAGAATTAAAATTATAAGAATAAGTAAAAATAAATATTTTATTGAAATAAAAAATACATCAATATCTACTATTATATAATGAGTTAATAATAAATCAAATGAAATATTTTCGATTGAATTGCTCCATCTGATTCAATTTTTTAAAATATTAATTTTACCATCTCTGCCTTGGATTTCCATGAATATTCAAAGAAGAATAAAAACTTCTAGTAAATTGTTTAATATAAATTATTATCGAAATAAAATTAGGTAATTATACAATCAATTATACGATAATTAATATTAAAATAACTTGAAACATGGTTAATAAAAAATATTTTCTAAAATCATTAATCGTATAACATTTTTAGTAATTAAAATCAAAAAATAAATTTAAATAGATAAAATCAAATAAAATATGGCATATTTTACTCTTAAATTTGAAGACGTAAGTTAAGAAACACGAAATGAACAAGAAAAAGAAAAAGGAAAATGTGTGACTTACTTGATAGTACATACAAATAAGTGAATCATACTTAATAGATAATAGTCAAAGTGAAGTAACAGACAACACATTCTCATTCAGAACCGCTTTTCTCATTTTCCTTGGTTTTTCTACTTTTCTTAGCCCACCAGAAACATAATTTCTCTTTCATCGATCACTCACCGGTAAAGAGATCGGAAAGAAGAAGAAAAACACCACCGATTTATGGACACTCTCTCGCCTGCTGCCATGTTCTCTGCCGGCTACCTCAAACATGCGATCCTATCTGTTCATTTAACTCTTTGATTTTTAAATCAAAAACTGGTATAAAATTTTACATTTTAATCTATAATTAAGAGGTTTTCTATTTTTAAAATTAGATCAAATATCTATATTCTTGTATTTAAGAAAGTAAATAATCATAATAAGAACACTCTTTCGTGATTAACATCATAAGTACAATATTTCTAATAGCCTCTATTTAAGAGTAGCCTATAATGCTGTTTCACTTTTATGTTCTTTTGTATGTTGATGGCGAGCCTATATAGGTTAAAGGCCGTAATGATCATAAAGTAGTTGAATAATTGAAGGTTACTTTTTCGTATATTTTTTGGTTATACTTGCTGCTTAAGGCACATTTAACCTAAATATTACAGGTCTAACGAAATTCTTTTCAAACAACCGACAGGTTAGATTCATAGTACCTGACCAAAAATACAGATTCATAGTACCTGTTAGTGACCTCACCCAAAAACATCTTATTAACGCACCCTCCAACTGGTACGTTGAATCTGTATTTTTGGTGAGGTCACTAACAGGTACTATGAATCTAACCTCCAACGACTACACGTCTTTTGATGCATAACTTGATTGCTTTCAAATGGAATTACACAGCTAAAGGTTGTTAGTATTATCTGTTAGAATCCATGATGATAACTTGCACCGATCAACCTATCCATGGGAAAAGTGAAGTTCAATAATAAAGTTTGGAGATCATCAGAACAGCCGAGTAGAGGTTTATGAAGTTTTATTTATTTATTTATTACATAGAATAGCTGAATATGATGCAGACAACAGGAAGGGTGGGGGGACTAGGATTACAGTACATGATAAAAAAAGGTCGCATCCTCAAGAAACGAAGCCTGGAAAACTAAGGGCTTTGGTTATAAAAATCCTAAAAAGGATAGGTTATGGCAGACCATATGTTATAATTTGTCGCCACCAGCCAAAGCCCTAGACCACAAGGCTCCAGGAAGGAAGAACTGCACAAAGCAACCACTGAAAACTACTACTCTCTCAGCTAAAGCTAAGCTAAGCAAAGCAAAGCAAAGCAAAGCTAAACCCAACCCTAATCACCCCTCCAGGAAAATATAGGACAACCCAGCCATCAAGAAAACGGACTTGATGCCTGCTAAGTCAAACATAAGAAGCTCCCAAGCATATCATGGCATGAACATGACCCATGTACAACGCTTGCTTGAGCTTAAAGCATAAGGTGTCAACACCCCGAAACACAAATACAAATACATTTAAGAAGCGCTAGAAGCAGGACTCAATAACTGTGTTCACTGGGAATTTTAGCCATGAAGAAACTTCAACCTCCCATATAGAAAGCCAAAATATCCTCCAACAGACTTCCACCCATAGGAACCCTGTAAAAAAAACGAGTAGATGGCCAATTTTCCCAGGAAATGAGAACTGAGTCCTGCAAGAAGGAAGACCCATGATCGATGGACCCAAAAACTACACAGGCTACTACTACTCACGAAAGCTGACTAGATTTTGAAGCTGCTTGATTACTTTCATACCCGTCCTCACTTAAGAGAGGATATCACATCTCCACAAACGCTCCACCAGCAGGTCAACAGAGCGGCTGTTGATGGCTTTGCAATGCTGGATATTTAATCCCAAAAGAGACTGGCCCAATTTTACAAGAGCAGGTAGACCTTTGTCGGATATCATAGAGCAACCAGACATAGAAAGGATCTGCAGATTCAAACGCTTTGAAGTAGCCAGAGCTGTAATCCCTGAATCAGTTACTCCACACCTCGAAACATCAAGATCACAGAGTAACAGGCAATTATTGGCAACAGCTGCCAAACTTGCATCAGAAATCTTTCTACAGCCATCAAGATTTAGCACTTCAAGCGTCCAACCATGCAGTTCCGTTATTTCAGTCACCACTTTGTCTGTCAGATTCACACAACCACTAAGATTAACCTTCACCAGACCAGGCTCAGAATTCTTGAGTAGCTCAAGAACTCCGCTGTTGCTGATACCTTCCAGCCCACTCAATTCCACATGCTCAAGTTCAGGGCACAGCTTCCCCAAATAAGTCAGGCTAATATCACCAAAACCCGGACAATTACGGATGCACAGTGATTGCAGTGATTTGCAAGGAGACAAAGCGGGTAATCCCAAGTTCAAATCTCTAATCCCCAGGCAGTTGATCAGGGATAAAGCCTTCAATTTCGTACCACAGTTTAAAAGGGAACCAAACAACCCAAATTGGGTGATCCTATGGCACTCCTCCAACTGTAGGCTCTCCAGTGACCCTGCAGCTTTTGTGAACGAAACTAAACCATTATCAGAGACCAATGGGGATTTCCGCAAGCAAATCTGTTTCAGATTTGGGCAACCTTTTCCAACAGCTTCAAGTCCACCATCTGTCACACCTTGGCATGATGTAACAGTAAAAGACTTCAACTTCTGCAACCCATAAGCAGTGCCCATAACCCAAAAGCCCCTCTCACTCA
The DNA here is from genome assembly GCA_027123425.1 of Erythroxylum panamense. NCBI lineage: Eukaryota > Viridiplantae > Streptophyta > Magnoliopsida > Malpighiales > Erythroxylaceae > Erythroxylum > Erythroxylum panamense. The sequence goes on along the minus strand of JAOTIZ010000008.1, from coordinate 16,750,602 downwards.
CATTCGGGAGGCTGGTGAGCATAAGGTCAGTCACTGCCTTGCCATAGTGGCCAATTACAGCTAGAGACACATCAGTAATGTTCAATGACTGCAGCTTCACCTTGGTCAAAACAAAAGTGGCTGAAGATACTAGGCCTGCAATTCCTTGATCACCTACAATTGGACAGGCTTTGATTGAGACGGACTTCAGATTGGTGCAATATTGACCAAAAGCTTGCAAACCTCCATTCCCAATGTTTGCACAAGATTCAATGACTAGGTCAGTCAAATTAGGACAGCTCTTTGCAACGGCAATCAAACCCTTGTCAGTGATAGAAGCACAATGGGAAAGATCTAGCTTCTCTAGGAGATGACAGCCACTTGCGATCTCTGACAGTTCTTCATCCCCAACAGAAGGCAAGTTCCACAGAGAAAGAACCTTCAGGGAAGGACAGCCACGGGCAATTGCCCTCAGGCCTACCATTGTCACACCACAACCAGAATTGTTTCCACGGATAGAAAGCTTGCCCAATCCTCCACGGCTAGCAGTTCCAACAGAGATCGCAGCAAGCCTTATATCTGTAGCCTTCTTTCCTTCTAGGCTCCTCGAAAGGCATCCATCATCCTGAATTTCCAGATCATCAGTCTCTGTTTTCTTGTTGCAAAATTCATCCCTGCTGATATTGCTCAGAAGACTGAGCCAGCGCTTTGAGACACAAGCACAGGCACTCCTCTCCTCACCTCCAGGCAAACGTCTGAAGATCTCAAATAGACACTCGTCTGGAAGAATGTCAATGCAAGTTTGCTTCTTCTGCTCAAAACTCTCTCCACTGAAAACAAATGGAGCACTGATGCGAGACCTCTTGCGAGGAGGAAAATATACGTCAACATGACGACCAAGTGACAGAAAGAGGCTAGGCTCCTTAGGGTTCCTGTACAGGGAACCTCCAGGGAAAAAATCCTCACTTCCTGATAAACACCAAACAAAGTTCCATTAGTTATTTAAATTCAGACAAAAAATCTTATGAATCCAGGATCAAAAGTAAAAAAGAAGAAGAGAGAAATAGACTTCAAAGCAAGGCAAGCTAAGCACTTTCTTCTAGATTAAAAACCATGCCTGTTATCAGCAATCACCAGCCTTAGCAGACAGAAAAATAGATCTTAAAGTTCATATAAATCTACCTAAACTTAATATGAGAGATATCGTTCAAATAGTTAACGCACTCATTTGATCTACAGACCCTTCTCCTAGCTTCAACTACAGATCCTAACATCAGATCTACGAACGTAAAGCATCTAATCTACTTAATGGTTAAGATGTTAGCCAACAAAACCATATACGCTCCACAAAAAAGCATGTATTGAAGCATGCAAAACTTGAGCTAGAGGGCATAACAATAATCAACAGAACACATATGCTTAGGAATAAATAGGTTCAAAGAACTTATTCCATACATCTGATCTATCCACAAAAACAAACAAAAGCTCTGAAACATATAGACAAAGCAGACAAAAATCAGAAACCATGAAACTATAGGCAGATTAAACGAGGAATCGGGAAGCATACCAGCGAATCCCAGAAGTTGAGACATGGGTACAGTTCAAAAACCGCAGAAAATTGAAATCCGCAGAGAACAGCACCCAAAAACCCTCCAAAGAGAGCAAAAAAGAGAGACCCAGAAAGCAGAAACACCGTCAAAACACCTAACAGATCTTGGGAGCCTGAATGCATGAGAAAGAGGAGGTGGAAGGAATAGAAACCCTATTGAATAGGGCAAAAAAGAATAAAAGTGGAGGGAGAGGAAAGAAGAGGATGGAATAGAAAGTGAAGGAAGAGGCAGGGAAGAAGAGGTTTTTATTAAAGATAGATTGTGGGGTTAGGGTACATGACAATACACGCTAGATTAGCCCACATGCATTGCATTTTCCCTCGTCTCATCATCAAGGGGGAGTGGGTTTCTTTTGTTATATTCTTTTCTTTCCCCCACCATCACCAATGCCAATAGATTAGAAACATTGAATACTTGTCAACTGTCTATCTCTATCGTGCGCGATAAGGGCCTGTTTGGCCATCGGGTTAGCATCCTACTTAGAAACATTGAATACTTGTCAGGTGTCTATCGTGTGTGATGAGGGCTTGTTTGGACATCGGGTTAGCGTCTTATCGTGTGTGATAAGGGCTTGTTTGGACATCGGTTTGTATTGGATACAAATTAGTTGTGTACGTTGTTTAAATTGATTATAATCTAATTACCCTAAAATCTAAATCCACATTTACTATTTTACCCAAAAAGGGACGCATTTATTAAGGGACTTTTTGTTTCTATTTTTTTTCTCCATTTTTTGTTATCGTTTTTGTAAAAAGAAAAACAGGTAAGTAAAACGTGTTTTCTTATAATCTGGTTTATTATCATTTAAATATATATTATTTAATTATTTAATTATTAATAAAAATTATGAATAAAATAAATTTTGATTTAATAATTAAAATATATTTTTAAATAAATATTTATTTTAATTATTTATTTTATTAAAATAACATAATTTTATTAACAATTTTTTAATAAACATTATTTAAAAGATTAAATAAATTTATTTAATTAAAAATAATTTATTTTTAAATTTAAAAACTAAAACAACAAAAAAAACAGAAATAGAAGTAAAGTAAATGACACCTTAGCAACTTCATACTTGGTCACTTTTGTTCATTTTCTTCCGTGTAACTTTCATTTTTCTCTCCTTCGTTACTCTGTCTACACCCAACGCGTCCTTCAATTCTTCTATGAACTTTCCAACTAGTACTTTTATTCTTGGTGACTCTACTTTCAACTTCTTCTTCTCCCTACTTCTTTGAAATTTAATTCAAACCCTCGTTCACATTCTCAAGCACTCTAGTTATTCAAAAAGACTAAAGGCGAGCATTTGTAGAAAGAAGAATTCCTTAATTCCAAAATCTTTCTTTTAAAAAATTTTACTATAGCCTTATTAATCTTAACCTTTGCAATTCTAGGCCATTTTCCTATGTAACAAAAAAAACAATCCTCTTAATCTTGATTGATGATTGCTTTTGAAGCCTATTTTAAAATGGGTAGCACTATTTCCTGTAATTGATCTATATTGAAGTGTTGGGAAGCTTAATGAAGCAACTTAAATGGATATGAACCAGAAGCAACCTCGATCACTTGAATGTGAATATGGAAATTATGGTTCAACATTTTGAGTAATTAAAATTAAACTTATTACAATTAGTTAATATTATTTAGGTAGTGGAATATAATAAAAATACTTTAAAATAATTATAGATAATTTAATTTTAAATAAAAATTAGGCTTGCACTACATACACATGGTATTGAATCCACGTATCGATTAATAAATAAAAAATATCTTCCATGTCAGTAATGACATGATACTTAATAGACGTAAACTTATTCTCGTTCAATTTTTCATCTAATTAGGGTTCATTTTGAATATTTATTAATGTTATGATTTGTTTTGTAGGCTCTAAAATGTTAAGGTTTATCTTGTTATGGATAAATTTTCTCAATACTTGTATTTGTCTTCAAAATGCTTAGAAAACGAATTTCTAAGCTACAATGATATTAAAAAGTATTGGAATAAGATTTGAACTAAATAGATGACTTTATTTAGGTAAAAGAAAAGTACAGGCTACAATGGTAATTTGAGATAATAATAAGGATGATTACATGATATAAAGGAATTTGAAATAAAAACAAGGTGTTTTTATTAGAGTAGTTTGACTGTTTATATGTATGTTTATTTGTCCTTTGTGTTGCGATGCTGGTGAATTTATATAATCCTCTAAACTCCAATTGCTTCAAATAAGTTTGTTCAACGTCTGCCCTACTTTTCATAATGACCACATTCTAGTTAATTGCCTACCACACATTGTTCTTGTAGCGCCCCCTCATCGAAGAGTACATATCGGGACGTCCGAAGGTCGCTTCGACACGTATCCCGCGATGAAGGTGCACTACCGGAAAAACTCGTTAAAATAATCCACATGGCATCGCAATAATTTAAACCGCAATAGCAGAAATCACTAAATATTAAAACCAAAATTATCAATCTGATACAGTCATCCAGAAGCAGAATAGACAGGTCTATCAGTCCCCTAACAAAACCAAAAA
>JAOTIZ010000008.1:16722059-16742194 GCA_027123425.1 Erythroxylum panamense | reverse complement strand
AATACCTCGAGTTACACTTACAAAATGAGTGCATAAGTCGAGTTATCTCATGCATACCTCGAGTTACACTTACAATTCAAACCGTGCAAAGGGGGCAAATGATTAATAAATTTGAATCCAATTAGAACTTTGAATTTATAATTGGTTAAGGGTTAGAACTTAGAATACCTAAGTGAAAAGGCATTAGTGGCATCCTCTATATAATCCTGATTCTCTTAATTATTAACTGTAACAATCTTTAGTTGGACGTAATTTAGTAAAATATTTCTTAGGACTTTGCAAAAATAGTATACACAACTTAACTCATGCATTTATGTACAAATTAAATTTAGCGTCATTTCTTATTTTGAGAAGCGGCAACGACAGAAATACCTATTTCCTCGTTGTTAACTACCGACCAGATTATCCAAATCTTCTCATCCCAAGGAGAAGAAGAAAACTGTGACTCTTGACTCCAGAGAAAAATGCTTCTAAGAAGCAGTTCCTCGCCCATCGTAAAATCGCTTGTCCTCCAATCAAAGTCAAACCAAGAATCCGATCACAATGTCAGGCTCCCATCCACTAGACCTGTTTCAATGTCCCTTGAACGTAGAGCCTCTTGAGGGTGATCTTAAGAGACTTTCCTTCTCAACCGAGAAGATGTTCTCCAAGAGGCCACTAGTCCTTCTGAAACAGGAAGCATCGCCTTCGTCCACAGACGAGGAACGGGTCACCACCGGTGTCGGTGATGGGGTGAGTATCTCGGGGGAGTCCGTTCATGATCATGAGGCGTACGGGAATGAGACAATGGACATATATTATCAGGGAATGATCCAGACCTACCCTGGTGACGCTCTTCTTCTTGCCAACTACGCAAGATTCTTAAAAGAGGTAAATAAAGCATATTTTAACGCCCTTTTTCCTTTTGCATGGGATAGGGATTTCTGATGATCAAGAACATAATAATTAGGTGGGAGGTGATGGCCTGAAAGCGGAAGAGTACTGTGAAAGAGCGATTCTGACGAGTGGAGGAGACGGGAACGTATTGTCAATGTATGGTGGTCTAGTATGGAGTAATCACGGGGATGGTGCTCGTGCTCAGACTTACTTCGATCGAGCTCTTCAATCATCTCCTGATGACTGGTAAACATAATCAAGACCATGATTGCTAGCTAATGAGCCTTTTTAATCTGTCTTGTCTTAACCTTTGCTAAAATAATCAACAGTTACGTCATGGCGTCTTATGCTAGATTCCTGTGGGAGTGGGACGCCAGGGAAGAGGAGAAATCGCAATTCCAATCAAATTCAACCCACAACAATGTCCCCAATCAAATTCCAATTCCTCTCCCGCCTGATGCTTCCTACTGTTTTTCAAAGGATGATACGAGTTATTACACCTAGTCAGTCTCAGTCATGGAGTTTCACTTTTTCTTGACAAAATTAGATGGGATTTTCATTTTACTTTTCATTTTTTTGATCCTCTCTGTGATGCTATTTATCATATTGAAAAGACAGAAAGGGTAACGTATATAAAGTACCATTTGGCTACCAAGCACCAAGAACATTTGAATTTTCAATCAACTGGGTCATTACAATGTGCCACAACACTATCAAAATAGATCCTGTCAAAGTTGATTGGAACTTGAATCCGTCTTGGGACTAGACCATATTGGTGGCAAACTGAAACTCGCTATTCAGTAATGGATTGCGGATAACGAAAATGAAAGAAAAACTTAACACATAAAAGTAAATCACGACAATGATAACGAGAAATAAATAAAGATGGGACAGTTACAACAAAACCAACCTTAATCAACAATTCCAGTTGTTCAATATAAGAGTTCCAACAGACCATTCCTTTAACCACAACCACCTATGTAGCAGCAGACTTCTCCAAAATTCTCGACAATATTTCCAGTAAGCAGGCAAACAATACATGCTTAATAACATAGAATAACTTCTCAAATGACAACATATAATGTTGCAAGCAGAATGTAGAATTCTAATTAGAAGACCAGCAACTTCAAAAGGAAGGCATGCAAAACAACCATTGGTGCTGACTATGGACAATCACAATACAGTGAAAAATGCAAATCCTTCACGCCTTAATCGTCAGACAAGAGAACTTATGAACCTCTTATTAATGCAGATGAGGATTTGTGGAGCTTTGCATATGAGCAATTTCAATTTCATAACCACTATGCTTACTGCTCCAATGCTACAGGCTCTTGCACCATAGCAGACTGCTGCTCTAGAGCTACTAGCTCCCCACTTGTCTGGGATTGGATTTCACTTGCCCCAGCTCTGGGAATGGTCTCTTGCTCTTGAGTAAGAACTGTATCATGACTGTTCTCTATAGAAATGTTGGTATTCTCTTCTTTTGGTCCATTGGATGATGGGGCATTTTCCTCGTTCATCGCATTTGCCAAACTGGTTTTTTCAAAAGGCAGCTTCTGGAGGGACTTTCGCTGTGTCTTCTTTGAAGGAACAAGTGAAAGACGTTTAGAATGGTTCCGAGAAACTTTCTCATCTAAACTTAGCCGAGCTGGTCGGATGGTCTGACAATCATTTCCTAGTGAAAGATCTTTAGGATTCTTCTGAGAAACTTTCTCGTCTAAACTTAGCCGAGATGGTTGATTGGTCTGGCAATCATTTCCTTCAGGATCCGCAGGGGATGAGCTCTTCCTTCGACCTAGCTTCGGAGATTTGGCTCTAGTTGGAGGTATCTGCCTCATATTAACAATTAAGGCATTGAAATGGATATTAGATGATAGTCCGCACTTCAAGAACCTAGTCTCTAGGTTGCCATAAGGAGACAGCAATATTCATATAAGATTATCAAACTGAGTTTTCTGAATGAAACCTCCTAACAGAGACTATATGATCAAAAACAACATAAGAAATTTCTTATCAACTTGTTTCTACTTTGAAAAACACAATAACCCCTTCCTACAAAGGAAATACTGCCTGCAATTTAAAAATCTAAATTATGCATTACAATAAGATATCAAGAGAGTTAAGGTAGAATTTATATGTAAAAATGGCACAGCAAACAGACTGCCAAAATTTAGGCATGCAATCAGATGATCATGGTACATGCAAATTGTCATAAGGGTTGCATGACACTACTTCAAGTCTAAAAGTTTGGACAAATAGCAAGCAAAGATGCAGAAGCGTATAAATTAGGCTGTTACTATGTCAACCATATATAATGAGATGTAATATAAAAATGACAAATTGTCACTAGTAACTTTTGACTGAATAAATATGATATACAGAAGAGGGATAAAACTCAAAACAAATATAAGAGGATTTGTCAAGGAAAGACAAGAAGGTATAAACCCACGCACAACCAAATTAACTCAGAATTCATATTGCATTTAGCATTCACTATGAACATGAGGTTTGCAGCTTCTTTACCATTCAGGATTGGTTGCCATCATAATTTTGGGCAGCAAGAAGCAGGGTCAGTAGAAAGTATTGAGAGAATTCTATTACACAAATTAAAGTGCCACAAGTTTCTACTGAGTATAATACGTTTATAATCACAAAATTAGAAATCTCTTTCAATTACCATACAAAAACGTTAATATTTGACAACCTGACTGGAAGCATGACAAAATGTGAATCTAAAGTAGAAGATAGGATGTAAAAATTCCACCAAGTCTAATTTAATAAACAGAATATCCAAGTCAGCGCAAAACAAAGTTTGCAGCTAGAACTACAAGATCCAGATCTTTAGTAGTTCTAGTATGAGTTCAGGAAACAATTGACGTAGTAATTTAAAGCACAAACCTTCTTTAGCTCTGTCTTAGGTGGTGGAGGCTCCTGATAGAAACTAGGCATTGGTGTAGCTTTAAATGCCAAACTCTTCCTAAGTAATTTGATTTCAGCTTCTTGGTTTTCCTGTACGAGAATTGCAAAGTTTCCATGGAATCTAGAAAATATGTACAAAAATATGATCTCATAGTCATATATCTATCATACCTTTGACTTGGCTTGCATGGTATTTTTTTCCACTTCCTTTGCATGAATCTTCTCCTCAAGTTTAGTATAGAACTGCAAAGTATCAATGCCAAGAAAATTATGTTGACATCAAAAAGAAAAGATTCCACCAGTTGATCAGAGAAATGACCATAAAAAAGCTGACCTCTTTCCTTTTCTCAGCTCGTTCGTCACACTTGAAGCTAAAACCATAATTAGGAAGTGCACCCACCTTTCGTGGTTTTGTGTTTTCTGCATTAGGACTTCTATACATTGATCAAGGATAAGCTTAAGAAAGCCAGGCAACAAACCAGAGACATAAACAACAATCACAGAAAACCACGCAAAATATAATTGTTCATGTAAAAAGGATACAAAGATTGTGTATCTCCTTCAGCTTTAGGAGCAGGACCTTCCTTCAGAGGATTCAATTTTGCCTTCTCCCTGTATGTATGAAATCACAGTTCACAATGAGACAAAGGCTGTGATTATTTGCAATACCATTTACTTCAAATATGTGAATGTTTCACTCTATTTTAAATATAAATTTTAATTTGTAAAAATTATGACTCCATCACATACTAAGAAACCAGAAGTTTGTGGATTCAAAACATACATGAGACTGTCTGGCAACTCTACACCTGCCTTTCCAGATTGCTGTTTACAGCAGATAAAGGAATGTAAGCATAATCATTGATAGTGATAATACATGCCACATAAGAAATACACTTTCTTAATATCATCTAATACCTTATAAGCAGGAACAAGTTTCTCATTGAATGATTTGTTTTTCAAAGGTTGTTTTGGTCTTGAATTCAAAGCAACAGGACCATTTGACCCAGCAGCTGATACCCCAGCATCTTTCACATCCTTGCCCTTTTTCATCTGAATGGATGACACATTTCTTATAGTCAAGGGCCTCTCATTCTTGCTCTTTCCTGAACCTTTTCGTGGTCTGGCTTGTTCCAAATTATGTAAATCTTTCACTTCCCCATCCTATATAGAATACAACAGGGTATGTATCAGTTTAGTCCTTCCCATCAACAAATAACTAGACCGGAACAACTCCTACCTTAGATACAGGCAGCAATCCAATGCTTCCAACAAGAAATTCTGATCCGTCAGCGACATTATAGGATGAACTATTAGCAGCTATGTCATCCAACTTATGTTCATTTTCCAAATTCCCATTTGGTGCATCAGATGACAAAGTTTTTTCAGGATTTCCATTCACAGAACTAGAAACAGTATAATCATCTTCAGAGGTAGGACTTGGCTTGTGAACTCCATTTTGGTGGACTGTGTCAAGCCCATCGACAGGTGCGCGGTTATCAGAATCCATCACACACTGTAAGCAAACACATCTGATTATAATCTTATAACAACATTAATGGTTTGAGCAAGTAACAGACAACGCCATGGATAGGGAACTACTCTTTATTCTTGGAAATAATCATTCCTTAACATAAGAAACAAGTTAAAGTAAGTGTACCAATACAAAAGAATTACCAAAAAAAATGTACCAAGTAAAAATGATAAACACAAAACCAGAAGGTCACACTAGCAATGACTGACAACTAGATTTCACTTCAAAGCTGTTGCTTCATTTTGAATTGCATTTCAGAGCATAATTCCCAGCAGAGTTTCAGAAATCTTGGCTAAGCATCTAGCAATTACAAAGGGAACAACTCTACTACCTTATTAAAGAGTATAATCCTTGTTTACCAAAGATATTTCAATTGTTTAGCATCAAAACAGAAACAGAAATGACCATGCAAGCTCTTAGTTCTTATAAGCAGAAGGTCTAAACAAAAACAAAAACCCATCCCAATTTCTTCTTCAGTCTATCTTGCTTCTCTAGATTTCTCAACCACTAAAGAGACGAAGAATTTAGATTCAGGAAACTATAATTTACCAACAGTAAAGATTCATCAATATAAACTATTTCAGCATCAGCCATTAGACGACGCAGCATTTCCAAACACAAATCTACATATACACACTGATCTGCAGAAAATAACATGCAGATCAAAGCTCGCCAAAACAAAAGCAATCTGGCGATAATTAGGAAACCGGTTGCAGAAAACCACCGGTTTGAATCTAAGTCACAGCAACAGTTTTCAGTAACAAGTAAAACAACAAGTTTCCCCAAAAAAAAACAAGGAGAGAGATATTTTCGTCCAGTTCCTTAGCAGCGAAAAAAGCGAGAGAGAGAGAAGTAAGTTAAACGAAGACGCTCCACTACCTAGTAAAGCGTGCGAAGATCAGGCCACCATTAATAAGCACCAAAACGGACAATTACTGCCAGCGGTTCCAAAGATCTGCAAGAGAGGAGTAGGGGGTCGGAGGATCCGAACCCAAAACAGTAATGATCCAAGTCCTCCACACTATTTCCTTTATATTTAAAAGAAAAAACCAATCTATTTTATTTTGGTATTGTTTGGGTGAGAGAGATTTGAAGTGGAGACTCAAAGATGGGGGTGTTTTTAAACAGCGCCTTTGAAATCTACAACTACAGTTGAGAGTGAGAATTGAGAGTTGAGAAAGAGAGAGAGAGAGATTGACATACGCATACATACGGTTATAAAATACTAACCCAAGTTAGGTTAGGCGGTTTTGGTAACAAACTAACTAATGGTTAACCCCTGTGATTTGACAATGAGATGTACCAGCGCCATCAACTTTATAAAGAAACTAAATGTTACTTTGTTTTCTGAATACATTGGATAACACAAACTATAGTTGGTTTTTTTTTCATGTATATTTAATCTATTATACGCAACGCAACGCAACCTCGTTACTAGATGTTTCTTATTGGGGTAACATATCAGTATTTGCTTCTATTCCACCGTATATTTAAAGAAATTACGCTTGAACTTGTTCAGTTATATTGCAAAATTACAAGGAATAGTTTATAAATTCTTAACAATTCTATTGCACTGATCGACTATCAATCAGTTCAGTTCTTATGTCTGAGCCTTCAAAAGAATTTCAAGGCAGTCAAAAAGCTAAACTTGGCTAACTCCGCGGATCTCTTTCAGTTTGTAAGAAAGTAAGAAACTAACAAGGGCGCGGGATGATGACATGAACACATGACGGACCGACCATTCAGGGCTATAAGTTGTCGGGACAAAACTGAGTACAGCAACAAGACCAGGCCACCGTGTTTAGCTAACTGCCATATCTATGATCCTACTACCTCCCAAGTCGTAAACCGTCGGGGAATTTGTCACCTATATGGAAAGTGTCCAGTCGCCACTGACTCTAAATAAACTAATCATCAAAAGGCAGGCTCCAGCAAATAGTTTAAACAGTAAACGAGCGTTCTAAGTTATAGGATAGGATCTTCTGTCTAATTTTATATTGTCTTATTTTGTTTTATGAATCTTAACCATTCATTTATGCAAACCTGCGTTTATTTATGCGAGATCCACGCGAAACTCATATAAATAAATGACTGAAATTTATGAAATACAATTAGACACTATAAAATTAAATAAAAAATCTGGACTCTAAAGCTACTCCCATAACCCTACTCTACTTCAAAATTCAAGGGATATTACTTTACTTAATACTGAATAGAGCGCATCATCTACGTGATAAGACAAGAATGCTTTTAAGTCAAGGTGAATGTGGGGGGTTTTCGTCAACATTATGCATTATCTTGCTGCTTACCTATTCCAGCGTTTCACCTTCCAAATGATGTCATAGCAATTTCATCTTTCTTTCTGGAATTTACTTCCATCAATTCACTGACCAAACTCACGAGGACAGCTACACAAGTTTGATGTTTAGTGGTTGCAAATTAAAATATTCAATTAATTAATTATACCAATAACTACATCTCAAGATGAATAAAATGCAAATGTATTTAAGATTCTTCAAACTAAACGTAACTTTTAACACAATTGTGTTAATGTTTAGTTTATTATAATATCACTTAAAACATTAAGAAGTTAGTGATATTATACTTTCGCTTAATGGCTATTAGGTTTATTCAGATGAAATATTAAGTGGTTCAAACAAAAATATATAAAAATATTGTAATTTAATATTCAATAAATTAATAATTTTGTTATATGATAATTATATGTTGTTATAATTTAAAGTTGTGACATGATATATATTAAAAAGAAAAAATATGAAAGAATTTATAAATTTCATGAAATATGGTCATTAATGAACTTTTTGATTAATTATTTTTATGATTATAATTTTCTTAAATTTAAAGAGACAGAATATTGCCTGATCAAAATTTAACTAATTATTTTTAAATTTGTAATTCTTTTAAATGTAAAATAAAATTTTGTTGAATCAGTATGAATTTGAGGTGTTATAGAAGTAGTAATAAATATTTTTATATAAACGTGTGATTTAATTTATATTATAAATTAGTAATTTTATCAAATAAAACTTATATAAATATCATGGTACTTTTCTTACAATATGATATTACACATTGACAATTGCAATAAAAATTACAAAGTGTTGCTGAATGCTTTTTGATTTACATAAAAATTATAAATCTAACTTATTAATTACTAAATACTTTGTATTTTATATAAAATTTTAAATGTAATTTGTTAAGTACATTAATTAAATTAACAAAATGATAACGAATCTATTTTTGGTTAATTCAATTTATACTAGTTATTAAATTAATTATATTGTTTAAATACAATGAAACTTTAGTTAAATAAATATATGCTTCTTATATTGTAAATGCTTGGTACCTCTTTTAATCAAAGATTTTTTATTAATCTAATAATACAAATTTTTAGAAGTTTATGTTGGATTTTTTTTAACCTTTTCCATAGGGTTAGACAACAATTAATTGTATTTTATTGATTTTTAATATCTTATCAGTTAAGTTACATGATTTGATCTAAATAAAGATAATAAAGAGACCCAATAAATTATTAAAGTCACTGGGCCGAAGTTCAGGAGAAAAATGAACCCCGATCAGTGTAGACCAAGCCCATATCGGGCTTATGATGGGAAAGTCTGATATAGATGTTATATAAAGAGGTTAAGGTCTCCTACAGTTGCTTATGTCATTCGTAAACTTAAAGTTACTCTGACCTATTCAGATATTCACATTTTGAAAAAACTGTAGAAAGACGTTAATTACGTCCTAATGAGTAGTTTTTGTGAAGGCGGAAGTAGATTCACGCTTGTTTCAACTTTAAAAAACTCGTTTGAAGTTATGGAACTGAAATTAAGTATTTTCTACATTTCATCATTTATTTCCCTTTCACATTAAATCCGAGATACGTGACGAAGGTCCCGTCACGTATTATGTGTAATTAATCTCTAAGAAGTGTTTCTTCTTCCTCTCACTTGCCAATGAAAGTTATGCTTATAGATATCGAGAAGATATAAAGTCGGTAAATCATATATTATCAGCCCTTTCACTGACTCGGCTATGACATTTAGGAAAATTGAAGGGCACATGATACGTGCTGAAGGAAATGAAGCACGTGATAGACCTACAAGAGTACAAGGTGAAAAGCTTATTATAGGAAGCGGTGAAGGGTAGGAGAGGCATTGAGGCACGCTCGAGTGACGGTGAAACAGATACGTTGATGCGAATACGATTAAGGGTTAATTGCTTCTGCCCTTCGTTTCTAAGACATTATCTAGCATTTGCACGTGTAATTTGCCCTGCTTGGGTCCCAACACGTGGCCTGTTTCCAAATCGATAGAGCTCAAGCCTAAAGTTCTATCCAAAGCTTTTGGTCTCTTGTCTTCTATAGTCCTTAGTTCCTTCTTATAACAGTGAATAAGAGTTTTGTCTACACAATAATGTTTCAGTAAACTATTTAAGGCTCCCTTCTTTACTCAGATATGAGGCATACATAATTATCTTAAACTTATAAGTTTTGTGTGGGTAATAAACCTTAAATATGATTGACAGAGACATAAAGTAGAATTTAATCTTCTAGGGAATTGTTTGCCCATCATAATGAACGAAAGATATCTTTTACCAACTATACAAGTAATGTAATGGTAGCTAATTAGCTAAGCCATCCAGACCCAGGAGCAAATTTCAGACGGACCTTCCTGTTTCCTTTATATTAATTTCCAGGATATGATTAATCTTGCTTCTTCCCTAATCATTCGTAAATGGATTTGGTCCACAGAGGTCCAAGGACCCCACGTCAAAAATTGATGTTAAGCCATTAAACCTAATGGTTCCAGCAGGGAAAAAGTGGAAAGCATTGGCAAAACAGTAATTATGAGAAATGGAGATTAGAAAAGAACAAAAAGATTAGACGGATAAGGAATACTATCCTGTAAAGTGTCATAAAATGTTGGAGAAGAGCCAAAAAGGTACGTTGAACCATACCAAAACTAAGCCAACTCCTTTTGTTGCGGTGTAGTGACAGAGGTCGGAGAGGCCCCCTCCTCCACTGTTCCGAATTCCTACGCTGCTGCTGATGAGAAAGAACATAATCAATGCAATGCCATATACCCATCTCTCCCTCCATCTCTTCTAAATTCGTATGACAGTTTACTCTTCTTCCTTCCAGGTCCGCCGCAGTTGAAGTTAGGAAGAGTCCGAAGCTCTCCTACTTTCCTAGTTTAGTCTTAATACTATTTTGGGCCCACAACTCAACTGATATAACCCAAAACCCATTGCCCATTTAGAGTTGATAATTTTTTAGCCCAAGTACAAACAATATAGATTATGGACTCTATCTTGTTATTGCTTTTTGGCACCAAACCACGTAAAAACCAGATAAGTTCATTGTTCAATTTCCAGTTGTAAACATCAGGTCTCTCTCTCTTACCTAATCGCACTGCGTAACAGCACTAACTTGGAGTTGATCTATATAGCAGACATCTTGGATACTTTGCACTGGTTCAAACGATTCCCAACTGAAAGTAACTTTTCATGTCACGTGCAGCTTCAGTTTCGGAAATAAGCATAAATTAAGTACTGTTTACGTTATTATCTGTTATAAAAGGTAGGGTACGATAGTGCCTAACACCTTCTTTAATATGTCATCGAATCCGAAGTTCTTTGTATTATTGGTCTGGAACTTTAAAGCTCTTTCTCTTTCAGATTTTTTTAAAAAGAATAAGTGAAATATAATCACTTTTGTATTCCTCTAATAAAAGAAAGGGGAGCTTAACGCCTTATTATTGAAAAGAACTTATGTTGCATTATGCCACAAATTAAATAATCAACTGATCAAAGCCAAGCTTGATAAGGACAAATCTCAAAAAAATTCCACTCCAGTCTATTATATGCTTGGCAATATCTAACTTGATGTCTATACGACATTTTATTCTTTTGAGATGATTTTCATATAACTAGAATATTATCAAAGATTAGCTTTCTAGGAATACAGGAGCTGCACAATAATGGTTTCATTCAATTAGAAATTACAGAGAGCTATGGGTTCATATTTTTAGTTTTTGAAATAAGATTCAATAATGTGGAATTGAATTCCTTAGATATAACATCCCATACATTTTGATAAAAAATAGAATGGTATCATACGATCCCAAGCTTTATCCTATTGCATCTCAAAATTGACAAATTTCCACCTTTGAATATGAACGAATAAGCCACTCATTCATTTCTTTGGTAGGCAAATTTTGGAGAAAGTTAACATAAATATTGAACAAAATTAGTCATAAATTAAGCGTGTCCAATCTCTAAGTTATTAAAGATGTATCCAATCTGCTACACCAAAAAAGTATTTACAACAATCACTTGCTTGGAGCCAATTGGCTCGGGAACTTTTCCTACAAAGGTTATAATGACATATCCACTTCAATGACATCTAACTTAAGGTTATAATGTTTAAAGAGGATGAGTATCTCCTACATCAAATAACACTTAGGCATGACCTAATAGCATTCGATCTCCTTTAATTATTATTTTGTAGAAAATAATAATAGATTATTATTTTTTAGGTTGAAATTAATTTATAATCTCATTCTTTAACCTTAGTCCAGGTAGAAACTTAATGCATACATGGTTTTCACTGAGGAATTTTCTTCTCTCGAGTGTGTGCATGGATTTATTATTTATGTGTGTATGTGCCCATGTAGAAGGTACCTTTGTTTCTCGAATTTGAGGTGGCAATTAGGATTCACAAATGAATTTATGAAAGAGCTCTATTCTTATATTAATCTTGTAGAAGTTAGCATCAATATTTGTTTTCCTGAACAATATAGGACGTTGGTGATTTCTTACGTAGCATGTAGCTCCTTGTCCTCCATAAAGAATGCAAAGATTTATATTTTATAGTAAGTGAAATGAAGTTGACAAGTTACTGTCTTCATATAATTCCTTCTTATGTGGGATTATATATTTATCACTCTTATATATTTGGGATCTACCAAAATAATCTAAAATTAAGCGTGTTAATACTGTGAGCACATAATTTCCATAGTGGAGATAGGTAAAGAGTAGTTAAAGTTGTTACATTACTCGCAATCGACTAGACTGATTCCCATCATTAAGTTTAGTGACCTAATGAAGCTCAAATCCAATAGCTTCCATTTACAATTTTATGAATATTACTAATAATTTTAAGATGACAAAGTCAGACAATATGGTCGTAAATATACTATAAGATTCTATTTTTTGTTATTGAAATGTTCTCAATGTTGATATTTGCATATTTTAATAATTTTGTTTTAGTCACTAAGTTATGATTTTATTGTCTATAATTATTTCAAATGGATGAAACTAATCTTTCGAAATAGTTCAATCTAATAGAAAGTCCAAATCAAAGACATGTTGGTAATTTGTCTTAATCAAATGACGATAACGTAATAAGTGAAAGAAAAATTGGGATATATAGAAGAAAACAAAAGCTCTTTAAAGTTGAAATGTGATGTTTGTCATCACTTCATAAAAATTAAAACAATTAAAGTGTAAATATTGCTAGAAGTTGCTTGCTGAGGTTTGAAAAGTGGAAACTCACATTGAAAAGACACGTAACTACATATAATCGAAGAAAAGTGGTATAAAAATATCATATATGTTTCTAACATCTAATTTAATGAAACGAAAATAATAAATTTGTACCACATTTTGATATTGAAAATTCTAAACATGTGTTTGTAAAGGAAATTATTAGGTATGAATATCCATTTTCAACTGTAAATCATTTTAATTTCAATATGTTTGTTATATGACTTCAGTCCAAATTTAGGATCCCTACCTAAAATACCATTACAGAAGGATATCCTTAAAATTTATAATGCACAAACAAAGTACGATGTTGAAGATGCTGCTAACTAATGACATGCGAGTAATGATCATATTATATATGTAAACATTTGAAAATTGAAAGAAGGGCTCCATAGTAATGACATCATATTTTGTTAACAACAATTACAGTTAGTTATATCTTGTGGTAAATAAAATTTAAAAATATATTTTGATTGTTTTTATATTGATTTTTTATTTTTTTATTTTGTTATATTTGAATTTACTTAACACATTATATAAGTGGTTGATTAATGAGTGTGTTGTGTGATTATTTAATGAACTAGAACATCAACACAAAATTATTAATAATAACTTTGAATAATTATATCATAACCAAAGTAATGGTTGGCAAAGTTAAGAGTAAGTTCCACGTTGAGAGTTTATTGAAGAGAGGATCTTTCATATATGTTGGGCTACACATATAATGAATTTAATTATGAAGTATATGTTGTAGACATTATTAAATAAAAAGGATAAAAGAAAATTTAATGTATTATATTAGAGTACAACACCTAAACATGTTGAGAAATTTGAGTAAACAACAAGATAATTTAACATTCTTTACAATAGAAAATTATGCCTAGATTATCCAATAAGGTGAAATTCTACATCTAAAATGCTTGATGCCACAATTAATTATATGGATGTGGTTGCCAGGTTTAGATAACATGGATCATAGTACACTTATTTATCAATAGGATTGCAATGGGATTGTCATTAAGTTACTTTTTGGTTCAAATTACCCAACTATTCATATTTATTTTTCTAACGTGTGAGATTAAATGACAATATTTGAGTGGATCATTTTTTTGGATAAGATACTTTAAATAACGACAAACTAATTGGTGAAAAAGATTTTATAGATATTGATTTTGGATTCTAGATAAAAGCTAATTATAGTTAAATATTATTTCTATGAATTGTATAGTGAATGAGTTTTAATGTAAGTTCATATCATTGGATAGTTTGTGCATGACGTTTTTTTATGACTAACTAATAATGTGTAAAGAGCTTGATAACAACATTTTAATGTCAAGTTCAACTTCCATTAATACATCAAACATTGGATTTTGGTCTAAAGGAATTTAGGACAAAATGACCGAAGACTTCATACAGTTAAATATAGTTAGATAATTAGTTAGAATTTGATGTTTGTTAAAGAGATTATTATATTATTATATATTATTATAGTGGAACTTATATGGAGCTCAATTTCTGATTATGTAGATAATTTCATGACATTTTCAACTATCCTAGTATCAACAATTGCTTAAAAATTTGGTTTTAGTACTAGTGGTTAGATAGTGAATCCATATTGGCTTCATTCGTCAACTTTGGAGTTCCTGATATCCACTGCAATTTGGTTATGTAATGAAAAGATTAGAAGTTATCTCTATAATTTGTAATGTATAAATTTTATGGTATGTAAGTATCTTACTTTTGTAGCTTTAATAATGCTTTACCATATCTCTTATATTTTACTTTTAATATTGTGACAAGCAAAAATGATATGGATATAAATAAGGCTAAGAATCATTTTGGATGTTTATTAAAAAATTTCAATCAATGATGAAAACATACTTATTTGTTACTAATAATATATTTATTTAATCAAATTGTTATATAGTTATGATTTTTATAATGATTTCTTTTAAAATGGAAAGAAAGTGGTGCCAAGTGATGGTAATTTTTACTCTGAAAAAGATTCAAGGTTAAATGTAAATATTTTTTTCTCTTTTTCATAATCATTTATTGAACTAGGCTTTGATTTAATTGACTTGCATGACATATTATTAATGTTTATATACATTCTCTTCATATGGTAAATGCTTCAGTTATAGGAATTATAGGGGTAATTTAGCAAAATTAATTGAATTTTTCGATAAATTTGAGAAGATTGTAAGTTTCATTTCAAAATGTTTGATTATTATATAATAAAACTCTGGTCCACTCTATGTTTCATGTATAAAGTTATTTATAATATAGTCCACTAATAGTATTAAAATTGGATGATTATGATTATTTAAATGACTTCATCTTTGATCTAGGGCATATATGCCATAGAGTTTTACATTGTTTAGTCAAGAAATGTAGAAACGATGTTGCTAACCAAAGCTAGAAATGCCATAGAAAGCAATTCATTATTGTCATTAGCATAATGCTAGCTTAGAATTAGATGTTGATGATGCAAATAAACACATTTATGCAAATAGTGTATAGTTTGTTGTGAGGAGCAAGGTCAAGCTTTGTACTAGATTCTATATCGGAAACACTATTAGATAGGTTTATTGCCTTGTCGTTCTTATTTTATTCTTGCAATCCTAAAAGGATCACTTGCAATGTATTCTTAAAACCTTTGCTTGCTTGAGAGAGGTGAATTGTGTGTGACTTAAAAAAATTTGCAAGTTACTTCCAGTTCAAAACAAAATGATAGGAGCCTGTCTATAATTAAACAATAGGAGCCTGTTGTGCAATAAGATCTTATTTAAATAGAAGGAGTTTGTTCAACAATAAAAAGCTTGTTAAACGACAGGAGCCTACTAAATGAAAAGTTATGTTAAAAACAATTTAAAACAAAAGTCGCTTATTAAAACTGAAAAGAACCTCTTGCAAGTTGAAAACAAAAGGAGCCTGTTATAAAGTGAAGGAGCCTCTTGCTAAAATAAATACACACACAATATAATGTGGAAATTTAAAAGTTAAGAGAGAGAGGGAAGAATGTAGTCGATTTATACTGATTCGGCTTACAACCCAAGCCTACATCCAATCTCCAAGTATCCAACTTGAGTGTTTCACTATAAAAAACCAAATAATAATTTAATAAGCCTCTTCAAGCTTACAAGTACATATTTTTCAATGTTCTCCAACCTTCCACACTCAAAGTGTATAACAAGTTTCTAAAAGCGTACAGAAAATAAAATGTAAAATCAAAAGTAAGTTCTTAAATAACAATTTCTCTCTTGATAGAGTGATTTCACTTTCTAAGGCACAATAAGAATAATATGACTCTCAAGAATATAGATTTTGCTCAAATGTTTCAAAAGTATGTGTATGTTCGTTTCTTCACAACTGTTATTGCTCTTCTTTAAATAGTTAATTTCTTCAACTAGCTATTGTTCACTAGCATCTTTAGTTAATTGGATAGATTCAAATTTGAATAACTTCGATGTCATCTTTGTCAAAAATCTTCAAGTAATAACGGAGCTAATATACGACCTTTATAATTAGTATGATCCTTTCAGATAAACCATTTCTAATAAGGTCAGTTCATAATGAAGGTTCCTACAAAAAAGGAAGTAATTTTCCTATGTTTTATTTGCTTTTAAAAATATCATTATCTATACACTTTAAATTTTGAAATATTATATAATTATCATCAAACTTATTAAATATAAAACTTGAGCTAATAATCTCCCCCTTTTTGATGATGACAAGCAATAACAAATATATTTGTCAAAATTAAAAAAGATAATAGACGATTTTGAAAGAAACCTGTGACTTTTATATGTTCAGACATTTAAGAGGAACATGTCTCTTAAGAAAGGAACCTATCATTTATATATCACAGATTTTCCCAAGTTCAACAGCAGAGTCAATTATATATATAATTGACAGCATTAAGAAATATATCGTCATATATGCAAAAATATGCAAAAATGGACAAAAAATATATATCCACATAAACTCTCCCCCATTGTCATTATTAAAAGAAAATAGAGGGAAAGAGTAAATAATGTATAAAAACAAAATCATTAGTATAAATAAACCAAGCAAAAAACATATAACAACAGAGTTATTGAAGAGATTCAAGGATTCTTCTGAGCAAAATTTGCATGTCAAGAAGTTGATTCTGTATGCTATCTATTTGTTCTCACATTTGTTCTTTATTGGCTTGAATATCCTTAAGCTATTGTTGAAGATTTGCCCTATTTTCATCCTGAGGAGAGAAGTCTATTTCTAGTATATTAGGCATTTCTTGAGCGTTGATCTCGTACAAAGATGAACTATCGTATGCTAATATAGGAAATGTGATTGTTTGCATATCTTTTGTCAGTCCCATATAACTGCTTTTCAAAACTTTACACATGTCTTTAAATGTTGAAAAAATAAAAACAAAAGAAATTACCTTTTTAGGACATGTGTTGCTCTATTAAACTTAGAGGAGCCTTCTAAATTTTAAGGAGCTTACTAAATTAAGAGAGAGTTTCCAAGGAATTAGAATAGAAGGAGTCTGCTAAATAAAATACAAAGACAAGTAGCAGAGAATAGTCATGCAAAAATAATATCAATGAGTTTGCACATACCAAGCTCTTTTCTTAACATGCAAAATCTATCTTCAGAGAGTGGCTTGGTGAAAATGTCAGCTACTTGATTCTCAATATTAACATGTAAAAGATCAATGATTCTTTTTAAAACATGATCTCTAAGGAAATTATGTTCGATTTCTATATGCTAAGTCCTAGAATGATGCATATGATTTTTTGAAAGATTTATAGTACTAGGATTATCACATAATATAGGAGTATGAGGAAAGTTTAAAGAGCAATCATGTAGTTGATGCTTCATCCATAAGATTTGAGCATAACAGCTGACAGTTGTTATGTATTCTGCTTCAATCGTCAAAAGCACTGTGCAATTTTGCTTCTTGCAAGACCGTTATACTAGATATCCTCAAGAAATTAACGATACAACTTGTGCTTTTTTGATCGACTTTATTATCTGTATAATCTGCATCACAATAGCCCATTATGTCAAATGAATCAATTTTTAGATACCATAGTCCAAAAACCATAGTTCCTTGGAGATATCGAAAGATTCTTTTAACTACTTGAAGGTGGCTTTCTTTTGGATTTGATTCAAAGCGTGCGCAAAGAAACACATTAAGCATAATGTTTGGTCTTGAGCTTGTAAGATATAAAAGTGTAAGATATTACTCTTCCATAGCTTTGCCTTCTTCTTCTTTATCAAGTTTAGTGTCACGACCCAGAGCCATATCAGGTACATGACAACCAACGCATACCTAGGCTAAGGATACTCATGGTAACCTTAACCTGACTATGTAAAGATAACTGAATATCATTTAAAAATATTTGGACAGCACAGTGATTGTATCTTGAAAATCCCAAAACTCAATTAAAATACCTGTAAATTAGTTTTAAACGCACTTTAATATTCACATTAAAACTCTATCGCAACTTCTGGACTTTTAAGTCCACTCAATAGCAATCTCAATAACAGTACAAAAGGTTCATACATAAGGTCATTTACAAATCACAAGACAATCAAAAGTTAATTTATAAAATCATAAAGCATATTTACATAATCATGAGCCAGTATACAACAAAAGTACAAAACAGAACGTGCAGTAATGCCCTGAAAATGTCAAAAGATCCCATGATCCATTCAGAGCTTCAAGTTCAGTAAATTAACTTGCAGGGTTGAAAAGCGGAGGGGGTGAGTACACTATGTACTCAGTGAGCAGGAAAACCTATACCGCAAACCTCCCTCTTTCTTTGTCTCAAGCTACCGCTACTGTTATGATATTATAAGTTAATTTTCGATCCACTTTACTATTCATACATTTAAAACCTACATTCCCCTCTTGAAAATGTCTACGTTTCGGAAATATTTTCTGTGTGAAATGCAGACGTGGTCTGCATTTACGCACAACGTGTACGTGAGACGTCTGCTTCCTTGCTTCTCTTGTCGTTTCCTGCTTCTGTGCCTGCTTTTGGTGCTCCTTCCCAGCTATGCGTCATCGTATAATGCTATGTTGTTGCGTTCCTTTTTGTGTTGCCTACTTTTTTGCTTCTCTTCTCCTGCTGCTGCATTGACATTTTCTCTCTATACTTCCACTTGCTGCACTGCATTTAGATCCTGGGTCTGAACTCCTAACAATTGCTAAATTTCAGGTTAATGATTAACAAAATGTTCTTTATATCTTGAATTTTTGGACCCGAATACAAAGTGGAAGTGAGTTAGTTCATGGCTTTTTGACTAATGAAACTTGGTTTAAGCTCAATCCTATCCTTATCTAATAGAAAAAGCTCTCTTACAAGCTAATAGATTTAACCATAAATTTTGGATGTGTATATATATGCCTAAAATATGATGTAGGAAACTTGATATATCTACTTTCTCCAACATTTTTTGTCCAAAAATTGTGAATGAACCCATTGGGTATTGTGAAAAGATGATTTTAATGTATTTATTAAATTGTTTATTTACAAACTCATTGCTAGAATTTCGATATAATCTGTAATTGTTATATTGAAATTCATATGTAGCAACTAATAATTCGTACATTAGGGATAACATAACTTAAGTTAAATAACGCATTGTATGTGGTTATTGTCTTGATTAATCGATTTTCCTAATTTTAATGCTACTGTATAATTAAATCTGGAGATCATATCCTAGTTTATTCGATGGTTTACGTTTAATTAACGATCGTATCTTTATTAAACACCACTTAAGGAAAAACTCGGGTTAATTATTAACTTACTATTAGTAGTGGCTAGTAGAGGTTAGAGAACAACAAATCAATGAAATATGTTTAATTAGGGTATAGGCCGAGATTGAACTAAAGAACTGAGTTCTTACTAAATTTCCCACTTTTATCATTTTTACATGTTTTCTTTACATTGCTTTTGTTAGTTATTTTAGCTTTATTTTATTTTCTTATTTCTAAAACCAAACCCCCTAACATAACCACTTATTAATTTCAGTTCAACAACTATACATACACGCTTTGTAGGATCGACCTATACTCACCACTGCTATAGTAGTTGTTGGTTCCCGTCTCCGGAGCCTAACTATCGATCTGGAGTCATAAGCATGAGTGGAATACCCAGTAGGGTTATTGCAGTGAACCCTCACTTGCTTTCCAACATTTTTTTTAAATCAACACGAAAGGCTATCAATTTGTGGTGAG
>JAOTIZ010000008.1:16695024-16714002 GCA_027123425.1 Erythroxylum panamense | reverse complement strand
GATCCGAATGGACTCGTTTCGTTCATGACGCAAACTTCGGTTTCGTCATTTTGTTCACGGAACCCTCAAGCCATTGATGTGTGCATCGCATTTTATGTTTGCTATTCATGGAATTACATAGAATGTGTGAGGATGATGTGAATTATGAAATGTCAATTGAGCTATGATGTTAAATGGTAATTGTTACGAATATGCCTATACATGCTTGTATGTACATGTGTTTTGTTGTTTGTGTGGCTCGAAGCCATTGACTATAAATGGTTTAGCCACTGAGCTGTCAAGCTCAACCCTTATTTTTCCCCTCAGGTGCAGTCCCCGAAGGCCGGTAATCCTTGCAAGTCGTTTGGATCAATCGCGAGAGAGTAGCGGTTGCATTTTGGTTATTAGCTAGATTTTGAATAACTTTAGATAGCATATTTATCATGGAGCATCAAATGTATTTTGAACTTGTGTAATTGTTGGATGAAATGTCGATATGTTTTGTAAAGTTATGAATGAGAATATTGTATGAATTCTTCTTTTGAATGGATATGAATGGATTCACGATTGGTCACTTTTGTCAACTTAGAATGTGTTAGATTTGTGTTGCTTATAAATTGTCCTTGATTAGGCTAGATGAGCCCTTTTCAAATAATGAAGTTGATAGGATAGAATGATGGGGTTGAGAATGATTATTGTGTATATTCTTGGTTGAATATCAAATTGTTGTTTGTGTTGCTTACCTTAGAATAGTATATTGGTGTTAGATGAATAGCTTGTTGATATGTGTGTTGAGTGTTTTGGAGTTGAGCTCAAGGATGATTAATGATGTTGGATGGGTTTGGAGTGGTTTTCATGGTGTTGGAAAAGCATTTGAGTTGAGTATTGGAAAGTTTGAAGTAATTAGATTGTTATTTGTTTGGTTTTGATGTTGATTTTCATCCAAAAGATTGAATTTGAAGAGATTAGGAGTTGTTATGATGTTAGGTTGGAGTTTGGAGGCTTTGGAAGGGCTTGGAGGAAGGTTTGGGGCACTTTGCCCCGTACCTGTCCGTTAAACGGACATCCCTGTCCGTTTAACGGACTGTTTCGGGTAAATTTGGAGTGTCTGGCCAGTCCCTGTCCGTTAAGCGGACATGCGTGTCCGTTTAACGGACAGCCTCGGGTAAGCTACAGTAATTTGCGATTTTGACTAGTTTAGAGGCCGAATCTTGCTTCGAGGCCTCTAATAGAAGTTGTAGATCTCGATGTCTTCTTTCCAATGGCATAAAAACGAAAGAAATTGGACATTTGTATAAAAAGTTATGGCATTTGCGCCAAAACATGTTCAGCTGGAATGAGGACATGAACATATTGGATTCTTTCGATCATAACTTCTTCGTCCGACCTCCGAATCGAGCGATTCTTGAGGCATTGAATTCATAACATGTTTAGCTACCTCTCCACAAAAATTGTTAACCATTGGATTTAAATCCAAAAAGTTTGATGTAAAGGAAGTGATAGGTAGATTTGAAGAGCATGTTTGGGCTATAAACCCACTTCGATTTCTTAGGCATATCTTGGACCATAGAGCTCTGTTTGGGGTGGTTCTTGTTTCTAATTGAACTAGAGACTAAGAGCTACCATTTTGAAGAAGTTTTTGGGGGATTTCGTGTTTTTGTCGTGTGGGCTCGCCCTCGGGCTTGAAATGTTTTGCCAAGGAGGAATTTCTCCTTGTTGGTTTCCAGGTTAAGGAACTTGGAAATTCGCTTATGTTCCGTCTGCGGTCCGATCGTTGGGCTTCTGAAACGGGGTCCAACACCATCTAGGTTAGAAAACTCCAAACCTAGCTTAAAAACCCTAAAAATCAAATGGGTTCCCTTAATCTTCTTCTTCCTCCAATCATTTCCAACACCAAAATCCCTTTCTCTCTCTAAAACTTCTTCATTCACAACACAACCCATTTCTCTACTAAAGCAAGAAGAAAAGATGAAGAACTTACCTTAAGAAGCTTGATTCCTTCTTCTTTGCACGATTTTCTTCTTCCTTTCCCTTCTTTCTCCACGATTTTTCTCTATTTTCTTCTTCTTTCACGTTTTTTCTCTCTTCTCTCTTAGCTTCCATGACACTCTCCTCCTTCTCTCTTAATTCAAGCCCTTTTGTTTGGTCATTCTCCCCATTTTGCCCTTCATTAAATTTGGCTTTCCAAATTTACCCCTCCTTTCATTTAATACAAGCTTACTAACCACGTAAGCTAACTTAATTTCTAACACTTCATTCTAATTTCAAATTTCTAATTCCTATTCATACTTGCTAATTTAATGACCTAATTCTAAAAATAAATAATTAAACAAACAACAAACATAAACAGATAATTAAGCACTTAATAAGTAATTTAGCCAAAAATCAGGATCCAACAGTAGTTGTCTAGTTTATTTTTATTAGCATTACGATATGTTGTCAATTTCAGTGCTATTGTTGGATAGTGTGACGTTTTAGTTTTTGTTTGTGATTTTAATTAGTGTTTTGTATATATTTGTTCGTAATTGGTTTCTTTTCAGTTACTTCATAATCCTTTCAGTTTTTTCTATTTCATGTTTATGATAAATATTTTTAAAAAATTCAATGATGGAAGTAATTTTTTCTTTAACTCTTATCCTCAATCCTATAACATGGTTGGACTAATCAACCTATCTTTAGTTATAGATGGAATAACCATGAAAATTACTTCTATGATAGTTTGCAGGACACATAGCAATTCCTGTATGGACTAGAAGCTTCTTGTCACAACTCAAGTATGCCTCTAGATGACTATATCAAGACCTATAGTGCTGGCCATCTTTAATTTCAACAGGGTATATAGCAGCTTCAAGAGAGTATGCAACAATTTCAACAGAATACCCTACAATTCCAGCAGGATGAAAGGCAATCTTGGTTTAGTTTCTAATAAGTGGAGAGCCAACAAAACTCAAGTACATCTCTGGAAGAATTGATGACTGTTGTGATTACTAACAATCTCCAATTTCAATAGAGCCTACAATAGTAGTTGCAATAGTTCCAGTAAAAAATGAAGCATATAATGTCTAGAAACCAAAACTTGTTAAGCCAAATGGGTGAAATGGCAGCGAGGATCAAACGCTTAGAATCACGAATGGAAAAGGAGCAGTCATATCAACCCAAGGCATACCCTATGGATGTAAGTGCAGAAATCTTACAAAGTGAAGAAGTGCTTGAGGCAAAACAATCCATTTTCATATTGTACAGTTGTACTTTATACTTTATAAATTTACATCAACTCTGCTTTCGAAAATCATAATAATGAATAATAACCACAATTAATATGAAATAATAATAAGTTTTATATATTTCAAATATAAATAATAACCATAATTAATATAAAAGAAGACAATCATCATCATACGAATATAAAATTAAGAACAATACAATGTATTAAAAATATTACAATTTCATCATATAATAAATAATAATTACATTAGAACATCCAATAAAAAGAGCAATAAATATCCTTAACTCTCAAACTATTACAATTTACGACAAGAGTTCGTGATGAGGAAAAAACTAAGTAGAAGTGAAACATGAAACAAAAACAATGACAGTTACATTACATATATAGAATTTAACATATACATCAAATATAAGTAAAATTAAAAGAAGAGAAAAATAAAAACTTGGAACTTCATTCAATCGTCTACGGGAGGATACCTGTTATAACTGCACTGATCTCAGTTATCATTTGGTACAAATCTTCATCACTGAGAAGAGACTCATCATCATCATTCAGATTCAATGCAACAAATGACAAGTCAATTTTTTCCCATCCAAGATTATCTTCCAAGTCATTCATATATACCAAACCCGGTTTCTCATAATCCCAACATGCCAAAAGATCGATATTATTAATGGAAATTGGATTTGTTAAACTACTTGTCCTATTAAAAGTTCTAGTAAACAATAAAATTTAATTATTAGATAATTATAAGAAATTAAATCAAAATTAATAATGATAATAACATACCTTTCTCGAAGCTTTAAATTGTAATGAACGAAGTTATTCAATCTCTTATGCTCCAATCTATTCCTTTTCTTAGAATAAATGAATTCAAATATGCTCCAGTTCTATTCATAGCCTGTTGCACTCACACATTGACTTAAAATTTGAATTGCAAACCTTTGCAATTTTTGAACACCAGTTCTGAATTGATCCCAGTAAAAAAGTGTAAGTTGTAAGATAACAAAAATAGCATTATAAAAAATAAAGTGATAATTAATTTCCAAAAAATAAGAAAATGGAAACAACTAATATCTAGGGAAAGTTTTTTTCTTTGTTGAATAACAATCGACATTTCAAAATTCCTAGAAGACTACATATAGAGCTTCATTTGTGAGCACAAGTGATTTTGCATCATTTCATGGTCAACAATTGTTATAATAATGAATATCATTCTTCTATTAACTTCAACTTTCTTTGTAAAATCTGGTCTGAAATAAATATTAGGATTTAAAAATGCCCCAGTTGCAAATAACGAAAAAGAAAGTTGTCTTTCCCATCTCTCATTGATGATTGCAAGATAAGGTATGTACAAAGAAGACATATGTTTCATATTGGCCTTAATTGCTTCTTTTGCCCTCTCCATGACATCAAAAAATAACTAATTGTTTCCTTTCCTTCACTATCAGCTAAGCGAAGCACCCTCACTAAAGGTTCACAAACCTGGATAACAAATTGGCATTAAGACTAAAATTCTCTATCTTCCATTATAATTATGGAAACCTTCAATCTAACATTAGACCTGATATGTTGAGATGTAACTTACTTTAAACATTTGTCTTAACTATTTCTTTATTGTAACAAAAGACTGAAGTGATAAGAAATTTATTGCAAATCTTATCACAGTAGGACGATACAAATTCCTATCATTGGTAAAGTCCTTTCTCATTAAATTCAACACTCATACATAATTATAGATGAACTTGATCACCTTTTTAGCTTTTTGCTTAGTCTCATCAATAATAGAAAAATACCTAGGATTCCTTGAATTCTCCAGCATTAGGGCAATGCAATATGCAATAGAAGGAGTCAAAAAAATTATACTTATTTTGTAACCTTCTTCCTGCTGCTTTATAAGTGGAATCATTGTCAATAATGAATTGAACAATATTTTCTAGCCCTAATTGATTCACAACTTCATCGAATATTTCAAATAAAGTATTAGTATTTCTAATAAGGCCAGGTGCATCAGTAGACTTTAAAAAAATTGAGTCATTTGCAGAATAAACCAAAAAATTAACAATAGACTCTTGTCTCCTATTTATCCAACCATCACACATAAATGAACATCCATAAGTAGCTCAATTCACTACAAGTAGCCTAATTTACTTTTAAGTCATCAATCGAAGGAGCTTTGTATCTCCGATTGTAAGAGACTATAACATCCACCGTAGTTTGATAATAGTAAGACTGGGAAGCATTGAATGATAAACTTGTATCATTTTACTATCTAGCTACTGTCATATCTACATTGTGAGTCACATCTCTTAATTGCGTGGCACTACGGATTGAAGGTTGGGCTCCTGAAGTTGTTCGTAGTGCAAAAAACTACTCACCTACCTTCTTCTTTTCCTTACATCAGATCTAAGTGTAAAATTCACTTCTTACTAGGCTTGGGATAGAACACTACCACTACCACTACCATCTTTAACATTCCCACAATCATCACAAAAACTAATAAATGAACTTCCACTACCAATTTCATTATTCAACCTTTCTCTTCTATCTTTCTCTTGTTGATATTCTTCAAGCAAAGTTTTCATTTACTACTTCACATCATGACTTATTTTTTTATAAGATTCTATATCTCCTTTAACTATAGCTAAATGTTTCTTTAATCGGATGATTACTCCATCTTTCAAATGCTTGTTACAAAACAAGCAAATATTATAGTTTCTTATATTGGGGACCAATGCAGCATGAGCCCAAGCTGGATCATTGTATCTTCTTGAAGTGGTTTGATCAGGAGTACTTGAACTTTCTTCCATTTATCTGTAAGAATAAATGAATGCATATATCAAAATAAAGAACACATAATGTCATGACACAATATGCATGTCCATCTTATATAATATAGCTCATTTTGGATGATTACGTTATACATAATTCAATTTCATCGAATATAATTCACTATAAGTCAAAAACTAACAATTCAATTATTCAACATACATAATTACACAAAAAATACACAAACAATTTCTATTTTGAATAATTTCAATTCAACCATTACAAAACATCACAAAGCATACATAAACAATTTCCATTTCCAACAATTTCGAACAATTTTAATTCAAAGTTTCGAACATCACAAAACCTACAGATAACATTTACTTTTTGCTAAACTTATAATTTTATTAGGCAACAAACAAAGTTGATGCTAATCATGTTTTACTAAAATTTGTTTAGATTTGGACTTTTTTTAATAAATCTATTATTTTAAATGGCTTAAACTTCATAACTTAATTGTAAAAGTAATTATATTTAACATTTTAATCTCATATAAATAAAGATGTAATTTTCTTGTAAACATAAGATAAGATATAAATTTAAATATTTCACATTATTTAGCATGCCAATTTAAAAACATTATGTTAACTTTACCTTGCCTAAATTAGTATAAGGTTGTCTATCCCACAGCAGCATATTGTATGATAAATACTTGCCAAAAAAATTTAGCATTGACTGAATTAAATATAATCGGTGCTACTTTCCATGGATAAAAGCAAACAACTTCAATTTTCATTTTCCAGTTTCACACAACAAGCAATGCAACAATAAATTAACAAATTCCATTCACAATTCACAAAACATACATAAAATCATAAACATACACCCAATTATTTCAGAATTCAACAACAATTTCAATGGGTCGGGTCAAAAATAGATCTGGATCTATTTCAGATTTGGCGTGGAGGAGGAGACCCAAGCCTTCAAGAGCGGTGAGTGGTGATTATCGATGGTGGGTGGACTGGTGGCATTGGTGGTGGTGGCAAGCCGTAAGTGTAGTAGTCAAGAGAGAGAGTGAGATGTGTGATAGAGAAATAAAAAAGTAAGAAAAGGAGAGAGCAGAGGGAGGGAGGGCCACCGGTGATGGGCGTCAACGGTGGCCTTGTATGTGCTTGAATGAGAGAGAGAGAGTGAAATGTGAGAGAAAAAAATTGTGGGAGAGAAGAAGAGATGACCGTCCGGGATGGGTTTAAAAAATTATTTTTGCAATTTAATCCTCCAACTATATAAAAATTACGACATTGGCCAATATTCAAGGAAAAAATGTCGGTACATACTGGCATTTACTCCTAGTGCCGACCCCCTGCTATCTCATACCGTCTTTTGACTAGTACAGTACGTACTGCCCGTATGAAACGAAAAATAAAATACTGCTTACCACCCATCTTTTTCCCATTTCATTCGGACCATGTTATACAATACAATATTATCCATCATATAGAGAGATACCTCTAACTGGGACGTATAATCTTAGCATTACTGCTGTTGGCGTTGGCTACCTACTATGTTAGTTTCCCTTTGTTTTCTCGTCTCATTTAGCTTCCTTTTGGATGCTTCAAGACCTACCAGTAACTTATGAATGTTTGATCTCACATGGTTAAAGCACTTTTTATGATCATGCAGCGGATAATAATGAAAGCTTCCAACTCTGAATTTGTAAAAGCCGGTTGCTGAACATTAAAATTACAGGGCAGTAATGTTAAATTCAGAGACAGCAATATAAGTGCTCGTGCAGGTCACATTTTTACACATATTCACGGATATGGAAAATTCATCATCTTTAGGAAAAAAAAAAAACCTTGTACACTATTGCACCATGCAACACGATATCCTTCGTCGTCCTCTGCACACCAACATTTGTTAAAGAGAGAACCTTCTTCCCTTAAAAGGGACAACTGTTGTATTTACTACCAGTAGGAATTGTCACATCTAGTTGGGGTGGAGAGCTCATTCTCTAGACTCGAGTATAGAGCCTGGAACGTTCCACATACTATACAATAGGATTCAGGCATCCATGTCTTACAATTTTTCTCCTTGGTAGATGCCCCCGTAACCAACGACGAAATGGAACTGGTCCAAAGGACTCTTTTGCTACATTATCACAAGCTTCTCCATCTTGCACCCGAATTAACAAGTTTGATGTATGCCTTCTTAAAATCCTCAAAGAATAGATTCTGATCATCAGCATATTTTTGAACCCATCTGCCCAAAAGTTTTCTTCAGCTTAGGTAGACTGCAGGAATTTCACCAAGCACGCAACACAATATCTGATTCTAAAAGGAAGGTACTTTCACTTAGGGCACATATGTTTCAACATCAAAATACACATGGATATGCTATGATTAGTTTAATTCAGATTTTTAACAAATGAAAAGATAAACTACCAAGTTTTGATCTAGCACTTGCAGAAAAGGATCAAATTTCTGTGAGAAAATTACTAGATAAATGGACAGAAAGAGCATAAAACATTTCCTACTATGTATTAGCCTGATTAACCTTCTTGTTGTTCATTATTCATACGTATAATGACCATCACAGTTCTTTGTGGTGTGTGCAATCTATTGACATTTTGAGCAATTTTCCCTTAATGGCCAAGCAATATAACGAGTGACATGAAAGAGACGTTCAGTTGGTCAGTTCTCATGATATCACAAACCCCAAGCATTCATCATCCTCAACGAGTGCATGATCTGAAGCGAGTCCAATCATGTTTGACATGCCAGCTGAGAATTTCAAGACAGAACAGAGGTAAAATGATGTTAATTTAAAAACTCTAAGATTAGAAAAGAGTATAGCAAATCCCAGAATAAAAACTGATGATACTTGAAAAACTTCAAAAGGATAAGAAATAAAGAAACTCCTCTTTAGCTAATTATAGAATTTAAAGGGTATGGAATGCAGTAACTACTACCTGATGATGTCCATGGTTTTTGTAGAAGAATTTTATAGTACTCATTGTCAAAAACTGTAGGATTTCCAAAACCCTTACTTCCAAGGGTATGAGCTCCAGACAAAGCAACAAGTTCTTGTGTCCTGAGGGGAAAAAAAAAAGGAAAGGTAAGATTTCTTATAGATATATGAGACTAACCTTTCATCAAAAAGGTAAGATTTGTTATATATCATTTCCTTCATTTAATATTAACCAACCACAGCTCCTTCCGTAGAAATAATTTATTGATGTCTAGCAGAACGAAACTAAAAACATGGCCAAAGTCAGACTCGGTTTCTGTGGTTACCTTGCCCACCAAACCAAGCATAGAATGAAGAAGAAAACTTATTGTAAGTAGGAGATAACCTGCATTCTACCAAGTAAATTTAAGGTGACTCATGAATGAAGAAAACAAAAAACCAACTTTCAACTTTTCTTAAATGCAATGCAAGTAAATAGAGATATGAAATGTATTAAAAAGCTGAACACAGTTACCCAGAATTATCAATCAAGAGATGGTGCAATAGGAAGATAAGAGTGAAATATCAAAACGAGGAAACCCTTAGTTCATGATATGTCAATCAGAATAAAGGAAGTAACGAAAAGACATTAGACAATGATTAGTATGTGAAAGTGACAACTATGACATATTATCAACATCAAAATATTATAGAAAAGGATATTGACTTACGATAGGCCTTTTCTTTTGAAACATTGCTTTAAAGCAGATGCATCCAATGATTCTTCAGGAAGATTTCCTTCAGAATCTGGCACCCTATAAAGAAGGTAATCATTTGAGTCAGCATCCATATATTTTGAATTATCACCAACCTTTTGATTGCTAAAATCTAACGACATACAAATCAATACAGAGTTTGGTTACCAACATTAATAGTTTGCAAGTAGATAAATACAAATCATAAACTTGTGAAGGATGTAATACAATTAAAAAAGAAAAAGAAATGCATTGGCACGAACCTTTTATGAGTGACAGAGTACAGGATGCAACTTATAAAATGAAAATGTTGACTGGATTTTAAAGAACTTATGCTCGATTCACATCTTACAAGTGTTGGTAATAACTATGTCATAAAAGCTTATATATTTTATTCAATGTATTATTATCATATTAAAAGCTAGACCTCTTACTCTGAATCTAACCTCCCCAATGGAACAGTAATTGTTGGACCCCCACAAACAGAAACTGCTTCAGCTCCTGCCACAGCAATCATGTCTGCCCAAGATACTGATGGTGAAAACATCCTAGACATATTAGCAAGGCAGTATGCCACGTAGTTCATTCAAACTTTTCAAAATTTCATTTCGTTCAGTAATAACCTGATTGCGTTGCATCCACTTCACTCTTTACTTTGTCAAGTATCTAAACAACATGATCATTTTGAGTCAAGTAGCAGTCTGAGTAGTGAAGCTTTTGATCTGGCTAAGATACTACATGATGGTTAAGGACATTTAAATAATCATATATCTACCAGTAGATTCATAATGTGGATGTTCTTCCATTTCTTGCGGAAAAGAAAAGGTTGTAACAAGAGAAAGAGAAAGTGCATTGCCTTGAAGGATTTCTTCAACCCAGCATTTTCAGGTCTATCAAGTTCATAAATGATAGAACCATTCATACCCCCTGCAACACTGATAATACTATTATTTGATTGAGAGAAGCATAACAGAAAGCTACATGTGTTAAGCCCCTTTAAATCAGGTACATTATTCGGTCAAAACACACCTAAATTTTCATCCATGTCAAAAGTCCCAGCGTCATGAAAAACAAGACGAAGTACACCAGCAGCTTTGCCTTTGGACACTACCTTCCTTACTGCCCCCGCTATGAGCATATGTATATTTGTTACTGACCTATACATCAGCAAAGAAATGAGTACAAAATAATAGAAGAAACACAAAAGAAATGGAGGTGTACAGACGCACCCAAACTTAGAATCTAGTTAGGTAATATTAAAGCATTATTTCTGTGAGCTAGGTGCAATAATTGTTAATTCTCGAGTTAAAACTCAAAAACATATTTGAACGCGGAACAGCAGCTTTAGATTAGCCATATTATGCCAAAGACATTACCATTAAGGTCTAGACACTGTTATCCTTCATTTCTAAAACCTGTTCAAGTGCAAAATGCTTGATTTTAACCTGCTACATTCTATTTAGGCCATGTCAATATTACGGACAATCAAAAGAACATTGTTTTGTATAGATTTTTCATTCAAGCCACTAAGAAAAGATTTCCTCCAATTGCAAGAATCCCAAGGAAGATATAAAAACGAAATTTCGAGTAACCACGACGCGCATTGAAGGGAATATTTCGCCATTATTAGCCAGCATAAACATAGGGCTCTTGTAGGAAATGAGGGGCAGGTGCAACAGATGTGGAATCTAACCGAATCCAAGTCTCGTCTACTTAAGGTCAACCATCAACTAGCACAAATGGTGAAAAGAATTGTTGCCCAAACTGATAGTAACTAAACTGAAGTAAAGTTAGGGGACGAGATTCACTCACTCAGCCGCCTTAGCACCAAAGCCCTCCACGGATTCATCCGTACGAAGCATGAACGGTAATGTGGACACACAGATAAATGCTCTCCTTCTATTCAAAATGAGACGCCTTTCGCCTGTAAAATGACGAAGAACAATCAACAAAGATGATTTTTTTTTTGTTTTATTGGTGTATGTTCTCCCTTGTTTTGGCAGCAACTGAAAGGGAGTACCAGATTCATCATCAAGGGTTTCAGTGGGAAGAGAAGAAGTATGTAGGTTTTGTCGACATTTGACCGTTGAGGGAGATTGCTTAGGCTTAGCGGGAGATTTGAATTGCGGAAAAGAGAAATAGGGAATGGGGCAGTTTGGAGAGGGTGTGTGGTGGAGAATTGTTGAAGATGCCATCCTTTTAGCCTTGTATCTAAACTGAGAGGACATGCTCGAGCTCATAATGACACTTATAAGTTGAGAGATAGATTCATCGGATGCGGTTCAGTCTATGCGATTGCTCTCCTCTTATAAGTTATTGTCTTATCTCTTGCTTGCTGACCTTATGAATGGCAGACCGGACAGAACTCAGTGGATTCGGCTTAAGTTGAATTGACTTTTAAGTTTTAAGGAAGATTCAGTTTTTTTTAAAAAAAAATTGAGTTTCGTATAGAAATTTCAACTGTCCAACTTAGCCCTAGTCAAAGCCTGAAATTTTTTAATAAAATGACCCTATTTTTAATTTTTAAAATTTAAAAATATTTAATTAAATTTTGAGACAAACTTAAGCTTGAAAACAGAATTTTAAGTTATGTTTAAACTTAAATGGAAGATTTGAATCCGACCCGACATATTACCAAGCCTACTTAACCATGCTATATTCAGAATCCAGTGGATTGGCGTAGGTGACGCATACTTTCGTCGTTTAACCAAGTGGTTAGGGTTTGATCCTGAACTTTGGGAATGCAGCGAATCCCTGAACCAACTGTAACCTTCCACATAAGAGATACATCCCGCAGCGAAGGGGGATTAATCACTGGGCTGGCCGGTAGATACCTCTTAGGAAACCATGCTACATTTGGTCACATTAAAGTAGGATTGACAACAAATTAGATCCAGAGTTAAATTGAATCTGGGTCCAAAAGACTTGATTAGTTTGAATCTCTTCTGTCATTATGCTTTATTATTTTCATCCTTTTTTTAAATTTATAGACAGACTCAACATCAATTATTTGGTAAAGGATATTTATGTTTTGTACTTTTAAAATAAAAATTTTATCTTCTTTTTTTGTTAATTCTAGTTAAGTTAGCATATATTAAACAAGAACAATGCTGTATAAGTAGATATGCGACCATATTGCTAATGATCCAAGAACACATAACCCGATACGAAACTTAAAAGACTGACTTAACTCTTTTTCCCAATCCAAAACCCGTCCCCTTGAAGACCCATATCCATACCCATACTCGTGAGTCCCATTACTGGTTTTCGAAGGTACCTGAGGTGTGAG
This sequence comes from Erythroxylum panamense, assembly GCA_027123425.1. Taxonomy (NCBI): domain Eukaryota; kingdom Viridiplantae; phylum Streptophyta; class Magnoliopsida; order Malpighiales; family Erythroxylaceae; genus Erythroxylum; species Erythroxylum panamense. Next base: position 16,701,035 of record JAOTIZ010000008.1, on the reverse strand, counting down.
ATTGTGGGTGAGTTTATAGGTGTTTAAGTATGTACAACTATGGGTGTTGCGATTATGTTCAGACAGAGAGTTTTCAATGAGTGCAGCAGTGGGTGCAGGGCAATTATGGGTATTTCAGGACAAACTTTAAAGCCCCATGTGACATGTTATGGAGCATTTTTAAACACCAACTTCAAATTACCAATTAAGGGTGAATAATTCGAATCTTGTTGGGTTTGTGATTAGAGACTGAGTTTGGTTTTATGGTGTAATTTCCTGGAACTTGATTGATTTTATGTAGCTTTGTTTGTTTTATTCTAAGAGCCTATAAAAGAATTTTAGAAAAATTGAAAAAAAAAAGATGATGTAACTTTATATATGGTTAACTAGCTATTATATTTTCTAGGTTGACTCTAGTTTATATCATTTGATTTAAAATTAAAGAACACCTTATCATCTCCACGAGACATTAAGTACATGTAAGATGCTTATTTTTCCCAATACTCATTTTCAGAATCACTTGTATCGTCTCGTATGGCCATTAGTGCTCTCTTCCTCATTTGATCTTTATGGTTCTTTTGACTCCATTCTTGATTATCATCTAGATTTTCATTAAGCTCATTCTGAGTAATATCATTATTAATATGAAAAGCATGTAAGATTAAGTATATGCCAAATATCATCAAAATTTAAATACATTGAAATGTTAGATAACACATTTCTATATAGCGATGTAAACGAAATGTTTACTACCTAACTATTCAAAAATCAAACCATTTGTCATTCTTATTCCACTCTCTCTTCTTTACAATTTCCTATAAATTAAAATATTTGGGGTATAAGAAAAACTTTCATTATAGTTTTCCAAAATAATTAACCATGCCCATTGAAAATGGAAGAATATTAACATCTTGGCCTTGAGGCTAAAAAGTGATGAAAATTGTCATAATGGTATTTACTCAAAATTTGTTAGAAATATATATACAATGAATAAATTTATTTTAATACTAGATATTAGTCCCAAATAGTACCTAATAGGGGGGTGAATTGGGTATTAATGAATTTAAAAATTGTCACTTAAAATAGTAATTTGATCAAATTATAATAGAATGATAATATGAAATGAGATTGTAGTTAACTGGAATAAAAAAAACATAAATAATGTAGAAAGAGTACAAAATAGAGATCACAAATCAATTTTATAATGGTTTAATAGAAAAAAAACCTTGCCTATGTCCACTCTTGAAGATTTACTTAAGATTCTATTTGACATTTCTTTCAATTATGTGATGAAGAACCTTATTGTAAGAGAATCCCAAAATTACTCTACAACTTCAATAAGTCTTACTTACTAACTTTAATGCTTTAAAGCTCACAGTCAATTCACAATAAATATATGCTTGCTTGGAATACTTGAAAAAGTATGTTATATATGGTCTTGTAATAAAAATTTTTTCTTAAAGTTATTGAAGAATTAAAAATCTAAGTATTTATAGCACTTAGACTTTAAATAGTCATTACAGATACAACTTAATTATTGTAATGGCTAATTTCTAAGTATGTTATTCTAGCTAGTTACCTAGCTTCGACTAACCGAACAACTATATGCCTGACCTAACCAGCTAGATAGAAACCCATTTTAAAAAATTAGAGAAATGTTGGATTCTATCTAATTGGTTAGTCATTTAAAAAAATTAGAGAAATGTTAATTTCTATCTAGCTAGTTACCTAGCTTTGACTAGGTGAACAACCATATGTTTAACCTGACTAGCTAGATAGAAACCAACATTTCTCTAATTTTTTAAAACGACTATCGACTAGTCGATAATTTCCCTTCAACTAACTAGTGGTTCATTAGTCACACTTCATAGATTAGCCAAATTTCTAGTTGGTTGATGTTCAACAATTATGTGACTTTTTATAACTTATTTGGTTGATTAAACCCAACAAAACTCAACTTTTAAAAACACTTGTGAGACATCAACTTTTAAAAACACCACAATGCCCCATTTTGCTGAAATTTTGACTTTAATCACTTATGAAAGTTCCTAAATTTTGTTTTAAATATAAAAAGGTTTTTATTTGTGTTGGATCTCGAACTTTTCTTAGAAGATAGAATTATTAAATGAGAAATTGTTGGTGATTAGTTATGAGTAAAGAAAAAGAAGAATTCTTGAATTAGAAATGAAGTAGAAAAGATGGTTTAGGTACAAGATGGGTTATATATGAAATGTTGGAAGTTAACAGCTGGAAAATGTAGTTGAAATATATTCACTGAGTATGCTTTAGTGTTTTATCCATAACTTTTTCTCTAGTTATCTAAATGAGATAATTCTTAATTTGAATTAAACTAGAAAGATATGACTACATTTTTCATGAAGACATAAAATTCAAATTATGTCTTTAAGAGTCTCAAAATCGGATAGGAAGTTGAAAAACTATGTATGTTTCTATGAAAGCCCGCCGCGACCAACTCTTATGAGAATTGGTTAGGATTCCTCTTGGGAAAAGTTTTCCGTGGCCAACTCTTGGCTTTTCCATGACGAACTTAAGAAATTTTTGCAAACATTTCTCTTAGGAGGAGTTTGTCGCGGTAAAGTCTCCTATATAACTTGAACGTACTTCGGTAGGCATAACTTGTTTTGTAGTTATCCAAACGAAATGATTTTTTATTTGAGTAAACTAGAGACATAGGGATACAAATTTTCTGATGAAATCGAGTTTTAATTCAGTATCTAAGAATTTCAATTTCTGGATGAAAGTTTAGCACAGAATACTGTTTCAGTATAGGAATAGTTCAGAAATTTTTGGGGTATAACTTTCAGATTTCTAAACCAAATTGAATGATTTTGGTGTTATTAAAAAATTAAGACAATGGGAAACATTTTTCTAGAAAGAAGTGTTATCAAATTTCTTCAATTTCCTGATTAGAATAATCATGAAAAATTTAACCTGAAGGTTTGGATTTTTGAAAGGATTTAGTTAAGGAGTTAGTCTTAATAGACATAAGGGGTAAAATGGGAAGGACAAAGTAAATGAAGGGTAAAATGGGAAAAGACCAAATAAATGGTCTTGAAGTAAGAAAGAAAGAAGAGAAATCGTGGAAAGAAAGAGAGAAAAACGTGGAGAGAAGAAAAGAGAAGAGAAGAGTGTGTAGAGTGTTGGAGAAGAAGGAAAGAAGAAGAAGAAAACGAGGAAGAATCAACTTGAAAAGGTGAGTATCATTTTTCTTCTTGCTTAGTAGAGAAACAAAAGGGATTTGATAGAGAAATGAGTTTGTGTAGGAAGAAGGAAGAGAAACCCTAGATGGAGGTTATGGGTTCCTAAACTAGGTTTTGGTTTTTCTAACCTAGATAAGCCTCAGCCCAACCTAGCATTTATTTCATTTTTGTGATTTTTGAAACTTTACAAATTTCTATGGGAATATTGTGTTGAATGAGAACTTGGTTGTTTGAAGAAAATCAAGGAACGCCAATCCAAGAGTAAGAGAAAAGGAAACCTTGAATTGGATTTTGCAAACGATTTAGGTGGGTAATATATTTATAGTTGTTGTGTAATATGGACAAATTGTCTTGCTTGTATATTGTGTGTTAATTGCTTGTTTTGAATTATGGCAATTGTTGAAAATGCAATGTGATTATGCTTACGTTATACCTTGAAAAATGTCATGACATTTTGTATAAATGATAAGAGGAAAAGGCATGATGAGCATGATTAGTATGAATGTGTGTGAAATGAGTTAAGCATTAAGCTTTGATTGTATTTGGGCAAGAGTGGAACCATTTCATTCTTCACGTGCACGTTGACAAGAGCCTTCTCTCGACTATTCACTTGTGGCATATGAGCTCCAAAAAATGGACTCATTTCGTTCATGGTATAAACTTTGGTTTCTTCATTTCGTTCCATGGAACCCTCGAGCCATTTGTTGTGCATTGCATATTTGAATTGTCAAGTATGTTACATAATTGAGTGTTATGTTTTGATGTATGAATCATCATGATATGTTCTATATGATGACATTCTGAACTATGAATTTTGAGCTAGAATTGTGGATGATAGAATTGCTAGATTAAATGAGATATATATATACCTTGATATATATATATAAATATGTGCTTAAATTGTATGACTCGTTGCCAATAACTATAAATGTATCAACCACTAAGCTTCACAGCTCACCCCATCAACTTCACTTCTCAGGTGTAGAACGAGAAGGTTAGTGATCCTTGCAAGGTAATTGGCATACTCTGAGATCTGATTTTTAGTAACTAAGTTAGCAACTACATTTTTTGATAGCTTTATAAACATGTCAATATGAGCACTCATTGTATTTTTGTATTTTGTATTAAGCCAAGGGTGTGGCCTTTGATATGTAACTAAAGTTCTTCAAACTTTTGATTTAGTAATGAGATTAAGATATGAAGTTGTTCTCTTTTGTACATGTTTATGTTTATCGTCCTTGTTGAGATTGTATGTATGTTAGTGATGGAATAGGATGTTGTGTTGAAAGAATTGGAAGAATGCATGTATTTTTATGTTGTTAAATGTTGGTAGTTTGGGTTTTGTTCGAAGGTTAGAGTACGTCGCAGCGAACCTTTCCCGAAGGAATTTTGTGTGCTAAATTTGGTGACTTCGTCGCGACAAAGTAAAGACTTCTGTCGCGGCGAAATATACGAGAGGAGACTTCGCCGTGGCGAAGCAAGACTTTCGTTGTGGCGAACCCGCTAACACTGACGCTGAAATTTCTCACCAGTTGAGTGGTTTCAACATGTCTCTCGCGCGATCTCTCCTGATCACCGCAAATGGGCACCTCCGGATTGGAAACAAGACCCGGGCACCAACATATTTTCAGAGCAATAGTTGGACTTCAGAAACAGGGTCCAACAATTTGAAAATCTAAACCTTAATTCATTTTGTTAAATAAAATTCTTATGCATTGAAATTGAATATATGAGATTATTTATGAATGAAGAGTCTCTAAAACAATAAAATGAACCAATTAAGGATTCAAGAAATGTTATTTCAATTTATATGCAATGAAAAACCAATCTTCCTTTTTAGCCTCACGGGTTGATACTTGACTTAGCTATATAGCATATCTTTTTGTCTCAATTGATTTATATGCTTGAATTTTTGTTTATTTCTGGTTTCTTTAAATCAATTAAAATGAAATATTATTAATAAATATGTTTTGCAATCATCAAAATATAGATTAAATCCTCCTTTGGTTCCATAAAATGATAGTTGTCAGATTAGGAGAATTTATTGCTAAAGGAGATGTCAAAGAAGAAAAGAGTCTAAAGTGACATTTCATACCTTTCTGGGGTTGTTTTAAAGGTGACAGATTGCAAGGAGTGATAGAAGAATGAGCAAGAAAGGGGTTCAGATTGGGGAAAAAGTGTTAAATCCAAGTTGAGTACTTTAGTTTGAAAAAAAAAGTATATTTTTAACCTTCACATTTTCATGAAAATACAGATCAACATATAATGTTTCTAAGCATTCAAAATAAACCCTAATGTAAGTTATGAATACCGTACTAGCCTGGTATTGGATTGGGTTCTAGTATGAATTATACCGATACCAGTCAATATTGAGTATTATTTCGGATAATTTTTAAAATTTATGAAATATTTCTTAAATTTTTTTAAAAAATTCAAAATAGTCCATTAATATATTATACTGCATACTTTACAATTTTACATCAATCTTGTCTCCAAAAAACATAATAATAAATAATAACCACAATTAATATAAAATAACAATAATTTTTAAATATTTCATATATAAATAATAACCACAATTAATATGGAAAAAAGGCAATCATCATACAAATATAAAAGTAAGAATATTATAAAGTATTTAAAGTATTACAATTTCATCATATAATAAATAATAATTACATCAAAATATCAAATAAAAAGAACAATAAATATTCTTTTAACTTTCAAACTATTACAATTGATAACAACAGTTCGTGATGAAGGAACAACTAAGTAGAAGTGAAATCTAAAATAAAAATATTTACAATTACA
>JAOTIZ010000008.1:16678920-16689865 GCA_027123425.1 Erythroxylum panamense | reverse complement strand
GCGTAACTTGGACAATGTTTTACTAGAATCTGATTGTTTAGAGGTTATTGAGGGTCTCAATTCTAGTTCCTCTAATTTTTCTGAAGTTGGTTTAGTACTTTCTGACTGTCAGAAGTTTAAGACTAAATTCCAACAGCTGTTCTTCCTATGGATGCCTCGAAATGCTAATAGAGCCGCTCATTCTCTAGCAAGGGTATCTCTATTGTATGCAGATCGTTTTACTTGGCCTCCGCTGCCAAGTTTTCGTTCTTCTGTTATTGGTTCTGATGTTGCTTTGTCTAGGAGAAATTTAGAGGAGTTCTAGGTCCGGGTGTATAAGGTAAAGCCTATTGGCTTGAGTTTAGTTTTTGCTTCTTCTATATGCTTCTTATTGTTTCGTGATGGTTTTTAATGTCAAAAAAAAAAACTTTACCAATAATTATTAAGGTTAAAAATGTATTTGAACAGGTCATTGGCAGTATAAATCCTCCTTCTACTTTTATGGCACTGTTAACTTTCAACTCTGCCAAAGTTAAAACGGAGAAACATAACTGAATAATGTATTTAGATCTTTCCACAAAAAACTTTCATTTTTAAAGTACGAATCTTTTTTTAGAATTCATACAGTCAGAGGGATCGCGTCTTTTATCCTAAATTATTAATGACGCAATAACTTTAATGGTGGCTTACGTTACAAAACTTGGATTAATGCTAACAACTATACAGAAATGTAATAACGAAGGTGTACAGGGATAAACACAGTTTCTAAATTTCAACAACTATCACCTACAGCTCCAGCAAATTTTACCTGGGGCCCGAGAGCCGAACAGCAGATAGGTAGGCATCACTGTTGCAATCTGACGGTCCCGACGATGTGCCCTCCTCGCTGATTGATTTGAAGAAACCTGCATACAGGCGAGAACCCAATGGTGAAGAAGTTGGAGGCTTGGGAACAGGGCAGATTCCTTCAAGCATTTGAATAACTTTGGTCATAGATGGCCTTAAATACATATCTTCCTGAATACACCACAATGCAACTTTTACGGCCGTGGACACCCTCTCATCTTCTTCGGCTAACTTCAATCTGGAGTCAAGAAGCTCTCTCAATTTCCCTTCTTCCATCATCTTAAAAGCATAGGAGGGAAAATGGGATTTCTCAGAAGACTCAGCAGGGTCATAGTTTTTCCTTCCACCAATGATTTCTAGCAACAGCATTCCATAGCTATAAACATCGCTTTTCTCTGAAATGGCGTAATTTGTGATCCATTCTGGTGCAAGGTATCCTCTGGTGCCTCTTAGTGTTGTGAAAACCTGACTTTGTTCTCGATTCATTAACTTTGCTAGCCCAAAATCTGAGACTTTGGCAAGGAAATGATCATCAAGTAGTACATTTTCTGGCTTTATGTCGCAATGAATAATCTTCGCGTCACAGTCTTGATGAAGGTAGGCGAGTCCTTTGGCGGTCCCCAATGCAATGCTAAATCTTGTTTCCCAGTCTAATAGAAAATCGTCTTCATTCTTTTTGAATATCCATTTGTCCAGAGAACCATTACCCATGAACTCATAAGCAAGAAGGCGATGAGTTCCTTCAGCACAAAAACCTTTCAGCCTAACCAAGTGGTGATGGTGGATACTACCAATGATGCTAACTTCTGCTCTAAATTCCTTTTTTCCTTGCCCAATTCCTTCCAACTTCTTGACAGCAAGCCGTGTACCATCTGGAAGAACCCCTTGATAAACTGAACCAAACCCTCCTTGGCCAAGCTTCACAGAGAAGTTATTAGTGGCAATTTGAAGGTCTCCGTAACTAAACCTCATGGGCATCCCGGATAGATTCTCCAGAAATGTATCATCTTCTGATGTGTCATGTGGACTTGGAGGCAATTTGTTCTTCCTTCTGTAATATTTAAATGCACCATAAACCATGCCACAAATGACGAGCACAGTTCCTACAATAATTATCACAACGAATGGAAAGCTCTTTTTGCTGCGTCCATCTCCTCCACTGCTACCGCCGCTGCCTGGATTGCTCAAGACTTTTATGTACGTAGCAAGGCCGGAGGGTGTGCCTGAGTCCTGGAAACTACCTATTTGGTCAAACAAGAAGCAACTTCCCGTACTGTTTTGGAAAAACATAGCAATACATGAGCAGTTATCATTGCAGGAAGATTTGCAGCCTTCCAAATTCGTTTTTGAAGAGGATGGAACATAGCCAAGCGCAAAATAATTTAAGCCATCTCCAGCATTGACAAGCTCTGTTGATCCCCTTGAGCCATTACAGGAAGTGACAATACCAGGTTTGCAATTTGGCTGGTTATCAAGACCTGAAGGGCACTGACACATATTGTTCTCGGAACACACAAAGTAGGCATCACATGGTTCTGGTCTGCTGCATGAATCATTTGGTATTTTTGTTTGTGAACGAGCAGCTGCTGATCCTCCATCATCCAGATCGTAGAAAGAGATGAAGCCATCGTTTCCTAGAACTGCAATCCAGGTATGGTTTGCCTTGGTGTTGTCAGAGAAAATAAATTGAAAAAGGAATATTTTGTTTTTGTCATAGAACCTCCACGAAATTCCATAAAGAGATGCAAGTGTGATACCCCCTCCATCTTGGTTGATGGTTTTTCGATTTTCATTTTGTATGGACCAATAAGGCTGAGGAGTTTGGAACCCTGCAGAAAGGAACATGTCACTAGACTTAATTTCAAGAACATAGGTCAAGTTGTTGGAGCTGGGATCGCTAACAAGCTTCATTCCTTCCGCAAAATCCTGTTTCGACATTAGAGTATCAGTTGGATGGCTGAAACTCTGCCAGAGAATGCTACTGTCATTTCCAAGAAAAACCATGTTACCAGAATTCTGCAATTCTATTGAAGAAACTGCTTTACCTCCAGTATCAACTTCCCAAACAACATTTCCTCCTTTTTGCAAGAAGACATTACCATTCTCGTCAAAGATGAAATCATCAGAGTTTGAAACAGGAGATCCTCTATTTGCAGACCATATCACTTTTTGACTTCTCACGTGAATGATAACTAGTAGAAATAATCTGACGTCATTCGTAGTTCTAAAGCCCAAGCCGAAAAATGAGTTTTCAGACACAAGGAACAAGCCATCTTTATCGATCCATTTCATTTGAGACCCCTGAAAACCTGGACTAATGCTGCCAACACTTTGGATGCCAGCCATGCAAGTTTCCGATGACAGAAGAAACAACAAGAAAATGGAACCTAGAATTCGTATGAAACTGTATGTCTCCATAACTAGGATTGGCCAGTTGTCATCAAAGAAGGGGGGTGAATAATAAACAAGGAAGGAGGGCAAATTCACCAAACAAGAAAGGGAAAACGATGCACGAACTGAGATGTCAAGCAAGAATAGGAGAACCAATTAATTACCAGAAGAAACATTCCATACTAAAAGCCGAGGGTCTAAGAAGAGGTCTACAACTCAGGATGAAAAACCATGGACTATTAACAGACTCTTTACTTCTGCAAAGGAACTTGAAGCACTCAAGGAATCACAGAAGGAAGCAAATTAGAGCATAATTCCTGAAACCAGAGTACATCAGGATGAAAGATAACAGGGTACCGGCTAAAAAAGATGGGATAACTGGATATGACAGATTCGAAAACCTCTCCGTTCTTACATCTAATTTGGTAAATCACATAGACAATCCTAAAGCAGTCGCAAGTGAACGAAAGGCAATAAGAACAAAATATGATGAAAAATTTGAAGCCTCTTAAAGCAGTCGAAACAAATAAAAAAGCTATCCGCTTGTAACGAAACGGCAGAGTCAATAATGAGAAATGATGGGTTATTCAGAAAAAGATGAAGTAGAAGAAGGAAAGGAGAACCATCAACAAGAATGGATGGCTGTCTTATTTGGGCCACAAATTTAGACCAAGTTGACCGCTGACTGAGATGTGAAAACAGACAGCCATATTCAGACGAACTGAATTCTTCTTCCCTGGCAATAATGGCATGAGAGGGAGATATCGAAACGGAGAACAGAAAGAGACAGCCAAAACGAGCATTTGTAGAACATATCTATATACATAACAGACAGGTAAGTCTCACCTCGTGTGGTTGGAGGGGTTGCAGAAAAGGAGTAATCTAAGGAACATGGGAGTCTCTGGTCTTCACCTGAAAACTGGTTTCAACTCTCACAAAAGGGATCTGAGGTGGGTGTTTTCTATGGTGTATCTTCAAAGGTTGTCCATCAACTGTAAAAACATTATTATTCAGCGGGACTTGGTCATTTAAAAGCGTTAGTTGTCAAATAATTTAGCATTTTCTAAGCTTTTTCATTGCACGTGGCCGTGGCCGTGGCCGTGGGTATGGGTTTGCTTTCGCTAGTTATATGTATAATACACTTTAGTTTGGCTATGTATGTGAAGGACTTCACCACTTCCTCTATTCCATTTTATTCACACATTTTTTTCTGGATCCCACCTAAATATCTCCATGGAATAGAGTAAGTGAAACTCAACTATTCCGTTCGCGTTTTGACCTGTACACAGAATTCAGTTGAACAACATCAGTACATAACGTGTCATCATTTCAGATACATGTGTTTTTAATTCAATAAAAGCAATGGTGTTATCAACATGAATGTTTGGCCTTCCAATAAGTATTGCCTGCAACTTGGTAATCTAATTATATAAAATATTACTATTAATCTTATTAAATGCTTAAATTTTGTTGATGGGGTCGTCAATATTTATAATGACAGTTGGATTTAATGCAACGCGTTGACTTAATGGAGTGAAAGTGCCAACTCAGACGCGCCGGAATTGGGGGGCACAAGTCTTACGGTGTTTCGACCAGTAATACTGTAGTGTTATTTCACATATTTATATAAATTAGAATAGAGGGTTTTCTCGGCAGAATTAGGTTTTCAATACAGTCAACCAATGTTTTGAAATTCAGACTGGTCATCAAATCGGAGGTCTTATTGATTAGCGGTTTGATCGGTTCAACCGGTTTAACTACCGGTCGAACCGGTGTGACGTCATAATTATGTAATAATTATATTTAATTATATAAAATATTAATAATATTTTAAAAAATATAAAAATATACAAAAAATAAAAATTTTATTAAACTAATGGTCGGACCGGTCCGATTTGACCGATTTTGACCGGTTCTTACTGGTTCAATTGAGAACTGATTTTAAAGAATGAACCGGACCGAATAGCCGACCAGTCACCTGTCAAACCGGTCAGACCGATCCGGTTTTTAAAACAGAGCAGTCAACTTACGCCTATGAATACTTTGGTGGGTTCAATTCGACTACTCAAATGTTAACATACTTACTAAATCACCCCTTATCAAAACGTGGCTTCTGTTTTTCCTTTTTAACACCATTAAAATTTTAAAAATGTAATCCATTAAACTAAAATATATTATAGTTTTCATTATTTTCAACAAGATTTCGTGATAGAGTTTCATATACAAAATGTAAATACGACATAATATATTGCACTCATTTTAGCTTGTGTTATATTAATTAATGAAATTACTAGACGGAGGGGAATAGACAGTCACAGCAAACAAACCCACGAGATACAACCAAACGTTCGAGTTATCTTGTTGTGCAGCTTCCGTTTTAGTTTTTTGTCTTCACTTTCGTATTACGTCAGGAATGTTAAACTCCCTAAACATTTTCTTGCCAATGACGCGGTATCTGCTTGTCGATTATAACTTTTCCGGGAATATATAGTTAGTCGCGCTCTTATTCATTTATGGCTCTGCGAATTTAACTCTCACTCATATTGCCAAATACTATGAGAATATTTTATATAATTAGTAAAAAAGTTGATCGAAGCTTATCGTGTTGAAGTTTTGCCAGTACTTGGTAAGAAGGGAGAGTTGTCTTCTTCCAAAACAGCATTTGAATCGAGTTGCATGGAGGAGCTGAAGTTATTTTTGTTCTCAAAATAGTAAAGTTCCATGTGCCCAGAACATACGAAATGTAGAATTGGAATTGAAAAGTCAATATGAATGTAAAACCACTGGCGCCCGGTTCAAGCTTTCCACCACCTCTAACTTCTCCCACTTTGACGTAAATTGGCATTTGTTTTCTTTTGTACGATCACGAGAAATACCGAGATACTTGACAGCTTTTTCTTCACGCCAAAAATCAACTTCTAATATAAATTCCCTACTCTTTAAGTTTTATCATATACGGTCATTTGAATTAATTAAAGTCTTTGAACATTAAACTCGTTGTTAGAAAGAACTGTTGGTGTCGTTGGACCCAGGCAAGATTCTCTGTCTAGTTTTATGGTGTCTTATTGTGTCTAATGAATCTCAGTCATTTATTTATGCGGGATCAGCGTTTATTTATGCAGGACTTACGTGGAGCTCATACAAATAAATGACTGAGATTTATTAGACACAATAAGACATCATAAAATTGAACAAAAGATCTAGACTCCGTTGGAACATATCCAATCGATTAAGACATTTAGTTTTAACGTTTTTAAACTGTTTTAAGATCCCCACTTTTATTGCTCGATAACGTTGATGTTTTAATTGCTCCAAACGTTCATTACGTACTTGGTTTCAATTGCCCTAGTTACCATTACCCAACCGTTCATGTTTAATGGCCATAATTATTGTTAATGTATTAATTGCTCCAAACGTTCTTCACGGACTTGATCTCCTTTGCCAGAAACACTTATACTTCACCTCTTGGTTCTTTTGTTCTCCCGTTGTTCAATTCTTTTGTTTTTATTTCCTAGAGACAGCTCCTACTCTGCTTTTTTGAGTGCATCAAAGCTGATGGAGGAGCCGTTAATCATGAGGCAAGATCCGGTTGTTCTGTTATATCGTAAAGGAAGAATTTTTGACTCAGGATAGTAATTTTTTACGACGCTTTCCTTTCAAATAATCCGTTCTAATTTATTTTATTGTTATTTTACTAACAATCTAAGTCGGAAATATTATTGTTATGTTGCTACTATTTATTGAAAATTACTGTAATTTTGTTGCTACATATTTATTTAGGTAGAAGTTGGAATACGATGATGTTTCTTCATATTGTGTGGTTATTTTCTATGAGATATTTTTACTTTTGGGTTTAATATATCGACTGCAAATGAGACCAATGTAGGTTCTGCACATACTATTCCTCACATAGGTTTAGCCCTTATCACCGTAGCCCCGAAAATTATACCTGACCTAATTAGATTAGAGCCTTTAGATAGGAGAAATTTTAAATGATAGTATGAGAAAATTATGTCTTACTTCCAACAATACAAAATTGATTATGTGTTGTTTTAAGATATTCCTAGTGACAATACTGACCCTAAGACTACTAAGGATAATCGTACCGTTAGGGGGGTATTGCTTAACCAAATGATTAACCCTTTGTTTGATATTTACTGCAAGTACAAAACTATTAAGAAAGTTAGGGATGCTTTAGAAGTGAAATATAGGACGGATGATACCGGTACTAAAAAATATGTAGTTGCTAGGTGGTTAAAATTTACCGTTATTAATGATAAGCCTATTATGGACCAACTATATGATTATGAAAATCTAATTGCTGAAATTCTTGTTGAGGGTATGAACATGTGTGAGTTGTTTCAAGCTAATGCCCTTATTGAGAAACTATCTACCTCATGGAATGAGTATAAAAACCAGTTGAGGCATAAGAAGAAAGATATGAAGCTTCAGGAGTTGATAGGACATATAAAGATTGAGAATGCCAATCGTGCACAAGATAAGACCAAAACAATTACCCTTGTCCTTACTGTTAAGACTCATCTGGTAGAATATAGAAATGTTAATAACTTCAAAAAGAATGGTAGACAAAACAAGTCTTTTAACAACAAGCAGGGTCAGTTTTAGTGTAAAAGGATTGATGGTGACTGATGATGGTGCCACAAGCCAGGCCATCCTACTGCCAATTGTCAAGCTAGAATCAGCTATGAGGAGAAAGAACAAGGGCAGAAACCGTGACAGTTTGGTAAAGGCAACCAAATGAGATACCAACATGGTCACTAGAAGAGCTTTGGTAAGCCTCCAACCAACATGGTTGAAGCTGGTGATAACGAGGAGATCATTACTTCTATGGTGCCCGAAGTCAACCTTGCTAGAAATTTGGTCGAGTGGATTGTTGACACAAGAGCCACCCGCCACGTCTGCACCAACAAGGACTTATTCAAAGAGTTAAAAGATGCTGCTAATGGTGAATTAGTATACGTGGGCAACTCTAGCAGAGTTCTCATCCAAGGAGTTCACAAAGTCACTCTCAAACTCACTTTTAGAAAACTGTTGGCATTAGAAAATGTTTTATTTGTTCCTGATGTACGTAGAAACTTGATTTCTGATGCATTGCTTAACAAAGTCGATGTTAAACTGACCTTTGATTTTGAGAAGCTAGTTTTGATTAAGAATGAAAACTTTGTTGGAAAAGAGTTTTGTAATGGGGGCTTATTTGTACTTGATGTTGAAATGAATGTATCTATTTCTACATATATTATTGGACCCCGTTTCCGAAGCCCAACATCGGATATAGGATCATGTAGCTTGAGTGTGGAGGAGGACTTAGAAATTGGAAATCTAAGAGAAAAACCCTTCGGAAGCAAGTGGGGTGGCCGCGGCGAAACATCCCGCATGTTCCCCTCGGGTTAATTATGCCACGAAGAACAATCGTGTTACGCCACGTCAAACCTTGGAAATTATCTACTCTGCGACGACCTTCTTGCTTCACCACGGCGAAGTCACCGCGAGAAAAGCATAAAACATTCGGGTTAATTACGTCGTGGCAAACCCTTGGCTTCGCTGCGGTGAAAACCCCAAAAGGGCTTCGCTGCGGTGAAAACCCCAAAAGCAGAACCCAAAAACCCTGATCAACATACCTCATTTAATGCAAACTTAAACCTTTTCAACTACTCAACCCCAAAATTAACTTTACTAAATGCAACCAAAACTTTCCCAACAACCATCATCAATTCAAACCTAAAACAAAATGAACTTATACATGAACACATGCAATTTCCAAAATCTAAATACTTTGAGAAAACATGAAAAATAATAGACAACTCCAATCATGTATTTCATTAATATCAAAAGTAGAGTTTTACAAAGCTTTAATGGACATTTCAAGCCACATTATAACATAATCCAAAATACATAGTTTGCAAAAGTTGAATTTCTCAAAATACGACTAAAGTTTTGTTTTACAAAAACTAACTTCAAACACAAAAGTAAGCCTAGTCAGAGTGATACCGTGACTCTTGACTACTCGATCCCTTGCTCCTCACCTATAGATGGGACGGAATGGAAGGAGTTGAACTTAACACTCGTAGGTAACAGTTTTATAATAAGTAAAAACATTTATGAAAACTCATTTTCATAATTCCGCATCAAAAATCACAAAACACTTGTTTATCAAAATTTTCAATTTGTCGAACAATTCATAATCAATCACAAATCATGCATTTATCATACTTGTCAACACATTTAAACGCATAGGCACATCAAAATGGTTTGGGAGGTCCATAAACAGAACAAACTAACATAATCCCATATAATAGTCCTGTATAGTCGTGAACAAAACGAACTAATAAAATCCCACATAGTAGTTTTGTGTAGTCGTAAACATGAGGGAGTCCTTAAAGGAGCTCCATGTCACTAGCAGGTAGGCGGGAGAAACCTTTAGTCAAAGTGCACTTGACATACAGAATGGACCAAACCAAACTCACATAACATGTATTTCATAACTTGTAAACTTATTGCCTAAAATGACACATTTTTGAAACTTGCTTTCATAAACATAGTATCCTTTCAAGAATCCTTTTTCACATTCTTTTCATAAATCATCACACAATAATCACATACCAAACACATAACACCTACTCAAAGCATTCAAAGAGCAATATTTGCACATTCATAAAATAGTTGAAATCATTTATTTTCTATCAGTTGAAAGAAAACATTAATGGCCTATTACTTAATTATAAAAATGAAACGCACCTTGAATTCCTTGCTTATAAACTTGTTTAGGGATGTCTTTCCTCTTGCTTCGCTTACCTCTTTTGCCTCACTTGATTTCCTTAAACAATAACCAAAATTTCATTCAATTTGTTTAGAAATTAGAAAGTCATACCTCAATAATTTGGACTATTCTTATACTGAAACAAAAAAATCTATGGTCGAGTCCATCCCGAAATTGAAATTCTTAGAGACTGAATTTAGACTCAATTCCTCATACAATTTGTAGCCATATGTATGTAGTTTACACCAAATAAAAAATAAGTCCATTTGGACATCTACAGAAAATGTTATGCCTAAAATACCAAAGTATATTCGTGCAGGAAAAATGGAGTTCATCGCGGCGAACTTATCTAGAAACATGTTTCGAGAATATGTTTGGCCACTTTTTCCATTTTTTTTAACATCCCTTCTTTCACATGTAACCCATCTTAAACCTAAACCATCACTTTTACTTCATTTTCAATTCATTTCAACCCAATATCATTCACAAACCCATTCATGATCTATCTTTGATCATTAACCCAAAAATGTAAAATATTAACTCATACCATTCATCAACAACTTCCTACCTACATTCAACCTTGTTTTCACTTCTAACTAAATCTAAGTATGCTTTATCTTACAATCAAGAAAGGTTAATGCTTACACTTACTTGTTTTAACCTCAAAGTCTTCAAGCTCTTCAAGATTCTCCAAAAACCTTAGCTTTCTCTCTTTTCTTCCTCTCTTCCATGACACTCACTTCTTAAACAAGACAACAATTACTTCTTCTTCTAACTTATACTCTTAATAATCATCAATTGTCCATTTTGCCCTCCAATATAAGCCTTATGTCTTTTAACCTTTAGTGATCTTCCAAAAATGCCCCTTATGCACTCTTACTTCTTCAATTTAACTTACACCATACTATACTCTAACTTAATCTTAATTTCTCCATTTAATACTTCTAATTC
>JAOTIZ010000008.1:16655617-16667278 GCA_027123425.1 Erythroxylum panamense | reverse complement strand
ATGTCTAAATGAATATTCACATATATGCTTGATTGTATGGCTCATCACCAATGGCTATAAATATATTAGCCACTGAATTGTGTAGCTCAATCTATAATTTTTCCCTCCTCAGGTGTAGAACGAGAAGATTAGCGATCCTTGCAAGGCAATTGGACAAACTCCGAGATAGTTGGCTTTTGTACTAAGTTAGTTTGAACACTTTTATTAGCTTATTAAGTATGCCAAACATTGAGCATCCATTTGCATTTGCTTTAAGTTAGTTATTTGTATGTTGATATGTAAATAAAGGTTGTTCAAATATTCACTTTGCTGGGTAATAAGAATGAGAATTTGTGGATTTCCTTATGTGTATGACTTTGTTATTTTACAGGTTGAGTATGATAGTTGTGGAAGTGGAATGTGTGTATGCATATGCTTCTGTGTTGAGATTGCAAATTGTTGCTTGTTTTAGAATAACATATTAAAAAGGTTTTATGGGATGAATCATTTGAGGTGGGATTCAAGAGTTTAACGAAAAGTATTTAGTGATTGAATTGATATGAATAGATATTGCATTTTACAAGTTTATAGGTATGGAAATTATGTTCTGAACTCAAGGGAAAATTGTATCGATCTAGGTAGAATTAGCCAAAGTTTCTTCATGAAAGTTGTAGTTTATCTTCCTAGCTTTCTAATGATATGAAGTACGAAAATTTTTCGATATCGGAGTTAAGAGATATGATCATTATAAGTGATGATGCTGCATAGGACGTATATACAGAACAACTATAGTAATGATGAGAACTTATTGTATGTGATGAGTCATTTGAGTGGAGATTTGGGAGTTTAATGCAAAAAAATTGGTAATTGAATGTTTAAGGAGTGATATTGCATTAGAAGAAATGAGTTTGGGAAGATTATGAGTAAAAGTGATGTTAGAATGGATGTAGGAACTATTGGAGAGGCTTTGGAGGGAGTTTTGTGTCATATATGTCCGTTAGATGGACTTTAGGTCCGTTAAACGGATCTTCTCGGGTGTAAAAACACCGCCAACCTAGTGAATGTCTGTTAAGGTCCGTTAAATGGACCTTCTCAGGTGTAAAAACACCCCCAAGCCTGACAATGTCTGTTAGGTAGACATGTATGTTCGTTTGACAACTACAGTAAATCAGCGATTTTGACCTTCTAGATGGCAAGATTTCTCTTTGTAGTCCTGATGAAAGTTGTAAATATAGAAGTCCTCTTTCAATCTATCCAAAAAGACCTCAATCTGAGGTTTCTAGAGCTAATTGTCCCAAGATAGGTATAATATGATTGAGGATGTAAACATGTTTGATTCTTTTGGACACAATTTCATCATTCAACCTCCAAATGGAGTGATTCTTGAAGAAATAGATTTCTAACACATTTTTCTACCTCTCCATAAAAATTGGTAACCATTGGTGGTGATTTAGAAAATATTGAGAAAGTGAGGAAATTGATTGGAAGAGCATGAATTGGTTGTTTACCACACATACTTTGGTATTTTACTGATATCTTGAACCGTAGAGCTCCAATTGAGATGGTTCTTGCTTCAGAATAAACTAGAGACCTAGAGCCACAATTATTTTGAAGAAGTCAAATTGTGATTCCTCTGTGTGGGCTCGCCCTTGTGGTTTGAGATGCTATGAGAATGATGACTAAGGAGATTTCATTGAAATAACTCTACAGAGAAATACGCTAATGTCTTATATTATTTGGAACGATAGTTGGGCTCCAAAAACGGGGCTCAATAAGCCACCTGTAGTTTGTCTCTCACCATACAATTTTGGAGCTTATCCTTTCTGGTAATGTGACACATCTACTGGAGCATCTGTATCTCCGCTATTAACAGCTTACTGGTATGTATGCATTTGGTGGGTTAACACTTCGCCCCATATAAAATGGTTGGCCAAATCATCATTCTATACGGTTTACCTTTAAGCTTGAGTGGGATCTTCTTATAACATAAGACCCATGATGTGTTTCGTCATTTGAACCACTTGGATCTGATACGATGGACTAGATCGGCATCGATCTCTCCATTACTCTAAATGATAGACACGAGGTACTTAAAACACAATTTCTATGGTATGACTTCAGCTCCAATTGTTATGGCTACATCATGGACCACCTGACGTTCCGAAAAATTGCATTATAAGTACTCAGTCTTAGTCTTGCATTCTAAGTACTCAGTCTTAATCTTAGTCCTGCTCATTCTAAGTATTTGGATAGAAAACCATAATCACATACTATAAACTAATAAAAAAGTGGCAAGTATAAGCTTCTCCCATCCCCAACGAAACACATCATATTTTTTCTTTTTTATTTATTTATCCAAAAGTTAAAATATAAGCAAATTACAAATTAAAAAATGCAAGCCGAAGATAAAATTCTCACGTGAAAACTAACTTAATCTCAAATAAATGATAAAATATGAAATTATACTAAAATCAAAATAATCCTTAAAGTAAAAAAATTCAACGTATTCGGTGCACAAGGCTACCTGCTTTGCAGGGTCTAAAGATAATCATAATATACGCAGCCTTTCTTGTGTAATTTTACAAATTTAAACGTATGATCTTATGGTCATAAATAAGCAACTTTATTAGATGCACTGATACTATTTGTATACTTTAAAACAAAATATTTACTACAAATTTAGATTCATCCATAAATAGAGTTAATTGTAGAAGTATACCTAAAATTTTAAGAATAGACAGTAGTAGCTCTTTTTGGCCTTTTGAGAAATACGTATAAGTTGTATTTTTTTTTCTAATGTTGAAATAGGAGATAAGAGATTCTAACGCTCTCTTGGGGATTATTACTTATTCTTAATTATCCTAATTTTCTATTATAAATTAAGAATATAATACTAGGATTCCTATACATGTAATATTTCATAATTAATTTGATGATTTAGGTGTATTTACTTGAAACTTTATTGTAGTACCTTTAATCTTAAACTAAACCTTATAATAGAACATGATTATATATATATATATATATATGTCCATTAAAAATTTCAAAACTATGTACCAAGGAATCCTCCACCCAAGAGGAATGACATATTAATTTGTTGAAGAACTGCTGCAGTACGTGTATTATTTACACTAATCTAAATTGACTGCTTTGAGGCCCATTTAATATTGTTTGGTCCATCTATCAAAGCCTGATCGTTACTCCAAAACGACCCCATTTTAATTTTTAAAAAAAAAAATTAAATGACGGACCGAGTTCTCCCGGCTTCCCCCGTAGCTTGTCCCTAAACCGAACATCCTATCTACGCACCTTCACCTTACGCCTACCCCACGTGCGTAATATCTTTGTTGATGTGTCACCTCACTCCTCAAGCTTCCAAACCCTACAGAATTGACGCGTAGCTTGAACGTGTTTGGTTCCGTCAACGGAATCAGGGATTCGTGGTCTTTCCAACTTGGGCAAATCTACGCGCTGGAAATTGGAGATTTATTTAAAGAAAGAACAGGTTGTGAAAGTGAAACTCAAAATCACTCTTTTAAGACCTAGTCTTCATATTTTGTCCCTTCCCATGTACCATATATTTTCCTAGCACGCCATTATATGAACATTTCTCTGGTTACCATCATCATCAACAGCATATCCAAAAACAGTTCGGGACCTGTCCTTTTTTTATCCCCTTACAATAATGGCAAAGTGGTCGTTGTCGCCCGGTCAAACCAGGAAGCTCCATGTGAAGGTGAGTCCATTGAAGCTTGAAGGGATCTGCAGAGAAATGGTCGGGGATGGTGAAAGAGAGCGAGTTGTGGTTCTTAAGATGAAGTGGAAAGGACCCAAGACTAGTTTGGTTTCCTTTCAACGAGCTTCCAAGATGCAGATAAACTACAGCAGGGAAATGTTATTGAGGGAAGGTGAGTCCATTCACTGGGAGGACGAGTTCGAGAGAATTTGTAGCTTCCCGACTGCCTCCAGAGAAGATTCGTTGGCTCTCTGGAATGTGTCTTTCGATGTCTTAATTGTATGTTCCGTTTGTTAAAGAAAGGGTCTTGTCCTAACAAGTTTTGACTTATAAATCGTTTCTACATGCCTAGTGCTTGATGGTGGTTTATATTCTTATTGCAGAGTGAAGATCGAAATCGTAAGAGCAAATTGGTAGTTTTAGGAAATGTGTCGTTGAATATAGCTGAATTTATTACAAGAGCGGAGTCCCAGATAGAGAAGAAATTGCTTATCCCTTTACAGATTGATGGAATGGCCATTGAGGCGACTCTTTCGGTATGTTTATGTCTTTGCATATTCAATTCCATCACTGTTTTTGTATTTTTCTTTTCTTCCTGCAACTAAGGAATGTACGTAGCTAGGTGGTTTTTAATTTATAAAAATTTAAACTATTTATTGGTCTATTAAAATACTATCATATTTCAGTTACTCTTTGAACTTGGATGTTAAGAAAGACAAGATCTAACGACAGCTGTAATGGCCAGCTATTACCAGGCAACTTCAACCATTCTTTCCCAGAAAGCAAATAAAGATGAACATTTTGGTTGTATTCTCTGTAGTGTTTATCAATAAGATTGCCTCATTATCCATCTAGTAAAGTCCATTAATAGACTTTGACGCGTAACGCGTTTCTTACAGGTGCGCTTGAGCTTCGCCGAGATCACAGATTCAAATGACTCGACAAGAATCGGTCAAAACACGACAGGTGCAGAAAATAAAGAAGATATCTTTCACGTGGTTAAGAAGTTTATAGCATTTGACAAGCAAAAGCGCAGAGAGGATGAACCAAGTTCAAGCGACTCGAACCACCCTTCTGTGTTTATCTCCGATGGTTCGCCAAAGAACGGCAGCAGTGATTCAGAGTCGAGTTCATGGGCTGAGATGGGATCGCCATCTAGTGAAAAAACTCGTTTTGACTTTGTTCCAAAGACTGGTCTGTTCTCATGGAAGAGAAGGCGAACGAGTTTAAGATTGCCAAGAAAGAAAGTAGAATCGTTGATCGAGAATCCTGACGTTAGTGGCCTTGGTCCCTTTGAGTTACAGGTAGGTTACTAAAATCTATTGCCAAGAACCTTGATAGTACTTTAGATACCCCCTTCAAATCGAGTCAGTTCAAGAGTTTGAACTCTTCGAAAAAAAGAAAAGGTCCCACTGAAATCTTTGTAAAATTTAGTTCCGGTGAGAGTACTTGATGTAGTCCTTCAAGTTCTGAATTATCACTGAAGTTCACTTTTTCTGATATTCCAGAAAGGTGGGAGCTTTATCCGAGGCAATGACTGGGAACCGAAAGATATACTGAGCAGAGACGGGGAGGCAAAACTCAAAACAGACGTGTTCTTGGCTTCCTTCGACCAACGAAGTGAAAGAGCAGCTGGGCAAAGCGCCTGCACAGCACTAGTGGCAGTCATTGCACACTGGTTCTGCTCAAACAAAGCCTGCATGCTTACCACTTCACAGTTCGACACTCTTATAACGGAAGGCTCATCCGAGTGGCGAAAACTTTGCGACAACGAGGCTCACCGGACTGACTTCCCCGATTGCCATTTCGATCTAGAGACGGTATTGAAGGCTGATCTTAGACCCTTGATCGTCCTCCAATCTTTTACCGGGATATTCAGTCCTGACAAGTTCCAAAATTTGAAGGGTGCAACGTCTTTTGATGATGTGTGGCGAGAGATAAGTAGAAACACTGATAGTTCTGAAGATAGGATCTATATAGTGAGCTGGAACGATCATTTCTTCGTGTTGAAGGTCGACAAAGACGCTTATTATATCATTGATTCTTTAGGTGAGAGGCTCTTCGAGGGTTGCAATCAGGCATACATGTTAAGGTTTGATGAGTCTTCTATGATGGTTGGAAAGAACGCGAAAGAAGAGGTCGGAACAGAGGAAAGGGCAGGGGAAAATGGTAGAATGGATAATAGAGAAGAGAGTGAAACTATAATCTGCAAGGGAAAGGAGTGTTGTAAAGAGTTCATAAAGAGGTTTCTTGCAAATATACCGCTTAAGGAACTGGAGGAGGAAGAGAAAAAGGGGACAGTTTCTACATTCCCTCTCCTCAGGAGACTGCAGATAGATTTTCACTATTGTTCCCCTGTATAAGATTTTCCTTTTTGATCAGCCGCAGCAGCCATGGCTCATGTTAAGTTTATGAGTCGCCCCTAAGGTTTCCATCTGGAAGATGACAAACACTTGTCTATTCTTTCCTTCTTCTGTTTCACCGGACAACTGACAAAACAGTAAAAATCTAAGCCTACCACAATAACAAACCGATTTATTGGGAAGACTTGTTGACAAATTTGCAAACAAGAGCTATAAGGTCCACAATACTCCAATTAGTAGCATAGTTAAATTAAAATTCTTGATTACCAAATCCAATAGCTAAATAGACCACATACAAGCACAGCTTACAGCTAACGAGAGGACCACGACAATATCGAATGACCACTCACTCGTGCTAGCAAAAAGGTGAAGGTAAAGCCCTTTTGTTTCTTGATCATCCATTTTCTACACTTTCTAATTAGAACGGGGACTGGTGTTCCGGCACCTAGTGACTAGTAATTAGTTCTTATACTGCTCAAGTTCTCTTCATTGCTGCGGAGTATGTAATATATGTGCTCCAATTCACAAAAAAGAAAAAAAAAACTCAGTTATCAACCTTATTTCATAATTTTCTTTCCCCAAAATTCAGGCACATACACGGGATGAAGGTATTTGACCTTAATTCTCAAGAACGACATTGCCTATGTCCAAAGCTTTACATTGTACACACAAGTAGCTACAAGGCTTTTCTTTGTACATCGTACACAAAAGTAGCTATATAGTTTTCTTTGTACATCCTACACACAATTAGCTGCACATTATACACACAAGTACCTACAAAGCTTTTCGTTGTACATTGTACTCACAAGTACCTACTATCAGTTTATCCGGAACGCTAACCAAAGATGGGTTTTTCTGCATATATATAATCTCGCATTCTTACAGCAACCGCAGGAACTCAACTTTCATTCATTAAACTACCAAATTACATTGCCAAAAATGCTTTAACAGGCCATTTCTCGCCAAGGCATTTCATGAGTTTGAAGCTCACATATTGAAGCAAGACCAGGGGTCTATGAACCTGCACTTTCCATTTTACCAGTAAAATGACTACATGGAAGCTTTGCTGGCCAAAAGAATGGCTGATTCTCCACAGGGTGATTCAAAAATGCCTTGCGCTTTTTAGTCAGGTCTATCTTGTTTGTTGATTCGATTGGCTTGGGCAATGCAATGGATCGTCCACATTGACAATAGTAAAAGAGACATCCTTATCCACCTTTTGCTTCTGATCATTCAACTTACACTGCTCCTGAGAAAATCCATCTGCAGAATCATGGCTTTGAATGTTTTCCTTGGACGAAAAAGGAGTTGACAGAGAGCCCAACCTCAGAGATAGATCACAACTAACTTCATGTTGGTTCAAATGATCATACCGAAGATCTTTCTGACCATCGGCTGGAACATTCACGTTGCAGGAGAAAAGATTTTCTGATATACCACCCTTTATAGGCTCCAATTCGCCAACAAATGAATTGGGAGTAGTACCAAAACAATTCTGCGTCCCAGGGCAACCTCCATAGTATAAGGGGTAAACACAGCACAAGCTTGATCCAGGATAATTTTCTATACATAAGAACTGGTTACTGTTATTATAAGCCACATAGGGAGATTTGTCAGAGGTGACATTATGAGTCTTCTGGGGAACAAGATTTTGTGGTTCTGAGGCTAACTGGATCAAATTGGAAATTGTGGGATTTATGAGATTAGGATAATTAGCTATAAATTGCAAGTTGCGCGGGTCATTTGTTTGGATGGAGCCATGTATCATGGCAGAAGTAGTATTAATGGGATCTTCACCAGGACTCAGGTAACACATAGGAGGATTACCGTTCCTTTGGCTCCTCGAGGCTCTTCTTGGTGTGCATCCCAAATTTAAAGCAGCTGAGAAGTGTTCAAATGCAAGGAAGATCATTACACAAAAGCATCCACATTTGCGGGATGCTTCTGAAGTTATCATGCAGTTACAGTAACCATGATCAAAGTGGAGAACATAGTGACAACCTTTAAGAGGGAAAAGAATAGTTAATGTGCAATCAAATGTAGTAACTCCTCCTTATCTTTTCTAAGAAAACCAGCCACATGTTTTGAACGATCAACAATTCAAAAGAGTATTCCATGAAATTGACATCAGGCACTGAGAAAGTGACCCAAAACTAGTCCTAAGCAACAAAATTCACTGTTCTAGATGTGACAACCTCAATTTGAGTGGTCGACATTTTCACAAAAGAAAGGAAAAAGAACTAGGGTAGATACCTTCAATACAAGGTTGAAGGAGCTCTCCAGTTTCAGTACTCTCATCCCGCCGAATAATTGTGTTAATTGCATCGTTAGTTCGATCCCAGAGTGTTTTAATGTCCATATACTCGGCCTGGGAAAAGTGGGACAAATAATTAAAAAAAAAAGAAACATAAGCTTGAAGGAGCAACAGCAACTAAATCTCTGAAGAAGCAAAAGCTTAGTCCAGTTGGTGAGAACAAAAAGGAAATGAGACAATGAAAATAGTTTTGGGTCTTAAGATGTCTAATTTAAAATTGACTTGAGCATTTTGGTTCGGGTGAGAGAACCTCACCTCAGAATTAGCTTTTGAGTACATAATTTCTTCGGCTTTCAAGACGACAACAGGGAGCTTTTCTTGCCATTCCTTGTTCTTCTTAGTTGCAGAACTATGAACCTCATTAACGAGTCTAATCAACAAAAGAAAAGGAAATTTGGATGAAAAGAAGCGCACTTGAACAGAATGAAAGACACTTGAGTATGCTAGGCGTATAACCTGAAAATGTCTTGAATAAGAGAACCTCTCATGGGATGGTGTCTATCACTGTGCCAAGCTCTTCTAACACATTCATAAGGTCTAGGGCCTGGCCTAGGCATCTTCTTCACTGGGGAACAGAGGAGCTGAAAGAGAAACCAAGTTTGAATATTTTGCGAGAAAATGAAGAAGCTAATGCTATTTAACTTCAAGTGTGACCCAGAGAAAGGACGAAGCTTTGGGTTTCTTTTACCATCTTTTCTTTCGGTCAAAAACCCAATTATTTGGAAGCGAGGTAAGGGTAAATTGATTAAGAGTTTGGCATGTCCCCCACTCATCCACATGCCCGCTTCCCCTAGCCCCAAGAGTCTCTCTCTTCCTTCCACTTTGGACTTTTCCAAAGATCCCCGTGAACCTCACAGCCACAATAGAGGTTGGGGTTGGCTTGGACACCACCGACAGCGACAACATTATAAACGGGTTGCCTTGCCAGCCCCACCACACATATAACTGTCTGCATCTGTGGATAATACATTCCTAATACAATTTTAGTTGTAGTAAATGAAAAATCATTCATCTTACGGGAAATACATTTGTTTTTTCTTTTTCGGCAAGTCATGGGCGTTCCATTCATGGCTCTGCAAAATTGTCTCCTCCTTTCCTGCAATCTCTTCCAAAGCTGTCACTCAGGCTAGTGTAGTGTGCGCTTTAATAAGTGTGCGGACAGTACAACAGACGGCCATCCATTCGTATTCAGAAATTAGAATAGAGCCACCGTCTTTTTATCCTGTTAGATTTTGGGGAACAGATTCTCTTTTCTCTTTACCCTATTCCCTCTTCCCTCCGTTTCAAAACTTTCTTAGCCATCCAATTTTTTCACGTTGTGAAGGGCTCACATGTTGGTAATGGTGGCCTCATTTCATTTTCTGGCTTTGCCAAATATCTTCTAGGCGATTACAACACCAACTCCAACATTTTGATTCTTCATAATTACATCACTCGTTCCTTCACCTCTTTCAGTCAGGTTTGTAAACTTTTCTTTGAATATATGGGTTGCGGTCTTGTAAACTTTTCTTTTATACATGCATTAAAAGTGGTATTTTGCTTCATCGAGTTGATAAAGCTGGAGGAAGATTGTAATAATACAATAATAAAGGCAAAAAAGTACAATTTCCAAATTTTAATTTAAGTTACGGACTACTGTCAGTATTTTGAAGATGACTTTTAGGCTATTGCATATGATTTGGAAAGCAAATTCATTAACAGAATGTTTGGAAACTTTCGAATTGAATTCATTAACGAATTGGATTTAATTACATTAATGAGATTGAATTGAATTCAATTTACACTGTTTGGGACAAATCTACTAATATTATAATTGAATTCAATTACACCGTCTGGAACACAATCAAAATGAATTTAATTATTTCATATTACACATTTATTCCTGACTAAAAAATAGTCTTATTAACTAATAAACATTCACACTTATATAGAGCAATTTATAAACATCAATTTCATTATAAATAATATCATTAAAAAAAGTTCATTATACTCATGAAAATAAAAAATTGATTACAAATGACATTAGGCTAGATCGAGCTATGAAGATAATAGAAAATTATTATAATTTAGAAGCTTAAAAATGCATGAACGAGCAGTAGTTCTTTTGCATTGATAACTACAAGGTATTATTAAATTTTGAAATTTCACTCCAAATTACATATGATATCATAACAAGTTTAATATGTCTTCTTGTGATAAGGAGACATAAGATCGTTACATCAGAAAATTAAATAAAAAACATTCATACTTGCATAGAGCAAGTTATATCATCCATAAAGTTTTACACTTAAATAGAACAGGCTATAAAAATCTAACACCAACCCATTTTCCTAGACAACCAATCTAAACATAGTTCAACTGGACATGCAAAAAACACACCAATAAAGTTAAGATGCTTTATAAGCCAATCAACTGCATCCAAGAGAACTCGTCCTTCCATTCCTAATTCTTTCATTAAGTCAAATATTTCATCCTCTTTTCTAACACAAGGGTTTGTGGCTACAATAGCTTGTGCAATTTCTTTTATTGCATTGGACATAACTTGTAATTCTGAAGAAATTTGATCTTCCACTCGTGCTTTTCTTTTCTTACCCGTGTAGGATGGCTTTGACACTGAAAGAGTTAATGATGAGGGTGCTTGAGTTGTTGGTGTTATTGGAGTACTCTCTCTTAAGTTTTTTAGGGCACCGTTGATGGGGAGTTAGTAGGATTAGTTTATTTTTTTTAGTCTAAAGAATTTTTACCATCACTTGTGATTAAAGTACCCAATCACAAGATAATAAAAAGAAAGAAGAGAAGAGAAGGAAGTTTGGGCACAAAGTAGAAGACATATCAATTTGGATATCACAAGGCAATAATGAGTAATCCTCAAAAATTAAATGCTAAGAAGAGATAGAGAGAAAGATGGTGGAGGAAATACATCAAGGAGAGAAAAGCACCCTTATGGGCTTCAATGAAGCACAATTTGGTCAAGGAATTCATCATCTTTATTTGAACAGGCACTATCTAGAATGATAGAACCACCAAGATTTCTGTTGGTCTAATAATGTAAAGACTCACATGGGACATCAAGGTATTCCAGCAAGATGTGTCCAATGTTAGAGTGATAAGTCGACTTGTACATTGTGTAAGTCGACTTACACATGTTTGGTACTTATAAGTCGACTTGTACTTTAGGTAACTCGACTTATGCAATCACGATGCTAGTATAACTCGAGGTATGCATGTCATAACTCGACTTATGCAATCACGATACCCATACCTCGAGT
>JAOTIZ010000008.1:16639432-16653917 GCA_027123425.1 Erythroxylum panamense | reverse complement strand
TAGAAAAAAATATTGACATATCAGTTCCTACTCCTATGACACGTTCACATCTTCAAAAAGAAAGAAAGGGAACAGGATAGCTTCAAATTTTCAATGAAACCAAGAATTGCATAAATACATAAGAGAATGATATTCAGCATAATAATCATCTAGAAAGATGGATCACTTCTATAAGTATTGAAAAGGTTTTTGTATAATGCATATACTAGTTTGGACCATGAGTTAGAGAAATTTGATTAAGATAAAATCAAAGGTTTTCTTTATACCAATTTTAAAAGCAAAACTAGGGTGATTATTGTCCCCAAAACACGCCATTCCACAATCATGCAAAAGTTTTATCTGATGCATGCCCTTGCACATTCATTCAACTAAAAAGTTCGTCCAATACATCTCATCACACATTCCTGGAATTAACATTTTCTTTTAATACATGCCTTCCAAATTCATGCACAATTTCTCCCATTTCATAATTAATCAATTTCTAACTAGCCATCTTATAGGCACTTGATAAGTATGAAAAATGGATCAATCTTATTATCCTATGAGGGCCAATTCCAACAAACATTTCATAACTACAGTTTTGGCTTACCAATTCATAGATATCACTGATACATTAAGACTCAAATGATATCATCATTCACAGAAAGCTACCATATTGAGACTCAACATACTAAGGAATGTTAACGTTATATACATAGACGGAGTAATAACCCAACTGGCATTACGGATAAACAACAGAATCATCAATCGAAAACTGAAAAGAGTTGTAAGATAGAAGAATATGTTGCTAAAGCTAAAGCAAAGAATAATACCTCCAATAGATAGAGTAAAATTGAGAGATAGGAAAAGGAAGTAGAGGTGTTGTTGCGTGGATGAAAGAGAGGGTGTTGTTGCATCGTCTGCTGTTGGGAGAAGAGTGGAGTCTGCTGATGCGTGGGTCTGCTTGGGAGAAGAGTGGTGTCGTCTGCTGTGATAGGGTTATTGTCTTTGGGTATTATTGGGTCTGCTGTGATAGGGTTATTGCCTTTGGGTATTATTGGGTTTCGGTGTTAAAAAAGAAGCATAGCAGCCCAAGGAGTTCAATTCACGTGAATGATAGCGTGAATTGAACTTACAAAGGAGGTGAGTTTTAAACCCACGTATGAATTCAATTCGTCTGTATTTTTTAGTTCCAAACAAGGGAATTGAATTCAATTCCCTACATTCCAAACAGGCTGTAAAATAAAATTGGATCTTAAAGTTACATGACATCCAAAAGCAAATCAATTCTAACAAATCCATATAAGTGACCAAGGGAAATGGACTATTCATAAACACCATGTAATACACATTCCTAGGGACACAATAGCAAGCAAGTTTCATGCAATAGCATGTGCTCTAATTTTGGTTGTCAAATTCCTCAAACTAGATTCCGTATTAGTGAATTCATTGAAGGAAATTTTGTTATTCCTTTCATGCCAAATGTAATATACTAGTGCATTAAAAACCAAGGTAAACAAGCTTTGGTTTCCTTTGTTGTGTCTGTAGTAGTACAATGGATTCCAAAGAAACTTTGAATAAGGTCGTGGAGTAGCAGTAGCAGCATCTATAAAAGTGATCAAGCTATTCTTGTGCAGTTGAGCATAGGACACACCGTAAAGCCCACAAAGCAAATAAAAGCAACCCACCATGTCATTAACAAAGCCCATAAATTATTAAACACATATAAAAGTCAACATCTGTAAAAAAAATTGTGAGCACCAATGAATTCAGCTTCTTTCTTAATCTTTTCTCTAAATTATTTTCACTTGGTAAGAGTGTTAAAATTCCCTCTTTCTCTTGCATGTGAAACTTCTCTCGTAGGTTTATTCATTGTGTTTGTTTTCCAGCAAATGAGAGGAAATTGGGGAAGTTAACAATCTCAAAATCTCTTAAAATATAGGCAAATTTTCAGTTGCTATTTTGTGTCTTTTTGTGATTTTTGATCATTCTACACGTGTTTATAGTTGGAATACATGTCGTGGTTGTTTGAGACAAATTAAATTCATAGAAAGGGAAAAATTAAAGAAAAAGTGGTTAGAAAATGAGAAAATAAGAGGAGAGGGTCAAGATGATGAAATTTTTGGAAAATTTAAGTTGCATTAAGAGGCAAAGTAGGATATGCACGTAGTTAAGGATAAATTTGAAATTTTAGTAATTAATTAAGGGTATTTTAGTAATTATAGCGGTTAAGTTAGTAAGGATAATATTTTTTATAATTAAGAATAAAGAGAAAAAGGAAATAATGTTGGATTATTGAGTGTAATTGGATTGGAAATTTTCTTAAATTAATCTAATATAATTTTGTAATTTATAGGTTTGAAGGTCCAATTAAGGAGTAATTTGGACTATCAATTAGTTGAGTCTGAAATTGAGGTAAGGATAACCTTAGACTGTACCATTACAATAACGTACCATTTTGTTATTAAGAAAATATTTTTAGCAAATGATATTTTGAATTAATTATTAAATTCGAACTCAACTAATTAATAGTCCAAATTTAATGATTAATAGTTACATGCATGAATTGTGTTTATTTTATTTAACAAATAATTAATTAAGTAAAAGGTGTTTCACTTTTATATTTTGTTATGTTTTATAAGGTGTATTGCTTATTAATTGGATGGAAAATGTGTTAATTAAATAGAGATTGACTGATAATATGTTGTAAATAATTGGTGAAAATCGAGAATCGGTGGCTTGCCTAGGATAGGTGACATTTGATGACCATAAATTAATAAGTTGTTCAAATATGAGTAAGCGATGGCTAGGTACCTATCTATTTAGTAGATATTGGGGCATCCTAAGCTTCTGGGATGTCCTGTACCGATAACTAGGTACTAGAGTGGTTCTAGGATAACATTAGTCTTGAGGATATCCTATGTAGATGACTAGGTACTATAGTAGTACCAGGGTACCAAGTGAGATTGAGTAATTAAGGTATCATGTGCCGATATTTAACATCTAATTACGTTTCCACTTACTAAATTCCCTTACATCATTTTTTTT
The DNA here is from genome assembly GCA_027123425.1 of Erythroxylum panamense. Lineage (NCBI taxonomy): Eukaryota > Viridiplantae > Streptophyta > Magnoliopsida > Malpighiales > Erythroxylaceae > Erythroxylum > Erythroxylum panamense. The sequence continues at coordinate 16,650,890 of JAOTIZ010000008.1, read as the reverse complement.
ATATTATTTCAATGAAAGTAAGGCTTGCACCCTTTTATAAATTCCTAATAATCCAAAATGGCCTCTTATTGAACTCTTATGAAACTAAGCTATTATCTTAGTCCTCAAGGTTGGATCATACTCCATCACTTTTCTTTCTTTTCAAGTTGACAACTCATTAGACCAATTATAAGCAAAACCAAGAAACTTTCATGCACATATTTTCTTATTATTTTATATGATTTCCACATCATATTTCTTTTTTTTTACTTTTGTTTTGATTTCTTTTTTTTTAAGAATTAGGACTTTTTTAAAATATGGAGAAAATCATAATTCTCAGAGGAATACGATCAATCTTATGTTTATGTACTAGCTTATGTCTTATATGGATTATGTGAAATAAGAGACCTAAACTAGGACATAGCTTAGAGAGAGAATGTATAGCATTGAAAAATATTTATAAAGTAATATGGATTGAGCAATGTCCGTGCCAGAGATTGTATCCTGGTCACAAAAGAAATAGAAAGATCCATAGTTTAGGGATATGAGCATGCTAGATACTACGTCTCCCACTTAGAGGAAACATGTATGTCTATAGCATGAGCCATGATTATGGTCTAAACCATGTTCAAAGGTGTGAAAGCCTATATAAAGCATAAAAGCCCTAATATTGTGGGACTTTTGGAGAATTTACACTTTAGACACGTCATTATCTCCCTAAAAGTTAAGGCTAGCCATCAAAAGTCCAAAAACCCTTATGACGCCAATCTAAGGTTATTTTCATTTAAGAATTAAGATCTAAATATCATTTGAATGAATCAAGTTACTAACAAAATTAGGATTTTCATTTAACTTCTTTCTACCATATTTTCCTTATTTTTGTCTATTGTTTTGTTAATTTGACTATGATTCTTAGGTGATGTGATATATTTAAACTAAAACAGTACTAAAGATCACTAGGTAAGTGTACCTATTATTCTTATAGTATAATGTAATGAATACGAGTGTTGATATTATGAGGAATATAAATACTGATACTATCTTTCTATTATTTAATCTAACAAAATGGATGATTGAATTTAAAAGAATGACTAAGAAACTAAAGTTACTAATCTAAATAACAAGTCAAAGTAGTAGACAAAGAATGAACTAATCATATAATAATCAACATATAGATAAATAATCCTCCTTCAACCTTTTTTGTGCCTAAATTTACCTTGATCCATTGATTAACTCTAATTTCTTAAACTAGTAGAAATTGTAAATTGTAAAGTTACACCCATATCTTTTTCAGGAGATTCAACTAATCGAGATCTCTTTCTAATCAAAAGCCCTAATAACATATTAACTAGTTGAATGAATTTTATTTGATATATTTGATTCTTAATACAAAAAATATCTATGTAGTCTTATGTCTATGATTTCATAAAACTCTTATCATTCAATTTATGGCGTATTTATACTTATGATTTCTCAATCTCTATATATGAAATCTATAATTGAATGAAAATGTTAGAAAATCTCAATTCAAATATAAGAAGTAATTATGAATAATTCACCAAAAAGATTAGGTCTTTCACTAATCAAACAATCAATCCAAATATAATGTTTGGGAATTTATCCCATTTAGATCTATTTTAATTTAGTTCATACCAGGGTAAAGAAATCTAATAACGATCAACAAAGAAAATTAGATAAAAACACGTCATTAAGAAATCTAATAACAATCGTGAAAGAAAATTAGATAAAACAAGTCATTATCATGGATTATTAAAATCTTCAAGTCCTTTAGTTGAATCTTGATGGAATCCGCTTTTTTGTCTCCAAATTTGCTCCTTTCTTATCCCATGATGTTTTAGACTAGCTCTTTATAACTTCTCTCTCTCATCCCCTATCCTTCTTTCTTTTTTTAAGCACAAAATCTTAGAATTTTTGTAAAAAAATTATCACCAACATGAGACCACTATAGGTCTATATTACACTAGTAATGACTTAGTAACTTGATAATTAAATTATAAACTGATAGGTGCTTAATTGATTATAAAATTATTCAATAACACTTAGTGATTATTAACATGGAATTACTTAAGATATTTACTTTGACTCATATGTGATTTTAGGCATAATTCGAAAGCAAAGAAGTTAAAGTGAGTCGAAAGCACGATATTTGGGTCATTTTTCAAAGATTAATTTTCACTTGTCTTCATGAAGTAAGAAGAAGAATTTAAAAGATAAGAAGGAAATTAAAAGAAGGAAAAAATGCAAAGAATAGTGAATGAAGATGAACAACTATAAAAAGAGACAAAAATGACATTGCAAGTGAAGAAAACGCAATACAGGAGGACAAAACAAGAGATGAAACACAATGTAGAAGCAAGGAGTAACTAGGAACAAATCGACACAGTATGAAGCAAGAAATCATGACTACATAACATAGAAAGCTTAAGTCGTTTTTTAAGCACAAAATATTAGAATTTTTGTAAAAATTATCACCAACATGAGACCACTATAGGTCTATATTACATTAGTAATGACTTAGTAACTTGATAATTAAATTATAAATTGATAGATGCTTAATTGATTATGAAATTATTCAATAACACTTAGCGATTATTGACATGAAATTACTTAAGATATTTACTTTGACTCATATGTGATTTTAAGCAGAATAAAAAAGCAAAAAAGTTAATGTGAGTCAAAATCATAATATTTGAGTCATTTTCTAAAGATTAATTTTCACTTGTCTTTATGGAGCAAGAAGAAGAAAATTAAAGCAAGAGCAGACAAGATAAAGAATAAAAGAATGGGATAAGGCATAAAACCTATAGAAGAGGGCTGCTGGAAATCAACACTCATGGTGCATGTTTTTGCATGGTTGAATGTGATTTTAATCGAGTGATAGCTGGATGATGAAAGGTGGACAACCAAGGAGTAAAACCACAACACGTGTGTGACGTGAAGAGAAGCACAATACGACATCAACATAAGAAGAAAATGCAACATTGTAAGGTGGATCAAAGAGCAAAACACAGATAGCGTCTGCATTCAACGCAAACATTTGCGTTAAATGTAAACACATCTGTGTTTAATCTATGCATTAAATGTAGCCATGAGTTTTACATAAAACGCATAGTAATGAGGGTGTAAAAACACTGTGGATGGATTAGATGTTTATTGGTCACATCAGTGAAAAATAGCAAATAGAGAATAGAGAGCATGCGGCAAAAACAAAGGGAGGCGTAGTGAAGAGAGCAGCTAGGGATCTTTGGTAGTCATATTAACGTAGGTTGAAGCATTTTCTCGTGAGAGACCCATGGAGGGAAAGACATCCTGATACTAGTTTGGAGGTGACTTCGACGCTGATGACCCGTGTTAATTGTGTTTTATATTTTAGTTGTTTCTTTCTCTCTTATTAAATTGATTGTGTTATCCTAGGCATATGGATTTGGGTTGTATATGGATAATCAAATTTTTGTTATTGATCAGTTATTAGTGTATGAACCCATTGGGTATTGTGAAAATATAATTTTAATACGTTCATTGAATCGTTTAATTGCAAATATAATTTGTAATTCTTATGTTGAAATTCAGGTGTAGCGACTAATAATTCGTAATCATTAGGGATAACATGACCTAGGTTAAATGACACATCATATGTGATTATTGCCTTGATTAATCGATTATCCTAATTCATAATGCTACTGCTTAATTAAATATAGAGATAGTATCCTAGGTTTTTCGATGGTTAATTAGGTTTAATTAATCATCGTATCTTGATCAAACAAAACCTAAGAAAAACTCAGTTTAATTATTAACCTACAATTAATAGTTATTTTGAGAGGTTTAAGAGCAACAAATCAAGAAAATATGTTTAATTAGGTTGTTGCACTTTTATCAATTTTCACATGTTTTCTTTAATTTGTTTTCATTAGTCTAGTTTCATTTTATTTTTTATTTAAAATATCCAAAACCCCTTAAGCCTAAACACCGATTAATTTCATTTTATAAATTTTACACACACTTTTTGTGGAATCAACTTAGACTCACCACTGCTATAATAATAGTCTAGTTTTTATTTTGACTAGCGTTACGACATGTTGTTAATTTTGACATTGTTGCCAGAGAGTGCGGTGTTTTAGTTTTTGTTTGTAAATTTAATTGGTGTTTTGTATATATTTGTTCATAATTGATTTCTTTTCAGTTATTTCGTGATCCTTTCTTTATTTTGTTTCGTGCTTATGATTTATAAAAATAATCATGGATGGAAGTAATTTTTTCTTTAACTCTTATTCTCAATCATATAACCAAGGTTGGACTAATCAACCTAACTTTGGTTATGGCATAATTACTTCTATAATAATTTACAGAACCCACAACAATTTTCATACAAATAAGACGCTTCATCACTACTCCGGTCCATCTCTAGAAGAGTTGATTAATATTGTGAACGCTAATACTTTACAATTGTAACAAAATACTCTACAATCCTAGTATGATGGAGGGAAATTTCCATAAAATACATGGTCTAGTGCCCAAGATTTGGAGAGTCAACACGACTTAGGTACATCTCTAGAAGAAATTCTTAATATTATGGCTGCTAACAATCTTCAAATTCAACATGATATGCAACGATTCCAACAAAATATGCAACAACTATTTCAGCAAGGTGTACAACAAATCCAACAGGGTGCTCTGCAATTCCAGCAAGATGCATTGCCTCGATGGGGAGATATCAATCATTTGGAACCATAAAGTGAAGAGGAGTAGCTGTATCAACCCGAGGTATACCCAATGGACATTTTTGTGAAAACTTTACAAATTGATGAGGAGCTTGAGAGTTTTGAGGTCAATCCTTAACAAATTGCTTGTGTTGAAGAAGTTGAGGAGGAGCTTGAGGTAGAAAAAGTTATATCATTTAGCTCGGAGGTGGGTATTGAGTTCATGATTATTTTTTAGACTAACTGTTCACCCTTACATAGCAGATTGGAAGAATTAAATGAGGAAAAAAAGGCGAAGAGACATTTGAGATCTTTCCAGAGTGAATGAACTCAGTTAAGATTGAAAGTCAGAGGTTAGAGAAGATGTTGAATATGACGGATGATCAACTAAGGCCCTATTCGGAATAACCTTGCATAGAAGTGACGCAAACTGTAATACCTGAAGATCACAATTTTTTCACGTGAGGAGAAAAGAAATCAAACTAGCGACCCTAAATAAAGACACTTCTTGGGAGGCAACCCAAGGGAAGTAAATTTTTTTTCTTTACATTTTTACATTTCTTTTTATATGCATGTGTGTTCTTTGTTGGTTACTTGTTTTAAGTTTTCAATCAAAATGAGAAAAAGAATAAAACAAACATTTTCTCACTTTCTATTGCTCCTAAGACAATATAGTCATGATTAGAGTGTGAATTGACTAGAGAATTTCATAACAAGTTTAGCATGTATTTTTACTCTTGTGATTGGTCAATATGCATTATCTTTAGAAGAGTAATGACTAGTGGTAGACAAAGCTGGTGAAATTTTAAGCCTTATTTGACTTACAAATTCATATCAATCTCATTAACTTTTGATAATGTGTGACCTTCATGACATGTATATCCTGATTTTGCCTTGAATCTCTATGCGAGACCACATTTTTATCACATGCATTAACATAGATATGATTAGGCATTCTTTGCTTTTCCGAACTACATTAGCCAAATAACTTGCCCATTATATGATTTTTCTTTTTGATAAGCCCCTTTGAGTTTTATACCTTTCTTTTTATATAAACCACATTTTATGCTTTTAAACTTAACCAAATGTCTTACCCAAGCCATAACGCCAGTGGAACATTTGTGATTGTTGAGTTTGTGGATTTACAAAATTCTAAGTTTGGGGGGTGTATATATGTGTGGATTGGTTAATGTTGGGATGTTTTGTTATGTCTTGAAATTCACTTGTTAATGTAGTTTCTTTTAATGTAAAAAAAAGAAAGGAAAAGAAAGAAAGAAAAGAGAAAAGCATAAGAAAAGAAAAGAAAAGAAAATGAAAAAGAAAGAAAGAAAGAAAGTTTTTTTTTGTTTAAATAGATTTGTCAAGGAGGAAATGCATATGAGTTTGCAAAGTTATGCATGATTAATGCATCTTCCTAAAGTTGTAATGAATGTGTTATTTGAGTATGTTGAATATGAGAAAGATGTTGGCTTAGAAGGTTCACTCTTGTAGTTTCAATGCATTATTGGCATAAATTGTATGAATAATTCTTTTGGATTGGTATATGCTTCACGTGGTTTGTATGTGAGAGCTGAAATGAGTTGAGAAATATAAGTGTTATATTCATTATAGCTTACAGTACCCAGTTATGTATGAGTGTGAACTTGTGCACTTGATGTCATATTGAGTAGTTGCATTTGTTTCACTAGCTTTAATGACTTTCATGCAACTTGACCCAAATATATCTCACCTCACCTTTGCCCACATTACAATCCTAAAAAGTCCTTTGATTCGTGATTTTGCATATGAATTTTAGTGGTGGAGAAATGAAATGATATGAAAAGTTGTGGAATGACATAATCATGAATGATGTTGAGTGTACCTATAGATATATTTTAGTTAAGCATAATTTTTGAGTTTACCATTAAATTGCTTAGTTTTTGAAGATGATGAATGTTGACTGATCATGAGTAAAAGCTTGGAATGTTAAGTTCTTGCCATGATTTTTGAAAGTCATTCATTTTTATTACGATTATATATAATTGGAAAATATGGGAAATCAGTAAATTTTGTTTTTTTGGATCTTTAAGCTTAATTTTAATGTTTTGCTCGAGGACGACCAAAAGCTAAGTGTGGGAAAATTGATAAGTGCTTAATTGATTATGAAATTATTCTATAACACTTAGTGATTATTGACATGAAATTGTTTAAGATACTCATTTTAACCCATATGTGATTTTAGGCACAATTCGAAAGAAAAGAAGTTAAAGTGAGTCAAAATCATGATATTTAGGTCATTTTTTGAAAATTAATTTATACTTGTCTTTATAGAGCATGAGAAAAATTGGAGCAAGAGAAGACAAGATAAAGAATAAAAGAATGAGATAAAGCATAAAACCCATAGAAGAGGGTTGCTGGAAATCAACACTCATGGTGCATGTTTTTGCATGGTTGAATGTGAATTTAATGGAGTGATGGCTAGATGATGAAAGGTGGACAAGCAAGGAGTAAAACGACAACATATATGTGATGTGAAGGAGAAGCATAATAAGACATCAACATATAAAGAAAACGTAAGGCTACAAGGTGGATCAAAGAGCAAAACGCAAACACTTGCGTAACATAAACGCAGATAGCTTCTGCGTTCAACACAAACGCCTGTGTAAAATGCAGACATATGCATTAAACACAGACACAAATGCATGGGTTAAACACATCTACGTTTAACCCATGCATTAAACGCAACCCCTATTTTTTTTACATAAAAATGCATAGTAACAAGGGTGTAAAAACACTGTGAATGGACCAAATGTTTATTGGTCACATCAGTGAATAGTAGCAAATAGAGAATGGAGAGCTTACGGCAAAAACAAAGGGATGCGCAGTGAAGAGAGCAGTTAGAGGTCTTCAGTAGGCATATTAGTGGAGGCTAAAGTATTTTTCCAAGAGAGACCCATAGAGGGCTAGATATTCCGACACCGGTTTGGAGGTGATATCGACGTCGACGACCCAAGTTAAGTGTATTTCATATTTTTGTTGTTTCTTTCTCTCCTATTAAATTGATTTTGTTATCCTAGGCATACAGATTTGGGTTATATATGGATAATTGGATTTTTGTTACTGTTCGATTATTAGTGTACGAACCCATTAGATATTGTGAAAAGATGATTTTAATGTGTTCATTAAATTGTTTAATTGCAAACTCATTGTTAGAATTTTGATATGATTCGTAATTATTATGTTGAAATTCATGTGTAGCGACTAATGATTCGTAATCATTAGGGATAACATGACTTAGGTTAAATGACACATCGTATGTGGTTGTTGCCTTGATTAATCGATTTTTCTAATTCGTAATACTACTGCTTAATTAAATTTAGGGATTGTATCCTAGTTATTCAATGATTATGTTTAATTAACGATTATATCTTGATTAAACAAAAGCTAAGGGAAAACTCAAGTTAATTATTAACCCACTATTAATAGTTGCTATGAGAGGTTTAAGAACAACAAATCAAGGAAATATGTTTAATTAGAGTGTATGTCGTGATTAAACCAAAGAACCGGGTTCCTACTGAATTCTCCACTTTTATCAATTTTTTGATGTTTTCTTTAATTTGTTTTTATTAGTCTAGTTTTATTTTATTTTTTTATTTGAAAAATCCAAAACCTTCTAAACCTAAACACCGATTAATTTCATTTTATAAACTTAGCATACACTCTTTGTGGGATTGACCTAGGCCCATTACTGCTATAGTAGTAGTCTAGTTTTTATTTTGACTAGAGTTACGACGCGCTGTCATAAATCGTAAACATAATTTTGAGGGCATAAATATGAATATGTATTTAGGTCATGCTTATTCATGGGGCAAATTCTCGAAGAAAAACAATGAACTGATAACCTATACTGGTGGATATGGGTTTATATTTGACCTAACTTTTGAGTTCTTTCCTTAAAATCATGCTAGAATGACTTTACTTTGGCTTAAATATGTTTGAGTTCGTTCCTTCTTCATTGAGGATTAAAACAATACATAAAAACACGATATAATGCACATTAGTTGCCAAATCCTATAAAAATCATAAAAATTCCTCCATACTTTAGCATTTTCTTTTCCTCAAGCAAGTCAATTTCATCCCTCTTAACTTAATAAGCGGAAACTCTAGAAATGATTTTAAAAAATCAATCAGATCAATCAAGATTATCCACTACTTATTCAAATGCAAAGTTCCTCAATTTGATAGGCATTTAGCTACTTGCATTAATTCATGAATTAGTTCAATTCAACTCCACAATCCTTCAAACTTTAACTTAATCCATGAAATTCAACTTATTATATAAAATACATGAGAAAGATGCTTTAACTTTCAAATAGGGTAACATTCCTTGAACCCTCATGTGGTTTGACATATTATCAATGTTCCCTTAAAACTTTTAAAAACTATCAATAACTGCCCTATAAGTTTAGTTTTATAACATATGTCCCCCTATCATCAACTTCTGTCACAAACCTTAATTGTGAACTTTAAAATGATGTCATATAGAGCCAGATACAATGTGTAATGCCACATGATGAAAACAATGTTATTTTTGAAGATTGTAGTTAGAGATTTTAATGAAAGTTGATGAAAGGAGGGGACGAGTATTATAAAATCAAAGCCATAGGGAGTTATTGATAGTTTTTTAAAGTCAGGAGGCATAACGATAATATGTCAAACCACAAATGGGTCTAACGCATTTAACCCTTTCAAATATTTTCATAACCCTTATTAAAAGAAAAACAAGACATTGGCTTCAAATTAACATAAAAAACAATTAGAAGCTTGTTTGAAAGTCCCATGACCTTTTGATGCAATAGTAAACACATTGTTATGAATACTCTTAGGTAGTCTATTAGGTCACCATTTCAAACGACTACAAGCACAATTCTTTAACTTCACAGTTCCATTTGCTTTTGTTTTAATGCACGTAGTCAGGTACTGGTCTAGACCAGATGATCATGTAGATTAAAACAAAAATTATCAAAATTACAAATCAAGACACTGCAGACAAAAAAAAAAAACTATATAAAGCCAATAGTTAACTTAAGCCACTGCCAATCTACCATTTCAGTAATGAAAGCATCACAATTTGCATCCTAATATATAGCGATGAGAAGATGCTAAATTGAGAACGCCAAGTTGCAAAACAGAGTTAACCAAACCAAAGGACACCAGCCAATACCAAAATCTGAACCCAATCTTGTGATTAATGAGCTTTCTCTTCCAAGACCACTTAAAAAGCAAAGAAGGCTAGGAACAGCGACCTTTTCACTCGCCCATTAGAACAGTCTTAAATAATCATGTAATACCAACATCTAAGCATAGTACCAGAGAACAGTGGTGCGGATGAGAAATAAATGGAGATGCAATTCTTAGTCAATCCGATCAAGTAACAATAAATGTACTCAGTTCCAGAAGAAGAAATGATGCAGATGTCAAAGAAATTCTAATATTACAAGACACAGAGAAGTATGAATTCAAACATAAAAATTCTCCCTGATTAATGATATCATGAACTCAAGTTTCTCGCTTTTCGCTCCCTCATTTTTGTGCGTAAATTGTGATCTTTAAAATGACAGAAAAGGAAAAACCACTAAAAAGATAAACATAAACACGAGGCAAAAGAGATTGATATACAGATAGGGTTTGAACAAAGTCGGTTAAGGAGCATAGTAATACCCAGGTGTTGGCCCAACACCATTGACCGGTGGCATTCCATGAGGCATCATTGGCATAGCAGTTGGAGTGAAGTAACCAGCACCACTAATCTTGGCCAAACTAGTTTGACCTTGCATACCATCCCTAGCATACTGCTGCCATACTACCTGCTCCTGTACAAGCAAGTGTTGTTTCTTCTCCATATCAGCCATTTGCACATATGAAGGAGGCGGGATGGTCAAAGAAGCAGCAAAGGGATCCTGATTAACGACCTGCACTGATCCGTCTGGAGCCGGGAGAGCCAACATGGGCGTTGCGCTCTTCCCTGGTCCTACCAATGCCACGCTACTAGCACTCCCTCCACTCAATTGATTAACATTTACTTGTTGTCTTACCATTCCTTGATCATACATACCATTTAACAACAAGTGATCAAACCCACCACCCAAAGTTGCTTTTTGCCTTGATAAGTTACTGGCTGATTCAACTAAAGCTAGTTCCCAATCTGCTTTGCCAGGTTCTGCAGCTGGTGTCTGCCAGGCTGAGCTGACTGGAGGCTCTCCATTAGAGGGGAATGCTTCCAAAGATCCATTTCCATTATTAGCAGGAGGTCCAGCAAACAAGGCCAAAGCCAACATATTCCCCTGATCGTCTGCGCTGACCCCATCATCTCTCAAATTCACCAAATCTTCAGCAACCTCTGGCTTAGGCTCCGGCTGAGGTGGAGGAGGAGTACAATTCTCTGGTGGAGGCAATGCCTTAATCTCATTCATATCAGCCACTGGCTCCTCTTCCTGAATAGTAGGAGGCGCCTCCTCCTCTTTTCTCTGAGGACTCATAGGTCTCTTGCCTCTATCCCTCACAAACTCTTCCAAAGTCTCCAACAACTTTTGACTAATCCTATCAACTTCTGGATATTCGGACGATCTTGCCAAACCAGCATCCTGGTAGAATTAGGAATACTCAGAAATAAATTTACATATATAGTAGATATATATATATATATGCTTATATGATGTTAGTACGGGAGGGTGGCTGACAACCGTATGATTGGTTGTTAGCTAACCGAATCTGTTAGGAAT
>JAOTIZ010000008.1:16621969-16635048 GCA_027123425.1 Erythroxylum panamense | reverse complement strand
CAATCAACTCATCCACTTGAATTTCATAAACCATACAATTCTCCACAAAACCCGAAGGTATCAAAATCAAAATCATTATTTTCTTCTCAATTTCCTTTAAGTATAAATACCTTTATTTCACAATACATATATAAAACTACTAATTTAATTTCCCTTCATATTTCTAAATTTCACTCAAAAATCGGGGTCTAACATTATTGGTGATCTTTAATGGAATTATTCTAAACCTCTTTCATTTCTTGGTAAGCATATATCATTCTATTCACCTTATCTATAGCTTTCCTCATTAAGTCTTTTGACTATAGAAAGTTCCTAAGTATTTGATATTGTTGCTTAGAAACATTTGATGTGCTAACTAATATATTTGGATGTTGTTTAGGATTGATATGATGAGTTGAGCTCTTCCTACCAAAATTAAACACTTGTTGGACTGAATAGAAATTCTCCCCTATATTTTTCAATCATTAGTTTATATTCTCTATATGTTTGTCTTTTAGAAAAGAATGGAATATCCAAAAAAGTTAATGGAGGTTTCTTAGACTCAATCTTATGAGAGAGAAAAGCAAGCTACATATTGCTATGCATTAGAGGAAAGATGTTTATAGCTTTTATTGTTGTTAATAGAGAGGCTTGAAAACAATTTAAAGATGTTTAAAGCTAATATAAATAAAGAATAAAATTAAAACATTTGTAAACCTAACCTAATAAGTTTTAATTTCCTATATATGGAATGAAACATAAACTGTTTCTTTTTGGAAACGATCAAATTAATGAGCCTAATAAGCATCACCATACTAAAAGTGAAAAGATAAGGTGAAATATGGCTTTTACCTTAATCCCCTTTCTTACTTAAAAGGTTTGGTTTGTTCTCCATTAACAGTAACATTATAGGAGATTGATGTGAATATTTGCTATCCAACTAGTGAAATTAGGGGAAAAACTAATGATTTATGTTCAAGATGAAATACCAATTTATAGAATCAAATGCTTTTTAGAAGTCAATCTTAAAAGCACGGTTTTTATTAGCATGCATCCTATTATAGTTCTAAAACAATTCCTAAGCTTACATGATATTATCTCCAATATGTTTTCCACTAATAAAAGAACCCTAAGATCCATCATTATAAGCAGGAGAAAATGTCTTTCAATTTATTTCAATGAGCTTAGGAATTACCTTATAGATTGTTTTAACAAGTAATTAGTTTGAACTCCTTTAAGGAATTTGAAGCTTAAACCTTAGAGATAAGATATATAAAAGTCTTGTTATCTCTTTCAACATCCTCCCATTGATAAAGAAAAATACAACATTTGTGACCAATTTCATAGTTTCAAGCCACATCCTTTGAAAGAAGAATGCATTGAGGAAATCCAGTTTTGATTCCTTATATAGATTGAGAGAAAACAAGGATTTCTCCATATCGTATCATTGAAATGAGGAATTATGCTTCCTATGGTGTGATTTTATCCTTGATGATTTAATAAATAACATGAATAGAAGAGAATCCTTTTATTGGGGTTTACAAGGACTTTGAGAAAAAAGCATGAGTTTCATAAAAGATATCCTCTTTTGAGACAACAAAAGTATCATCATTATTTAGCAGTGAAGCAATCTTATTATTAGTCCTCCTTGATAAAATTGATTTGTGGAAGAAATTAGAGTTTTTTCCCTTTCTTTTAACAAAAGAACTTTATATCTTTATTATAAGAGAGAGTTATGAATATTAAGACCTTAAGCACAATCATGTATCTATTCAAGCTATAAATAGTAAGGGATAAATAGAGAAAAGTTTGGATTCTATTAAATCTCTCTAATGTTTCCTTGAGTTCCAACTGAGTATTGTTGTCTTTGAAAGAGCTAAAGATCTTCGATTTTTCCTTCATTGTCATACATATGAATGCCTTTGTTAGGTTTTGATCATGCATGTCATACATAATATATATCAAATATACATAGTAGAAATAAAACGGAACCTCAAAAACCATATCTACTCATGCATATAGATATAGGAAAACAAAAACATGAAATGTAAGATGTTTAAATACCTTTTTGACGATCTCCTTTGTCCTTTAATCTTCTCCGCGTTAGGTTCTTGTGAACCACAACGATCACCGCAAACCATCTCTAATGAAAGTCTACATGAAGATAGAAGGATGAATCCTCACTAGGAGATGGCTAGAATTCTTTCTTTGTGCTAGAAAAGATAAGAACTCTTGGGAGAATTTGAGAGAAAAAGTATGTGTGTTAGAAAAAAGAACATTCATGTTTCTTTTCTTGTGCCTTACACAAGACGCACAAAAATCATCTCAATTTTTTGCACCATTTGGCCTTCTATAACCCCCATCACTAATGAAAAGTTATGCGAAGTTAATGGTTATGAATAGCATGCATTAATGGAAGTCATGGGAAGTTAATGACCATGAATAACTTGCATTAATTTTAAGTTGTCATTTTGTGCTCATTTTGTATAGAAATCTCTTTATTGTGATGAAATTATTATTCAAAATTGATGGATTTGTTTCTTAATTTCTCTCAGATGATTTTCAACACTTGAGAGATGAAATTGAATAAAAAAGATGCAAGGAAAGTAAAGATAATTCAAAATTCCAAACTGGTAGAAAAATAATTGATTAAGCGTGGGCATGTGCAAGGATAAAGAATGCTTGCAGAATCTATTTTGAAATCAGATTTGATTCATCTAAGATCTTCATGATCTTGAGATTCAAATTGTTTCCCTATTGATGAAGATTTGCAACCTGAATATAGGGAGAAGAATATCTACTGAAGATAGTGAAAAAGGAGGGAAGAGATAAAAATCGAAAAGCTTAAAGAGGGGATTGTTATTGTTCACGAAAAGGAGAGAATTAGGAAGTTTTACATTTTTTGTAGTAGTTTTTCTAGGAATTTTCATATTTTGTAGAAAAAGACCAGGGATGGAGACTTTGTATTTTGTTATTTCTTTGTTGGTTTTCACTTTCGTTATGAGCAGCTAAATCTTTCTTCTTGGTTGATGGAAACTGTGTTATCATCTATTATGTGTGAGATTTAAAAATAAATATTGTTTCATTGATGAATATTAAATGTCCTCAGAATTGTTTTTTACAATTGAATTGGTTGATTTCTAGGGTGCACAACTAGGAATTGATTCATTTAATAGCCATATTAGTAGGATATGCCGTTCAGTTTTGCTAATCAAAAGTGGCAATTAGGATTACCATCTTTACATTAGAGTTGGAAATTCTAAGAAGATACTTAACTTGATTAAATGCATGTCGTACATGTGTTGTCTTATTCATTGGTTTCTTAGTTCTTAAAGCTATTAATCAATTAAACTTAAGATCGTATCTAAGTTGTTGACTAATAAGAATATTTAGAATATATGTTTCTATTCATTTAATTTTATGAGAAAATATCACCTAATGAATATTTATTAGTAGACTGAATTTTATATCGAGGATCCATATTTAATGTGATAATATCAATGACTTGAAAGATTTGATTATTTTTGTTAATTTTTTTATTTTTGCGATTTTTGAATTCTCAAATTTCTGTGAATTGAAATCCCCCTTACTTTGTTTTAGTTTTGAACTCGTATAATCTTTATCGTTAAAATTTCTCATGAGAACGATCCCAACTCTTCACTAACTACATTTTTTATAGCTAGAGTTGGTATTAATTTGGTTGCAAGCAACAACAGTACCAAATTTTGGCATCGTCATCGGGGAATTTGTCAACGGTATATGTATGTTACACGAGTAGACAAAACAACTCAACTGCTATTTGATTCAGAGATCAAGAAGACATCCAAAAGGTTACAAAAATAGACGAAACAACAGCAGCAAGTGCAGAAAATGGAATGGATGGTAGCAAACCGCTTTTTTCATAAACTAGTCGCGCCCACGGATGCTCAACAACCCTACTATATTGACTTTCTAAATTTAGGTGACAACAATACTTTTGAATTAAAATCTGGGCTTATCCATTTATAACCTATTTTCAGAAGTCTACCTGAGAGAGGATCCTTACAAACAATTGAAGGAATTTGACATGGTTTGCTTAGGAATAAAGATAACAAATGTGATGGAAAAGCAAATTAAACTAAGAGCCTTCCCATTTTCTCTCAAGGATGATGCTCAAGATTGGTTGTACTATTCAGCTAGCAAAAATGTGCAAACATAGGCTAAAATGAAGAGGCTTTTCTTTGAGAATTTTTTTCCAGCATTAAAAGTGGCCATCATTTGGAAGGAAATTTGTGGCATTCCACGACATACGTGAGAGACATGTTATGAATATTAGGAAAGATTCAAGAAACATTTCTCTAGTTGACCCCATCACCAAATAATCGACTAGTTGTTGATTCAATACTTCAACAAAGATCTTTTGCTCACAATAGGATTATGATTGATGTTGTAAGTGGTGGTGCTTTAGTTGACAAAACACTGACAA
Source organism: Erythroxylum panamense (assembly GCA_027123425.1). Classification (NCBI taxonomy): domain Eukaryota; kingdom Viridiplantae; phylum Streptophyta; class Magnoliopsida; order Malpighiales; family Erythroxylaceae; genus Erythroxylum; species Erythroxylum panamense. Next base: position 16,630,604 of record JAOTIZ010000008.1, on the reverse strand, counting down.
CCACAAGGGACTTAATAGCAAATATGGATTCCAATACACAACAATTCAGGATACGTGCTGGACATGGTTCAAAACACGTGAATGAAGTGAATGTGACAACATTGGAGAAAAGATTAGATGACTTTACATCTTTGGTGCGACAAATTGCGATTACAATGAAAGAAGAAGTAAAGGTATGTGGAATATGTTTGATGTTAGGACACCCCATTGACGCATATCTGGTTTTGTAGGAAGAAAACATAGAATAGGTGAATGCCGTAGGAGGTTTTGCTGGACCGAATCAAAGGAAATATGACCCATTCTCCAACACCTATAATCTGGGTTGGTGCGTCCATCTGAATTTGTGTTACGGGAATCCTTAAGGACAATAAGCTACCATAAATTTATAGTAATTTAGACAACTGTACATGCCTCGACAACTTCAACACATAACGCCTAATTCTAATGGTAAGTCTTCCTTAGAAGATATAGTTCAATCTTTGGCCACTAACACTTTGACATTTTAGTTGAATACTCAAGCTAGTATCCAAAATATTGAAAATCAAATGAGCCATAAATTAATCCCAAACAAAATGCTAAAGCTATCACATTGCGAAGTGGTAAGGAATTGAAGGAATCACTTCCGAAAATTTCTAGACGAGAAATAGAAAAAGAAGCAACAAAGGAAGCATCTGAACAATCAGAAAAGACGCAAATAGGTCTGTAAAAATTGGTTGTTCTGCCCACTTTTTCGAGTCGATTTGCCAAGGCAAATAAGGAGGAGCAAGAGAAGGAAATATGGGATACTTTCAAAAAAGTTCAAGTAAATATTCCTTTCCTTGATGCAGTAAAACAGATCCCACATTATGTGAAATTTCTTAAGGAACTTTGCAATTCAAAGTGAAAATTAAAATTTGATGAGCAAGTGCAATTGGGGGAGAACATTTCAGTCATTTTACAAAAGAAAAAGCTTCCACCTAAGTGTCAAAACCCATGTATGTTCACTATTCCATGTCAAATTGGTGATTTGAGAATTGAAAAGGCTATGTTAGATTTGGATGCATCCATAAATGTCATGCCTTTTGATGTTTATAAATCTTTAAACGTGGGACCTCTCAAAGAAACTAACGTAGTGATTCAATTAGCAGATCACTCAAATGCTTATCCAAAGGATGTATTAGAGGACATTTTAGTTCAAGTAGGGGACATGTTTTTTTCAGCTGATTTTTATATTTTATAGATGGGGAGTAACGATGCATCTTCTTCCACACCGATTTTATTCGAAGGCAATTTTTAAAAACAACTAAAATGAAAATTGATGTTCATGATAGGTCATTGACTATGGAATTTGATGGTAAATTAATTAAATTCGACATATACAATGCCATGAAATTTTCAGATGATGAACAACCTATTGTTTCTGTGAATTTTATTGACACACAGGTGAAAGAAAATTCATTATTGAGGGGAAGAGATGAACTTGAAACAATCTTGGAGATGGGAGACAAATCATGGTGGCATGACATCAAAGAGTCGGTGTTGCCCAACAATGAATTGCAAATGTTGTTCTGCCAATTAGAGGAAACCGAACCATTAATTCAATAGTTGCCATATGTAGACATTTCCAGATGCAGCACTAAGCTATTGTCGTCTTTGGTCCAGCCACCAATTTTGGAATTGAAGAGTTTGCCTAGACATTTGAAATACATCTTTATGGGTGAGCAAGACACGTTACCTATTATAATTTCTAATAAACTTACTTTTTTTTCAAGAAAATTAGTTGATTCACGTGCTAAGGGAGCACAAGGAAGCTTTCAGTTGGACAGTGGCAAACTTAAAGGGTAATAGTCCCACCATTTGTATGCACTGAATATTGATGGAAGATGAAGTGAAGGAGGTGAGGCAACCCTAACGTCATCTAAATCCACCTATGATGGAAGTGGTGAAGAAAGAAATTTTGAACCTTCTTGATGTTGACATCACTTATCCTATTTTGGATAGCAATTGCGTAAGTCTGGTCCCGGTAGTTCTGAAGAAAACTGGGGTAACTGTGGTAGAAAATAACGATGGCAAGTTAATACCTACTCATGTTCAAAAGGGGTGAAGTGTTTACATAGATTATAGGAAGCTAAATTCAGTTACTAGAAAAGATCATTTTCTACTTCCATTTATTGATCAAATGCTTGAAAGACTTGCAAGTAAATCTCACTAATACTGTTTAGATGGTTATTTAAGGTACCACCAGATTTTGGTTGCACCTAAAGACTAAGAGAAAACAACCTTCACATGTCCGTTTGGCACCTTTGCTTACTAAAGAATGCAATTTGGTTTGTGTAACGCACCAACGACATTTCAAAAATGTATGGTAAGAATTTTCTCTAATCTTGGGGAGAATTGTATGGAAGTTTTTATGGGGACTCTTTTGAAAAATGAATTATCAACCTTGAAAAAGTGCTTCAACATTGCATTGAAACTAATTTGGTTTTAAATTATGAAAAGTGTCATTTCATGGTTGATCAAGGCATAATTTTGGGCCATACTGTCTCTTCTAAGGGAATTGAAGTCAATAGGGCTAAAATAGATGTTATTCGATCTTTATCTTACCTCATAACTGTGTAGGAAGTTTGTTCTTTTCTTGATGATGCAGGATTTTATCAGCAATTTATCAAGGATTTTTTTCAAGATTATGCAACCCACGTCTAGACTACTCCAAAAAGATGTGAATTTTGATTTTGATGAGCCATGCAAGATTGCATTTGATGAACTCAAAGAATGAATTACTACAGCTCCGATTATTCAGCCACCAAAATGGGATAAGTCATTTGAGCTAATGTCCAATGCTTTGGTTTATACAATTGGAGTAGTGTTAGTCCAAAAAGTGGACAAGGTACCTTATGTCATTTATTACGCTTCTATGACACTTAACGATGCCAGGAACAATTATTCTACCATGGAGAAAGAGTTTTTAACCATATTTTTTAGGTTGGAGAAGTTTTGGTCCTACTTATTAGGCACAATGGTGATCATTTATTTAGACCATTCAGCTCTGAAATATTTGGTGATGAAGAAAGAAGCCATGTCGAGATTGATTCAATGGATTTTACTTCTTCAAGAATTCAATTTGGAAATCTGCGACAAGAAAGGAGCTAAAAATTTGGTGGCCGATCATCTAAGCAGGATCATTCCGACTACTGCATCTGATGTTCTTCACGACAAATTTCCAAATAAAAGTCTCTTCGTAATTCAACAGGTAATTCCTGTTAGAGTGTCCCATATTAATTAAACATGAAAATATTAAAGGGTTTATAAGTGGTAAAAGGTTAACTATCCAAACAACTAGTTCTAATTATTTAGACAATGGTTGACTCAAGCCCAATTCTTGTTAATGGACTCTATACTCTGCCCATATTAAAAAAAATTCAATATGGTATCAAAGCAGGTTTGGTCCGGATTATTAATTTCCTGATTGTCCGTCTAGAAGTTCAGTCCCAGCAGCCCCGTCCGGTTACCACTGCGTATATTTTAAGTGACAATTGGATGTCCAGTCCCAGTTACACTTAAGGGGGTGTGTTAGAGTGTCCCATATTGATTAAACATGAAAATATTAAAGGGTTTATAATTGGTAAAAGGTCAACTATCCAAACAACTAGTTCCAGTTATTTAGACAAAGGTTGACCTAAGTCCAAATCTTGTTAGTGGACTCTACACTCTGCCCATATTAAAAAAATTCAATAATTCCATGGTATGATGACATAGTAAACTTTTTGTTGACTAAGTCTCTACTTAGTTCTGACCAAAAAAAAAAAGTCTCTACTTAGTGAATTATCTAGAGCAGAAAAAGGTAAAATTAAATGAGAGGTTAGATATTACATTTGAGATGAATCGCATCTTTAGAAATTTTGTGCTGATCAGATTATTAGAAGATGTGTTATAGAAGATGAAATTCCTTCTAGCTTAAATTTTTTCCATTCATCTTTATATGGGGGATACTTTGGTCCCAAAATAACAGCTTGAAAAATTCTTGAATGTGGACTGTTTTGGCCCAAGTTGTTTTATGATTCTTACATATTTTGTTTGTTGGCGATCGTTGTCAAAGAACAAGTAGCTTAAGATCGAGAGATCAAATGCCGCATACTAACATCCTGGTATATGAGATTTTTTATGTATGGGGAATAGACTTTATGGGTCCTTTTCCTTCTTCATTCAGTAAGAATTACATTTACTTGCTATGGATTACGTTTTGAAATAGGTTGAAGCTAAAGCTACTTATTCTGATGATGCTAAAACTATTATAGATTTTTTAAATCAAACATTTTTGTCAGGTTTAGAAAGCCTCGAGCTATCAATAATGATCGAGGGACCCATTTTTGCAACAAGATTTTTGAGGCTTTGTTGAAGAGATGTGATGTCACACACGGGGTTTCTATAGCCTATCATCTGCAAACAAGTGGACAAGCTGAAGTGTCCAATAGGGGGATTAAGTCCATAATAAAAAAAGTGGTGAATCTGAATCGAAAAGATTGGAGCTTACAATTTGATGATGCCTTATGGGCGTACCGAATTGCTTACAAAACTCCGATAGGCATGTTGCTATTCAAGTTATTTTTTAGTAAGTCTTGTCATTTTCTTGTGGAAATAGAGCATAGAGCTTATTAAGTTGTGAAGAAGCTGAATATGGATCAGGTAGAAGTCAGTAAAAATAGGAAATTACAGTCGTAAGAGTTAGAAGAGATTCGTAATGAAAAAACTAAAGCTTTTCATGATAAAATGATTTCTCGAAAACAATTTTCAATAGGAAAAATATTCTTCTTTATCATTCAAAGGTTAAGTTATTTCCAAGAAAATTACGATCTCGCTGGCTTGGACCATTTATTGTTACTAATGTTTTTTCTCATGGTGCGGTAGAAATTCAAAGTTTAGATACTTCTAAGGTATCTAAAGTTAACAGACACCACTTGAAACCATATTATGAGAACTCGTCATTTGAGTACGTGGAAGAAGTAGAGTTGGTATCCCCAAGCTATCTCTAATCAAGCAAGTAGTGGAACATGTCTAGCTAAAGACGTAAAAGAAGCGCATTTGGTTTATTCTTTTTATTTTTTAGCGGTTTTCATTTTTATTTTATTAGGTTTGTTTTATTTTAGTTATGAATTTTATTTTAATTAATTTAGCATTTCCAAATTTTCTTTTTTTTTGCAATTTTTATTATTTGTCTATTTAAAAAACAAAAACCAATTTTTTCTCTTCCCACCGCTCCCACACTTTACCGCCTACCTTTTCATTCTTCTTCTTTCACTCATTTTTTCTTCTTTTACTCATTGCAAACTTTACACCATTATGTAAAATGGTGAACACCCACCTCAATTCCAAACACAACCCACTCTTTTACTCTTCATTGTAAATCACCCATCCCCAAACACAATTTTGTAGTTTCGTGTTCTCTCTTTTGCACTTTCAGGACTACAATTTCAAGAAGCTTGGAGTCATGCCACAGAGGAAGAGTGAATCCCACAGGTTGGCCTCGCCAATCAGGTTTTTTGTCAACATTCAATCTCCACCACAACTCACCATGACAATACCCACTATTGCAGTACCTACTCAAGCTGCACCACTAGTTTCAACTATAAAACTAGGGCCATCCACCCCAAACAGAGCAAGGAAAGGGAAGGAAATAGAAAGCTGCAACCAATGGAGTACAAGAAGTGGTGGCTTCACCTCTTTTGGACTCCTGGAAGATACGAAATGTTTCAGTAATTCAGCCAAAGGAAAATCTATCCTTGTAAGTGTGTTCTTACCGATACTCTTGAAGCCTTACAAGTCTATGATTCTTTTACACACATGATGGGTTCAATTGTTAGAATCTGTTTACTAGAATTGATTCTCCTGCCTATGTTAAATTAACAACAGAATTTTAGAGCACATTTCAAATTAATTCTTATGAAGAATTTGATGTGTTTACGGAAGGAATTATGGAATTTAGGCTGATGGGAAAAGAATTTGCTTTATCGATTGTTGATTTTAATGTGGCTATGCTTCAATCGATGATATTAAAAATAAGCCATTCATAAATTCTAGATGTGATTAGCATGATGAATTTAATGTATCAAAATTATGGACTTATTGGTTCGTCGATCCTAATCCTTACAATGCTAGTGTATCTAAGAGTTCGTTTTTTAGAAATCTTATTTTTAAAATTATTCATCGACTCTTAGCATACAATTTTTTAGGGCGTCAGAATTCTGCGAGGACACTTTCTAAGTGGAATTTTATTTTCTGTGGTGTATGGATAGGCACATTCTTGTTAATTTAGGTTTTTAGTTTCTAACACAATTTCAATCTGTGTTAAATAAGAAATCTAAACCTTTGATTCTCGACTCCTATATAACACAATTGGACATTCATTTGGATTTGTTAGATCTTAATAATATTGACATAAATGTGGCATGTGTTATAGAACCTTTGGATATAAATTTTTAGTACAGGATGGGAATCGTGGATCTCAACCATGGACAAATAACTTTCACAAATTCAGGTCCGACTACTCTTTTCACTCCCTGTCTAGCCATAAGAAGTCAGGTTTCAACAGCTGCACTAAGTAGTCATCAACCTTCCTAAGCCAAATTGGATGACCACTTCAGTCGCCTCAAACATTTAATGCACCACATGAAGCATAATTTAATGGCCTATTGGGAGTATCGAGGATTCTAACCTTCACCAACACCATGATTTCAGCATTCATAAATAGAGAAGCATTTTTCCTCTTTTCTTTTATATTTTTGCTTCATTAATCTTATGTCCTAACATTGAGGGCAATGCTGGTCTAGGTGTGGGGGAAGGATATGGAGTTTATATGTGTGACTATGTGATTTTATCTTTCTTTAATTCTCTTTTCAATTTTTACATGCTTGTTATGTATGTTAAGCCATCAAGTTTTATCATATTAGTTTCGATTAGATTAAGTGTGTGCATGAAATTAAATTGGGCTATATGAGTGTAAAGTGAATCATGTAGATTGATTGCAATAACTGATCATGTACACTTAGTTAAAGATGTTGATATTTGAGTGATGAGGTAATTTGTGGAATTAAGATGAATTTTTGAATTAAACCTATTAGTGGATTTGAGCTTTAATGTCATCATCTTTATGTCATTTTATTTTTTTATTGTGTGATACTCCTCTAATTAGGTTTGCCTTTAAAACTTGCACTGAACCAGATTGAATTTGTTTGATTACATAGGTTATGGAAATGATTAAGGCCTTCTTTGTTTTGACACCCTTTAGCTTAAAAATGACCCATTGAGTTATTTTCCCCTTACAAACACTTTTGAGCCTTTAACTTTGTTTATTTTTTAATTAATCACCTTACGTTGAAACCCAAAAATCCTATTAGCCTTACCCTATCACAAGTTAAATGAAGTACTAAGTAAGCATTTGAATGCGGGACTTTTGATCTGTATTGTATTCTAAGATATTTTTATAGGTACTTCTATTCATATGTTTGTTAAATTATGTTGCTATTATTTTCTCTTGATTTTATTGTTCTCCCTTGATTTTAGAGTTAGTCAAGTAAAAAAAGAAAAGAAAAGAAAAGAAAAGGGAAAAAAGGAAAAAGAAAAGAAAAGAAAAAAGAAAAAAGAAAGAAAAAGAAAAAGAATGAAGCATAGTAGCATTAGTTAGTATGAGCAATTGTAGTCCTTTATGTCAAGTCTTTATCTCAGAATTTAAAATTGAGTGTCCCTTTTACTTGGTACTTTATGAATGCTTGTGATTAACCCTTTGTCATTTTTTTTCACCTTACCTTTGAACTTAACCCCATTACAACCTATAATAAAGTCCTTTTGATTTATGAGCTCATGTAATTCGAATGAAGGATAACTGATGCATTTGCAAGCCTATGATAGTGCAATATGTTAGAGGGAGATTTGAGAGAAACACTTTGACTTTAAACACTTAAGCATAAGATAGAAATCTATGAGAAGAATTCACCTTAGTTTCATATTTGCTTTTAAACAAGAATGTCTTACTTTGACTTTGTTTATTTGTATCGAAGAAAAGTGATTATGATGTATGTTACAACCTAAGTCTTGCTAGCCCAAGCTAACAGATTATATGCATTTAATCTTATAAAAGACAAATTGATAGAGTGTAGTGGTTTGGCATGTTTGCTCGAGGGAGAGCAAAGGTCTGGTATGGGGGAATTTGTTAAGTTGTCATATTGTGCTTATTTTGTATATAAATCTCTTTAGTGTGTTGAAATTATTATTCAAAATTGATGGATTTGTTTCTTAATTGTTCTTAAATGATTTTCAATACTTGAGAGATGAAATTGAATCAAAAAGATGCACGGAAAGTAAAGATAATCCGAAATTCCAGACTAGTAGAAAAATAATTAACTAAGTGTGGGCACATATAAGGACAAAGATGCCTGCAGAATCTGTTTTGAAATCAGATTTGTAACATCCCGTCATCGATGGGAAGGTTATATTGGTAAATTGGGACATGCTAGATTGTTGCCTTGCATATTATAATATGAACATTCTTTTGGCCTCTAATTTTAGAGGAATGAGTCATTTGGTATGTGCACACATAGGTACATGCATTTATGACATTCCCGGCATTTAATTGTGATTATGATGTGTTCTGTGAATTATGGAC
>JAOTIZ010000008.1:16594261-16614691 GCA_027123425.1 Erythroxylum panamense | reverse complement strand
TAAAAATCACAAATAGTTAATAATAATTATAAATAATTTAATTTATTAAAATTATTTTAATAAAATAAAATAATTTTATTGATAATTTATTAATGAATATTATAGAAGAGATTAAAATAAATTTAATTAATTAAAAAATAATTTATTTTTAAGTTGTATCTAATATATAATTATCATTAGTAATAATAATAATAATATAATTATATTAATATTAAAAAATAAACAAAATTTTGCTTTTATTTTAGATAATTAAAAAACTCTACATTACAAAAACAGAATTAAAATCAAAGTACTTCACTTTGTTGCTTTTATATTGACCTTCCTCTTTGTAAAGTATGCGTACAGTTTTGTACGTTCAGCTCTTTGTCAGGTAAAGTGTTCATCCAAATATAGATTTGGCTTCCTTGTGTAGTTGTTATCTATCGCACATAAGATTTATTTGATCAGTTCTAGTGGGGAATTGATGGGTTCTTTTTGCAAGAAAAGGACTAAAGAAAAACTTAACAAGAAAGAAAAGAAGAAGGTTTAGAGAGATATGTGAATACTGTGTAATCAGAATGTTTCTTTAATTGCAAGTGTGTATTTTTACGTTTTCAATTACATTTTTATACACAATAACTATCACTAACAGAAAGAATTACTAACTATCTAACTGCTAGTTACAATACAGACAGCTCCTCATTCCTTCAACATCACGTTACCTTCATATTCTTTGAGCCATCGCTGCTTCATTCTCCTCCTTAGCTCAGAGTATTCGACTCCGCTCCAACTAACCCTCTAAGACATTCAAACCTTGAAATAGGAAATGCCTTCATAAACAGATCAGCCATCTGCTCTTTTGTCCTTACAAACACCAGCTTCACTTCACCATCTTGCTGCACATCTCTTAAATAATAGTATTTAAGCTTAAAGTGCTTAGTCCTTCCATGAAACACCGGGTTCACTGAGATGGCAATGGCTGCTTGATTATCAACATAAATCAGAGTAGGATTATGCACAATCATTTGTAAGTCCGAATGTTGCTTCCTAACCCAAATCGCCCGTTTTGTTGCTGAAGTAGCTGCAACTAGCTCAGCTTCAGCAGTTGATAATGCCACCACTTTTTGCTTCTTATAACTCCATGAAAAACAAGTTGATTCGAGAGTGAAACAAAATCCTACAGTGCTCTTCATGTCCTCCGAAGAATCTCCCAAATCACTATCTACATAGCATTTCAGATTGCATGTTCCAATCTTCTTATAAAACAATCCGTAATCTTAGGTACCTTTGAGATAACTCAAGACTCTTTTAACAACAATTAGATGTAACTTCCCTGGATTGCTCATGAATCTGAAAAGTACACTCATAGCAAATTGCACATCAATTCTAGTAGCAGTGATGTACATGAGGCATCCAATCATATTTCTATACCTCCTGCTAACCCCTTCATGCTCACCATTCTGCAAAAAACTCTGTTTTGGACACATAGGAGTTGAAATTGTTTTACATTGATCCATTTGAAATCTCTTGAGCACGTCACATATGTACTTCTTTTGGCTCACAAAGATCTGTCCCTTCCTTTGATTTATCTCCATACCCAGAAAATATTTCATCAAGCCAAGGCCAGTCATTTCGAATGTTCTCCTGAACTGAAACTTCAAATTGCTGATTTGAACACTTGAGCTTCCAGTTAAGAGCACGTCATCTACATAAACAGAAACTACAGATACATGGCCTCCTTCAACTCTAACATAGAGTGTGGGTTCACTACTGCTCCTCTGAAAACTGATTTACAGTATAAAGCTATCCATCTTCGAGTACCAACACCTTGGTGCTTGCTTTAACCAGTATAAGGCTTTGTTCAACTTATATACTTTTCCTTCTTGCCCCTTGACGATGAAGCCTTCTGGTTAATCCACAAAAATTTCCTCATGTAGCTCTCCATTCAAGAAGGCAGATTTAACACCCATTTGATGCACCTCCCATTCCTTTTTTGTAGCTATAGCCAAGATCAATCTTATTGTCTCTAACCTTGCCACAGGTGAAAAAGTCTCATTGAAGTCCACTCCTTCAATCTGTGCATACCCCTTCACCAGTAGACGTGCTTTATATCTATTGATAGAGCCATTTGGATTCATTTTGAGTTTGAACACCCATCTAAGACCAATTACTTTCCTTTTGGTTGGTCTGTCAACAAGTGTTTGGGTCTTATTTTTATGGATCATGTCCAACTCCTCCTGCATTGGACATTTCCACTTCTCATCATTCAAAGCCTCCTGCACATAAGAGGGTTCACATACTGTGGCATTGCTTCTCTCATAAATGTTTGCCAAGCTTCTTGTTCCTCTCACAGAAACATGGTCAATATCTTCTTTGTTGGGACTCGATTTTTGGAACCCAACCTCAAAGAAAACTATAACTATTATCCCTTCATTTTCTTGCTCTGATACCACAAATGTTGGGACCTATTTTCGAAACCCATCCTCGGAATCATAAAGCAAAAAACAAAGTGGACGAAAACAAAAGAAATCAAAAGGGGAATCAAATAAAGCGCGTGAGGAAGAAAACAAACGAAATCAAAAACCGAAAGTGGGCCAACTTTGGATCGAAAACTAAAGGAATCGAAAGCTTGTGTGGAAACCAAAGGAATCGAAAGCTTGTGCGGAAACCAAAGGAATCGAAAGGCTCGAAATCAAAGAAAACAAAATGCTTAAGGACTTAACTCCGACATCCGAAAACGAGTACTTTAGAAAAACTTTGGAAACTATAAAGACACATTTGGTCTAAACCAATCCAAATCGGTATAAATTTTTTTTCTCAACTTTATTCAAAGCAATTTATTTCCCAAATGGAATTCATCAATCCCTCAACCTCAATTCATTTGCTTCTTCCAATTCAATCATATATCATCATTTAACAATCTTATTTTTTCTTTCTTGCCATAAAATCTCACACACATGTCTATATACTATCAATTCATATACAAAGAGCACTTCAATAATTCAGATCAATTATCACAATCATTGAACCTCCTGTCCGGAATCCAAACGCAATCAATCACATTCATATCACAATTTCATAACTCATGACCATCATGAATAATTATTACAAACTTTAATGACATTCTAAGCCATAATACAATATCAATATTAAAAAAATCCGAATATACAAAAATACACAACTCCTAAAATTCTCAACAACAATCTAACTTAAAACAATACATATGCACACAAACAAACAAACAAAAACTTTCACTTTCTTTCACCCGATCTTCTTCTCATCACTTGTGGATGGGAATGAAGGGGGTGAGCTTATAGTTCGTGGGTAACATGTTTATAGTCAATAACGAACAAAACCATTGAAATTATTTCTTTGTCATAGAAACTTCTTCTTAAATCATAAAACACATAGTTCTCAATTTCTCAAATGAATTCACAATTCTAGTTCAAAACTCGTAATTAAAACCTCGTCACTTAAATATTTCATAAACAATTAGCCATCAAAGCATAACATTCAATTATGCATCATTTATAACAAATTGACTATGCAATGCACAATTAAATGGCTCGAGAGCTCCGTGGAACAAAACGGCTAAACCGAAGTTTAAACCGTAAACAAAACGAGTCTATTTTCGGATCTCGTGGGTCACAAGTGGGCAGTCGGAAAAAGGCTTTACGTTGACGTGCACGTGACTACGAAACGTTACTCTCTTGCCCAAACAAAAGCATATAATCAATGCTCACAATCATTTTGATTAAAATGAAAGGCTTTCATACTTTTCATGTTCTTTTTCTTCTTTCCATTCCAATCAAAATGCCATGACGCAATCCAATAACATAACATAATCATATATCACATTGCATTTTTTTTGCATATTCACAACAATTCAATCCAATCAATTTAGCATATACACAAATATAAACAAATTCTTAAAATCATTGAGAAGCAATATATGCACATTAACAAAGTAATTGAAATCATTTCATTCTTTTGATTTGGAAAACTTTAATAGTTCATTATTCAATTATAAACATGAAACCCACCTCATATCCTTGCTTGAAACTTGTCTAAAGCCTCTACTCTTGCTCCCATAATTTCCCTTACTTTCCTTAATCTTTCACCAAATGAGAAATTTCGTGGCTCAAAAGGAAGCTCTCATGCTCCTCTTCCTTTTTCCCTCTTGTACAAACATCAAAAGCTCTCTCGAAAATCAAGAAAAATCAAACCCTAGCATCTTCTTTCTTCTTTCTCCTTCCACCACCGAATACTCACTCTCTCATTTCTTGTTCTTTTGTTCTTTCCTTCCTAATTTTCGTGCTTCTCTTCTTCTTATACGAAAACCCACACTTCTTATTTACAAAAGTACCATTAATGAGTGAGAAATCTTTAATTTCCAAACTGCAAGAAAGCCTAAAACTCCTTTCAGATTCTTTAATGTCCTCTCACAGTAAGAAGGTTTATGGATTTGGTGAAATCTTGTTGGAACTATAATGTGGATGGTTTTAAGTCCTTCCAACTTATGCAAAAGTTGAGAAGGATTAAAAAATCACTTAAAGCTTTCTTAAAAGCAAATAATAGGAAGATTAAGATTACTCAATAGTTTCTTGTCGAGGCTCAAAAGGCTTGCTATCTATCTCCATAAAATAATCTTTTGAAACAGATCGAATTTGTTAGATTAAAGGATCATCATGATGCTTTGAATTTGCATAATTCAATCTTAAAACAGAAAGCTCGTATAAATTGGCTAAGATAAGGTGAATCTACCACCAAATTCTTCCATCATTCTCTTTTTACGAGGAGGAATAGAAATACGATTGTGGAATTTAAAGACCCCTTAGGTAACACAATCTCTGATAAGGAATCTTTATCTAAACTTATAAGGGAATTATTTTTACAACTTACGGGCACTAAAGAAAGTTCATATGATTCTCTTACTATTAGTGAACATTTTGATAGTCCCTTTTTGTAAGAATTCAAGGAGTAAATCTATGCTCCATTTACGAGCTTGGAAGTTAAAGATATCTTATTTAACTAACATCCCTTTAAATCTCCAGGACCTAATGGGTTTATTGTAGGTTTTTTCAAAAAAATTAGAGATTACCAACAATCTATTTATAGAAGCATTCTTAGAGTGCTTATCCTCTTGTAAAATCCTGAAGGAAATAAATCACACATACACTTTTGTGGTTCCTAAAAAACTGAATCCTGACATATTGGTGGACTATAGACCTATATCTTATTACAACATGGTTTATAAGGTAATTGCAAAACTCCTTACTATTAGATTGAAGAATGATTTAACATCAGTGATTAATCAAACCCAAAGTGCATTTATACAAGTAAGATCTATAAGGAATAATATACTACTTATGTAAGAGATCTTGATAGAATATAATTCTAGGAGAAAAATTAAAATTGACATTATTAATTGGCAATTCATACAAAATTACCTAAAAGCCCTTGAATTCCTAAATAAATTCATTGAATGGATTTTAATGTTCTTTAAAATTGCTTCAATAAGTATTCTTGTGAATGGTATACTTACCAAGCCATTAAATTGTGTTAGAGGTATTAGACAAAAGGATCCCCTCTCCCTTTATCTATTCACTCTAGTTATGGAAGACGTCTCTCGACTCATCGACAAGGTTATTAGTTCCAACGCCATGTTTCATTACTATAATAAATACATTGCTCATAAGCTTGCCCAGTTGATGTTTGCAGATGATTTGATCCTTCTTTCAAGGTCATAAACATAGTCAGCGAAGATTTTAAATGAACTTATGCAGTTTTCCAAATGGTCAGGTTTGAAAGGGAATGTTAATAGCAGTAGTTTGTACTGTTTTAAACATGTGAGAAACTCTTTAGATTTACTGAATTGTAGCTTCAAAAACTACCTCTCAACCATCTAGAATTTCCTATTTCGTATGCGAAGCCAAAGTAATTTGATTATATATCACTCATAGAAAGGATCAAAGCTTGAATTAATACCTGGCGGAATAGATTCTACTTGCTGCAATGGTTACTCTGATAGTTTCTATTCTTGGAAACCTTTATATTTGTTGGATATCCCATATCATTCTACCTAAGAAAGTAATCAAAGAGATTGATGGCATCATGAAAGCTTTCTTATGGAATAGGAGTTCTGAGAACTCCAAGGAAGCTAAAGTCAAATGGAGTGAGGTGACTATTCCTAAAAAGGAAGGGGGCTGAGGATCATCCCTATTTCTCTTATGTAAAAAGTGCTTTTGTGAAAAAGGATTTGGAGGCTATTCGAAGATAAAAATGCTATTTGGTTAAAATGACTACTTGAAATATATCTCAGAGTTGAAATCTTTTAGCAACTGTCTATCTCTAGGGAGAACTCTTGGTTCTTCTTATAAATGTTATAACTGAGACAGGTGGTTTTTCCTTTGATTAAGCATGTGTTAGGAAATGGAGAGAATATTTGGGTTTGGTTCGATAATTGGACAGAACATAGTCCTATAATGAAAAGGACTAAATTATCTCAACTTACGAACAGGCTTCCATTTAACTCCAAAGCATCTTCTTTGATGAATCAAGTGCAATAGGTAGGCAAATTCAAAGAGTTCAATTTATTAGTGGGTTGTCTTCTCTAGATCAACTACAGACATACGTAGGATTTAGGAACTTGGTTACCAAATTCCTCTAGAATTTTTACTAACAAGTCTTGCTGTAAGGCTTTGCAGGAAGGAGGTAGGAATATTCCTTGGTTCAATCTCCTATGGAAATGTTCTCTCAATAAAAAAGCCACTATTTTCACTTGGCTGGTTATAAGAATAGATAATTTGGAACTTATGAATCAATCTGCATGCTATGTCAAAAGACTGAAGAAGATTGAGAACACTTATTCTTTTAATGCAGATACTCCAAAGCAGTTTGGAGCAAAATTTTACATTTGCTATCTAACACCTCCCTCAATTGTGATTGGACTTCAACTTTAAATTGGATCATTCATACTACTAATTAGATGTTACAAGATTCCCCAATGGACAAAATTGCCTTCACAGCTACTATTTATTTTATATGGAAGGAAAGAAATAAGAGGATCTTTGGAAATGAGGAAGTTAACAAGTACAACTTAGCCGAAGACATCATCAATTGGATCAGAGCTATTATGATAGCTAAAATTGATCAATATGCTCTATCTACATGAATAAAGACCTTATGGAATTTATAATAACTACTATTAAATTTCATATGCCTTTTTAATTTATTTTTTTATATGGATTTGTAATTTATTTTATTGTGAAATAATTGTAATGACGAGATAGCTTTGCTATAGTTAATTCAATCCTTATTCAATTTTTTTTTAAAATATCAATCACTATAACTGAATAAGTGTTAATGATATCTACATAATGAGTTAAGGGAACTATATAACTGTTGTAAGGACGGTTAGGCAAGGAGTGCTAGCCCCTTGGAGCCTATATCTATTTATAATAGGTTAGCCCCTTGGAGCCTATATCTATTTATAATAGGTTTTGTACATTTTAGTAATTTAATGAAAATTAAATCATAATTTTAATTAGAATTATGCCCAATTAAGATTCAATATCTCATATTGATTCTTATTTATTAGATATTTCATATTTAATCATAAAATTCCTCAAACTTTATAATCAATTTTAACTTGATTAAAATACCTTTTCTCTCTTTAACTCATTTTGTATATGTGAACCATTAGGTTCCTTTTATGTTTAGATATCAAAAAGTCTAGTGCTTACTTTTCTATAGATTTATAATTATATGATATGAGATATATTTTAATAAGTTATCTTTGTTGGCCTTAATACTTATTTATTCATTTTGGTGTCTAAATTTGATATTAATTTACTTGTGGATGACTCAATAAAGCCTATTTATGAGTGGAATATGGGTAGGTAGATGAGGTTAAATATGATGCTTAAGGGAGACTTACATAATCTTTCTAGTGTTAAGGTGTAAAAGGCTTTTATAGATCTTAATGCATTCAAAGGGCTTTTAGTAATGGTAGATATACAAATTAACCAAATAGAGAGTAAATTGATGTACCTTAAGAGAGTGCAAGTTTAAAAAGTCTTGTCAGTTTAAAGAATATATTTAATCTAGGTTAATTAAATTATAAAGTTAAAAGTGCTAATAAAAAAGTGATAATCTAAACGTAGTTATTTTATTGTATTCTATTTTGGTTAATTATCTTATTATGTATTTCTTTTGACTATTATTAATATTATGATTAGTTTTATTTTAGGTTTCTTTATTAAATAAAAACTATCTTTCTATTTATTACCTTTAGACTTATTACTACCGTAGAATTTTCTATCCACAATGCTTCCTTGTGGGATAAATATCCTTTCTATTACTATATTGCTTATCAATGATAATTATGGTTACTTACTTAGTAGGTGATAGATTTATAATGTAGAAAATTTTGTTAGCATTAAATTTAATATCAACATCATTATACAATCACCAACTTCCACCTATAATATGACAATGTAATGTAGATTTTATAATTAAGAACTAGCTATGAAAAATCAAAAATCAGTTAGGAGTGTTGGACCTTTATTATATGAGGAAATTATTTACCTAGTCCAATAACTAGCAAGGGGACTAGATTATTAGGTAAAAGTTGGATAGGTGTTAGTTAATGATTCCTAGTTAAGGCAATTCCTATGTTGTTTTCCTACGTTTGGTGCTCTTCTAGGCTTTGATCATTTAACAATTGAGGTACTAAATCTTACATCCTCTTTAACTTCTAAAGTCAATTTTAGATTCTTTATTATTCTATCTTTAAAGGAGGGGTTTGAGGAAGTTGTTAGGGTTGGCATGAACCAGAAAGTAGTGGGTTGCAAATATTTCTAACTGAGGAGGATGTTTAAGGAAATTAAGGAAGGAATAAAAGTATTCCAACATAGTGTTTGATCAAGCATTGAACTTCCAGGCAGTCAAGGATTCTTTAAATAAAATCTATAATGAGGTTTATATGGAGCCTCTCAACCATGAGCTGAAAACTCTGAAAGGAAAAACTCTCAAAAAATGCATTTCTCTTATTTCTAAAGCAGAAGTCTAGGATAAATTGGCTCAGTAAAGGTGATAACAACTCCTTTTTCTTCTTCAATTCCATCTTGGCTTCAAGAAGCAAACATAAAATTACCTATTTGATTAAAGAAGAGGGGAAGTTATGTGACGATAAGATAAGAATCAATGAATTGCTTTCAATTTTTATAAAAAGCTACTAGGGAAAAATACAAACAATAGATCATATTTCTAGGATCTGAAATGCTTCATAAACCATTCCATGAGCTAAAAGCAAAAAATTGATCTCACTAGACCTTTCAATCTTTAGGAAATCAAAGAGGTTTTATTTAGCTTTAATCCAAATAAGGCTTATGAGCCTGATGGATCCAATGCTTTCTTTTCTCTGAAAACCTAGAGCTTAACTGGTGTACTAATGATTAAAATTGTCTAGATATTCTTTACAAGTAGGAAATTACTTAGGGAATTGAATATAATTCATGCAATCCTAGTTCCAAAGACAAAGAATCCTAATTCCATTCATGATTATCACCCTATCCCATACTATAACATAATTTATAAGATGATCTCAAAGCTCTTAGCCATTAGATTGAAAGAAGCTCTTAAGTTGTTAATAACTCCTTTTCAGGGAGCTTTTATATCTGAAAGGTCCATTAGGGACAATATTATGCTACTATAGCAGGTTTTTAAAGATTATGACACAAAGGTCTCAATTAAGATCTATTTAATGAAAGTTGATTTTACAAAAGCCCTTAACTCCCTAGACTAAATCTATGTTTAATAAAAGAAAGAATATATTAAAATTTTAAGTTAAAATTTAACAATAAGTTTATATAAAACTATACAATCAAAAGACTATACTTGCCATATAGCACTTAGAAATCAATAATAGCTACAATCGGGAAACATGGAGCAATTAATTGATTCTCCAAATGAGTTGACATTGAGGACTAAAATAGTGTTTGTCCTTGTAAGCAAAAATGTTTTTCCCAATTATGTAAAAACTGACTTGCAAAAAAATTTCTTTGGTGTTGAACACTTTAGACTGGTTCTTCTAAGTTCATTTTCTTAATATTTTTTACTTCCAGAAAATTCTGTGAAGTGGATTCTTGCTTATGAATCTTCAACTTCCTATAATATCCTAGTGAATGGTACTCCTTCCAAAGCCTTTTACAGGGAAAAGGGTATCATATAAGGGGACTCCCTATTCCTTTATCTATTTACCTTAGCCATTAAAGTCCTCACTAGACTGCTTAATTTTAGTAATAATTCAAGTGACTAGTTTATGTTCCACCATACGTGTAGAGGAATTAAAATATGTCATATAGTATTTATAAATGATCTTATGCTATTCTCTAGTGTAGAACCCTCCTCCCTCTAACTAATGGTAAGTTCATTAAACCATTTCTCAAGGATGTCATGCTTGAAAGTCAAAAAGGATAAAAGTAGGCTTTTATATTTCTTTTGATTATATGAATGTTGATCTCTTTGGCTCTGTATCTAGATTGAGTGTTCACTTACTCCTTCTAAATATATTGGTGCGGCTATTTTTACTAAGAAACTTAGATATATGGGCTATTTACCTTTGTTAAAATCGATTAAAAGTAGGGTTAACTCTTGGCAGAATAGAAATTTGTCAAATGTTGGCAAGTTTTGGCTAATTATGTTAATCTCGAGGAATGTTCATATATAATAAAGCTTTCGTTTTGTTCTCCTAATAAGAATTACCAAATAAAAAGAGAATATAATAAGGAATTGCCTATGGTTATGGAAAGTAGGGAGTTTAAAAGGGGCTACGATTAACTAGAAGGATATATTTCTTCCTAAGCAAGAAGGTAGGTTGGGTATAACTTTTGTGCAAACTATGAATATAACTTTGCTTGCTAAAATGATATAGAGGTTTTTTAATGGCAAGGAGGCTTTATTATCTAAATAGATGCATGAATATTATATGCCCTTGACTACTTTTTGGAAGCTTAACATCAATAGAGAGTACACATGATAAACTAAGAGATCAAATCTACCCATCTTTTGAAATCTTGATAGGGGATGGTGAACAAACTCAGTTTTACTTTGAAAATTGGTGCAATCTTGGATTTTTACAGTAGAGGGAGGACTTATTTGCACTCATTATAAGAATTCCCCTTTTGTCAAGGTGAGTGACACAATTTTTAGAGGGAATTAGTGTTGTAACTTTAGAGGAGTAGGCTAAATTATTGAAAATTTACCTTTATATCAGCTGAACTCAAATTATGATGACAAAGTCATTTGCGTAAGGGACCCTTCACAAAGGTTCAATAATAAATCTTTCTTATAGATATTCATACCTTATTCTTAAAAATTCCAACTGTTCAATCTTATTTGTACTAAATTGCTATCCCATAAGGCCTCATTCATTAGCTAGCTGATAGTGAGGCAAAGGCTACAGATAAGAGATAGATAAATTGTCAAATAGGCTTGTGAAATTGTTAAGAATTTGAAGCAAGAAATTAATATCTTCCTTAATGCCTTCTTATATTATATTTATTCTATTTGGAGGGTAAATAACAACAAACTCCACAAGGGCTTAGCTTTGGATAATTATGTAATGGCAACTAATACTACCATATGGATCAGGGAAATGTTAACGTCAAACAAAGCACATTTAAAAGCCATCATTTAAATGGATCTTAATTCGAACCTAGATTATTAATTGTAATCTTTCTAGCCTAACAATTATATAGTTTTTAAAATTTCAGCTAGTTAGCTTCTTCTAGCTAATTTGTTGCTTCCCCAAATAGGTTATAACTTATGATTCCTGTTTTTTATACTAATTTGCAATCTTCAAGCTTAGTTAAGACAATTCTTTCAATTTTTTTTAAAAAGGATGAACTATAATGGTTAATATATACTATGTAGTAATAATAAATGAGAATAAAACTATATCTGAGAAAAATATACAATCAACTTCAACATTATTATCAGAGGACTCAAAACACCTATTACAAACATGTTTATCAAAAAGAGTAAAGCAAAGTCCTTTAGTCAAATGATCAACTAATATTGATAATTTTTAAAAAACTAATATTGATAAATTAAAATGCATTATATTGTGATGCACCTTTTTATATAAGTGCTTTGATGTTCATATTTTGACCTCTAAATGCTTAGTCTATTTAATATTCTTATTATCGTTAATAATCAACATTAAAAAAAGATTATTACAATATAACTAGAGAGGTCCAACAATTGAATTAATCACAAACATTTCAAAAATCAAATTTCTTCACTAAATTACCTATGAAGCAGTCTATCTTTAACCAAATTACTTGTGAAGAATCCTTATAACGTGCAACAAACTTAATAAACATAATATGATACAAGTGTCTATTTGAAAATTTTCAAGAAACAACATTATGTAGCAATTAAAAAATACAACTTGATGTCAACTTCCTACCATTTGAACATAAAGCAAAATTAAAATATTTATACCTAATTATATCTAACTTCTAAACTTTTTATGTATTAACACATAATCCTTGATTCCTTAAATGTGTCTTTAAACTCTTTTAAGTACATATTGATGGTTTATCTGTGGTTAACTAAATATCTATCTAATAGTCCAATTGAAAGCAACGTCTCATCTAGAATACACCTAAGCATGCTTCAAACTACTAATTACATTGGAGTAAGGACCATTCTTACTACCTCTCTTTCAACTTCCTTCTTTGGATATTATGCCAAAGATAATAGTCTCCACGATACGTCAGTTTTTCACAAAGTTTATAATTATCTGTATTAAACTTTTGCAACATATGTTCAATGTATCTTTTTTCTAGAAAGACCTAAAAATTTTCAAGATTTGTTTGAACAAATTGAATAAATAGGACAAAAAACACTTCACCAAGAGATCTCATGTCAAAATGCTTGAGAAGAAGATAGTTAACCTAATGCAACATGTCTAAGTCATTTTGATACAAGCAAGACATCATCTTAATATAAAAGTAAAAAATGAACTTGTTTCATCTAATCTTATAGTGCAAGCATATATCAACTCTATTTCTCACAAAGACGAAAACAATAATTATCTCATCAAACTTCATGTAACACTAATAGGAAGCTTGTCTTAGTTTGTATATGGATTTTTTTCATTTACAAATTAGATGGAACTTTTCATCATTTGAAACCATTCAGGCTGCATTATATAGATGTCATAAAGGTCTCTATTTGATATACTTATATATCATAATGGACTACTCTTCCTTTGATTAATTTAAATGCATATTTGGAAGATACTAGAGAGGACATGACGTTAAAGTTCATTCCTTTTCTATCAGTTAAATTAACTAGCCTTAAATTGTTAAATCATACTGGTTGGGTTGGTCGTGCTAGGCCCGAGCTCAGGCCCAAACATAGACGGCCCATTTATAAATGGTGGTTGCCCACTTGAAAGGGAAGACCTAAACCTAGCAGGTATCTTTAAGATATAAATTGATTACCTCATCATGAGAAAGGTACGATTTTCAAGAACCCTATTATTTTTTATTCTCTAGCCTCCAAAACTCTCACAAAAGACTAACTTGAGCGTCGGAGGGGCTTACCGGTAGTCAATCCCCGACGTGCCTTCATTGTTTTGCAGGTGTTTCTGAACCAAAATCAACCAATCTTATGGATCCACGCAGCAGCGCCCAGCCCCACCAAAATCCGACTGAACCACATACATTTGAAGTGCTCTTTGATTTTATAAACCCAATTGCAACTAATACATTCATAATTTCAAGTTAAATCATTTTCTCACACATGATTATATTTTATAACTACATTTCATCCATCTTTGCACCTACATGATAGATAACATTTGAAAAGTAACTAACCAACATGTTCAATACAGTATTATTCATCACTCATATGGCACCATTAAATCCCATTTAACGGAAATATAGAAAAAAAGCTACATTAATAATGAATTGATACTTTATTGCTAGAGTGAAAGTTTTGCCAGTTAAAAGTTTAAATCAAATAATTTAAAAATATTTTTTTAATACTTCAAAAGCATGATTTGACTTCTATTTTAGTACATAAAAAAGACTTTTTACATAATTTACATATGATAAACATATATGCTTTCCATATTATGCAAACGTTTAGCAGCCAATTTGAACCTTGTGAATCATAACTTAGTTGGGTCCAGGCGTCTGGCCGTGAAACAAGGCTGGCGTTCTTTACAAAATAATGGACTCCTTAATCTCGCGCACATGTGCATATCCAAATTAGTAATGGTCTTACTATAGATAACACTCTGTCGACTTTAAGCCAGACAATGGTCAATACCCATCTGGCCATCTTAGACTCTTTTAGACCTTACTCACATAAACTCGTAACTTGCATTTAACGTGCAAACTCAAAACAAGTTTTCATTAGCTATGGCTTTCTAAGAAGGTCACTAAAACCAATCTTTATTAACAATTCAACAATCTTTTAAAAGTCATTAACCCAACTTTATTAACAATACAACCATATTTTACAGTTTACTTACACCAACCAAAACGCCGTCTTTGCAATTCAAACCATAGCAACCTTCATAACCTTGTTATGATTCACACTCATAACAAGGTGAGCTAATGTCATTAGCCCTCTTATTGGTTGCAACAATACACTTTACAGGAACTACATTGATTAAATCTGAGAGCGTCACCATTTTCTGGGTGAATCTCTATTGATTTGCATATGTTTCGATGAATTCTTGGTCCACCAGAGATAGAACACTGAGGAGATGATTACTGAACCTGCCATGCCTCCCACTACCGCTCCAAAAACTCTCCCTATCCTCTTCTTTGTTCCTCCGACAATGCTAGTGCCATCAGAGACTACAGAAAATACAGGTATATCAGGGGTTGGGAACAGTGGAAAAGTACTTGTCAAGTAGCTAGAATTTAAAGATGGAAACATAGTAAAGAAAATTGGACAATGTGGAGAAAGGAACCTTCAGAAACATGAATTGCTGACACTAGAGGTCCATACGTGGATTGATATGGAATGCAACATGTGCCCTTTCCAGCCCAGAAGAAGTGGATGTCCATAATGGTATTGGTGACATTTGCTTCGAATGTTTTAATCAAAGCTGTTTTGGATCCACCTGCCTCTTTTTGGATGTTGAAGTCCTTCAAGACTAATTTCCCCTGGAACAAGTAAGAAATTTTTTTCTCAATAACATTGCTGAGCACATTGACCAAGTAGAATAGTCGATATACAACATTTTTATCCGTCTTGAGCTTCCATAAATTGCTCCAGAAGCATATAAAAGTTTTCTGGCATTACCTGAATGTATACATCAAATAAACGCCTTCCAAGGCCTTTCCAAGAAGACTTCGTATCGTCCATTCCAATCTCTGCAAAGTGAATCTCGACATTGTATCGTCCATTCTTTAAATCAAGGCCGTAGTACCTCAACGAACTAGGCGAAATTCTTGCTGTCTTGTACAATTCAGACTCCAAAGTGTTTGTGATCTGGGTATCAGTTTTTGCAATAGAATTTGGTCCATTGGGATTCGAGATGAAGTTCCCTGCATTACTCACTGCCCATAGGTCACCAGGGCTTGTGTACAGAGAGGCAGCTCCCATAGTTTCAGAATCATCATCATAGTCAATGCCAGTTGGAGATACTTGGCCTGTGCCACCACATTTGATCGAAAATGAAGCTGCAATAGGATACACAAATTCAATGGATGGAAACAGAAGAAGTTGTAAATTGTATCTTGTACATGCATGAAATAATTGTATCATGTACATGCGTGAAATAAAGTTATACGGGCATAACTTCCAAACTTCTTTTTACTTACAGGACGGTATTTTGCTGCTGCATTTGGAATCATCTTGGAGACACTGTAATGCCTTGGAAGACTTGCTGTACCAATCATCATGTGCTTGGTGTCAGAAACTTGAGATGAAGAGCCTTTATGAAAATAAAAGCTGATGGAATTGGAATTGATACAAAAGTTGAAGAAGATAATGAAGGATTAAAGGTGTGGAAGAAATGAGACTCATGCACGTAATATTCTGGTCAAAGAATGCAAATTTCAAAAACCATCAATAAGATTCAGGAAAGAACCTTATACTAATACCAAATGCCAATCCCTAGCACCAATATTCAACTAAATGGCACCAAAATTATTAAGAGTTCTTCAAAAGTCCCACCTGTCCAGTAAGCCATTTGTGTTGACAGAAGTCCCAACAACACTCCTGAGAGTAATAATAAAGAAAAGGAATAAAATCATTACTTTGAAATGCTTTGCAAGAGCAGAGATGATGGTCAACTTACACTGACAATCCAACTTTGGTGAAACTGTGTGGCAAGTTTCCGGAG
Organism: Erythroxylum panamense; assembly: GCA_027123425.1. NCBI lineage: Eukaryota > Viridiplantae > Streptophyta > Magnoliopsida > Malpighiales > Erythroxylaceae > Erythroxylum > Erythroxylum panamense. The sequence goes on along the minus strand of JAOTIZ010000008.1, from coordinate 16,598,331 downwards.
AGGGGATTGAAAGAAACGTCTCTGCCAGGATTTGTAATCAATTAAAATAAATTTAGAGATAGCTGAAATAAACCTAGTCGTTAAACATCATCATTAGACTGTAGCACAATAGTTAGCTTCCAATTTCCCTAGCCTTCCTTTTACAGCAAATTCTTCATTGTGATTTCCCGTGGATCACGTCGTCTTGCTTAAGGTGATGTTTGTCAACTTCGATACAAATAATAAAAGAGGAGTAAGGTGTCACTTACACAGCAATAAGTTTGGAACCTACGATAGTGGCAGGAATTACTCCACTCAATTTGTTGCTTCCAAGATATCTGAAATGTATGACTGGTGTTATTTCTGAACATAACCAGGCTTGAGTATTGGGGAGACAATAATATGGAAGACTAAAACACACAACTTTTATGGCTTACAGATATTCTAAAGAAGAAATTTCTTGGAATGATGATGGGATTGAGCCTGTCAACTTGTTAAAACTCAAATCTCTGTCATGGCAATGTTATTGCAATAACAAAACAGAATCAGGAAATTTCACTGGCAGTTAATCATGATCAAGTCTTATAGTTAGTTAGATGGGGGAGAATATTCTAGTCTGAAAGTTCTAAATGAGGAAAGGAAACTACACATTCTATTTCTGTTTGAACTTTGACGTGACTTACAATAATTGTAACATGGAAAATGTGCCAATGCTTTCTGGAATCTGTTCAGAAAGTCGACAGTTCCTCAAGATCCTGAAAGAGTAAACCTTAAATAAAAGAACTGGTGTTAAGGCTCTGCATATTTAAAAGGGAATAGTAAGCTTACAAAATGGATAATCTTCTTTGATTCTGCAAGAATCGCAGAGAAGAATCTTCACCTTGAAGATCACCGATTCTCCTAAAATGGACAGAAGAAATTTAATATATGCAACAAAAGGATCGATGCACTGACAGCAAGCAAGTGAGACATGGAAATAACAACTACTCTAAAATGATAGAATCCTAAATCGAAGGCCTTACAGGTCTTGCAGATTGTTTAGGGCACTAAAACTGCTCGGGATTGGACCTTCAAGTAATGTGCCTTGTAGTCGTCTATTTTTAAACAAGAAATTCACGTAGATAAGATGAAGCCATCTCAAATAAAGGAAACACAAATGGAATTTTCATTCTAAAAATTCTGAGGCCTACAAGTCCTTCAGTTCTGTCAGAGTTCCCAAAAATGCTGGAAGCTTTCCTGTAAAGAGATTATCCGATGCCCATCTGAGATGAACAAGAATTGTTTAATATGAAATCACAGTCTACCCAATATCACTGCAGTGAGTGGATAGGGAAGTACAGAGTCTGAAGAGATTTCAGATTCGAAAGTTCTTGCGGAATCTGTCCGCCTACTCCACTGCTATCGATATATCTGAAAGAAAACATTTATTATTTGATTACTTCAGAGCTAAAACCATCAGTCGAATGTCTCACAATAGTAAAAGAGAAGGTTTAGATGTGATCATATCCTTGACCAGCCTTTGCATCAATAGTAGATGACTTACAGCTGCTGTAAGGAGGTCAAGTTTCCAAGGGATGTGGGCAATGCTCCATTCAAATTGTTTGAGCTAAAACTTCTGTACACAAATTAGACATGCGTAGACAAGAATACTATTACTCTAAAACTGTAAAGGTCAATTAGAAATCTGAAAATTTGCACATGACATCACTTAACAGAGAAATCAACTTGGTTAGATTTCCAAGTTCTTGAGGTACTGGACCACTTAGCTTGTTGATGCCCAGACTCCTGTTCCATTAGCGGTTATGTTACCATATAAATCTCAGAAGCTCTAAACATGAAAAATTCTTGTAACAGAAGTTTTCGATGGCAATTACAGGTATTCCATGTTAGACAATTGTCCAATTTCTGGAGGGATAGGCCCATTCAATACGTTTTGCCCCAGGTTCCTATAAAGCAACTCGGTAACTTAAAAGCTACGACGAGATATAAATAATAAGGAATTGTATGAACTAAGAATTGATGTATACAAGTCCATTAGCTGTTTAAACACGAACAGTTCTTGAGGTATTTCACCAGAAATGTCCAAAGCATAAATCTTCCTGAATCAATATCAACGTAAAAGAGGTTCTCAGCATGAAGGAACTTTTTACATAAGAAATGCGGATGATTATGCTAATGCTTATGATTCATACTGACAAGTGAGTGATGTGACAAATGTTGCCTGTGCAGGTACAAGCAACTCGAGGGTTGGCATTTTCGTTAGTCCAAGCTGCATTCTGGGTGCAGGGGTCAATGGTAATGTTCATTTTCCCTCTCAAATTCCAGTAATCTATCAATTTGTTGAGAGCAGTCACTGAAGAAAAGAAGCAAATTTCGCAGATATAATCATCTTAAAACTACTTATATTAGCAATATCACCTACTTATTAGAAATGGTTATTAACGATACGCATGAACAACCTTCGCTAGGATCAGTGGTTTGTCGTGCAGATACAACCTGAAGCACCAAAAGAACTAGAAGAAAGAAGCTCAAGAATCCCATTATCGAGTGGCAGAGCAGAGCTCAGACACACAGCGGAAAAAGCTAATCCAAGTGAACTGAAACTGATTTCCTAAGGGGTCGTCTTCTATCGGCTGAACCTAAACAGTCACACAGACGAAACAAAGAGGAGACCGGTTAGCACACGAATTAAAATGTCCACTCGACTATATATTTTCTTTTCCGCTGTTATAAAGCTAGATTCGAATCTAGTAAAACAACAACAAGAAAAAAGAGTCAAGAGGACAACTTTTCCATCTTAAACATTTAGTCATCTAAGCAGCAGTGCAGCACCCCAATCTTGACTGTTGCTTTTATCTTCAATAGGTTCTCGGCAAAGACGTGTGCGCTTTTACACAATAATGCAAGTTGCTTGGAAAATTTTTAAGGTTTTTGATAACGACATTGCCTGCAGAAATCTTTCTTTTAGTATTTATCAAGTTTTTCATAGCCAATGACCTTTTACAGAGACAGTGACCTTTTCGTCCCGCTTTTCAGGGTTCTTTCTCTTACTAACAACAACAGACAATAACAAAAAGACCCTTTTAAGTGAATTATTTAACCATTTCGTTGCTGATAATAGTGGTGGTGATAGAGACTCAAATTAAAAGGATAGACACATTGAAACATAAAACTTGAAATGGTCAACAGATGACTATGGAGAAGCGGCATGTTACAATAAAAATACGATTCCATGAATGTGAACTTTCTAAAACGGTCTAGCTTGGTGATAGTCAAAATTTCTCACCGTGTTTACAAGTAAACATGTTTTGTCCTTCCAGGAGGAGGAGAAGCATTCCGATGATTGCATTCCAAAGCTTACGCATCTAATCTGAGGAGTTGAATTCTTTTAATTGAAAACTTCAACCTTGAGACATGAAGGTGAAGATCCCTCTTTTTATTATTTTTTTCATAATAAATGACCAAAGAGTCGATATATTTTTAAGCGTAAACTAGCAGTTTTCCATCACTCACTCCTCCCGAACTCATGTCTTCATATAACAGGGCAGCCGCTCAGTTTACATGGTTTGAATCAGGGTGGCTTGTAGGCCACAGGTAAGATATTTGGCGGAGAAAACCCAAAAAAACCTGTGAGAATCAGTTGAAATAACACAAATGACAGTAAGAGAACCTTGGAATGCTTGACCTTTGCAATGAATGTCACTAACTTGAGCATCTGAGAGGTGAGGCCAAGAAATTTCGAGGCAAATGAAAGCTTAAAGAGGGAAGACGAGGAATTGCCCAAGTTAGGCGCTCTAATTAGATATCGGTGATTGGAAAGATAACGAAAATAATAAAGAATCAGAGTAGATATAATAATTATAGTTATGGTAGTTAATTATAACGAGAGAATAATACTATTATTATTGATAATAATTAGTTTTTTAAAAATATTAAAAAATAAAAATTTTTAAAATTTTATCTTACATTAAATTTTAGTATATTTTAATTAGTTATATTTAATTGCTAAAAAAGAGAAGAATGTATAATTAATTAATTATATTGTAATTAATTAAATTATGTAGTTCTTCTCTTGATGAAAGTGATGAAGA
>JAOTIZ010000008.1:16536243-16555670 GCA_027123425.1 Erythroxylum panamense | reverse complement strand
CAAAGCCCATTTAACCATTAATACACTTAACCTAACACATTAATTACATTAACTCTTACACCTAACATCTTTAATGCCATCTCATGTGCTAATTAATTTCAAGTTAATCATGCTAACTTAACTTACTTAATTAAGCTAATCATGCTTAATTTAAAAAAAAAAAATTGGGGCTAACAAACAAACTTCAACCTAATACCTGTCTTATTAAACATGTTCAAACTTACGATTAATGTTAGAACAACAATCACGCGTAACAATAATAAAGTCAATATCATTTTTGAAGAGTAAATTACAAAGTAAGTTAAAACAAACAAATAAATAGGTAACAGACACTGACATAATTTTGGAAACTGAAACAATATCCAAAAATAAAAAAATTGTGATACAGTTTGGTTAGCATTACTCTAACTATTTTAAACAAGATACTTGGTGCAGCTCTTTCAGCTATAAGCATCATTTCCCTATGCATAAACCTGCTTGAGTAGCTCCATAGGCATGATCCAGCTCTAGCTCCTCAGGTGTTGGTGTACAATCACTTACACCATCCATATATAAATAGTAAGGAATTACAATCAGTCACACCATCCATATATAAACAGTGAGCAACTTCAACAAATTATGACCTATTTTAAGATCACATACGCACAAACACAACAGAATTACCACCTATTTTAGCAAAAACATAAAAATAAAAAAGCAAGAGATTAAGGTGGAATCTTAGATTCCATTTAAATGCACATTAAGGTGATGTTAGCGCTATTGAAGCTATACGTGGGAAAGTGCAAAAAACTTAAGAAACTCAATTGCTCTTGCAACTCTATAACTTGCGTCCGGTTAAGTGTAATAGTGCAATACTACATCTTAGCTTGACTTAAACATGACTAAAGTAAGAATTTATAAGAAATAAATAGCAATGCTTCATGAACAACACTAATATCATCTCATGTACCTCTCAACTTTTGACTTAACCAAATAAGTAAACAGAAAGAGAGATATATACCCATAAAATAAAAACATCTAAAGTAAAAGAGCTAACATTAAATTAGGTAATTAAGCAATATTAACCAACTACATAGTCATAACAACAATTGCATACGTTAAGATTTCCTAGTAGTAGCTTTTTTAGCCATTAGTTTGATCCTTCTCCTAGGTTGAATTGTATTGGCAGTTGTACCTTGGGATGCTTGAGTTGTTGTTACATTAGTATTGAGAGGTTGTAACACTTGACATTGACCCTCACCCATCTATGGAGTATAAATAACCAATTATGTAAATATTATCATCTAATAACATATAAGTAGTATAAATATGAATTTAAATGACTTCTTATAAAGTAGGTATTCCCAATAACTTCCCCAAATGTTACTTCATATCCTCTACATTCCTATAAAAATAAAAAGAATTATAATGTTATATAAGTTTTTAAAAAATCTACAATTTTATATGTAAAAGTTAACCAACCATTCTCGTCTCTCTTCGTAATATAATCGATGCAATATTTAACCATGTAGATACAGATTATATTAATCTACCTACTTGATCATTACAAATATTGGATGAAGGGGGTTTAGTAGATACTGATTTTGGTGGCCTTCCTCTTTTTTGGTGTAGTATACACATTGAAGATAAACATATAGTCAACAATACTGAGTGAATAACAACACATTTATGACACAACTAAAATATGTATTTAAACAACTTTAAATTACCTTGGAGGATGATTCTTATTTTTGCATCCCCTTATATTGTGATCAATTTCATGGCAATGATGGCATCTCATAGCTACTCCAACCTTGCTCAATTTGTTATGATTTCGAATGCTAGACGAAGGGGTTTCAGTAGATATTGATTTTGGTGCCTTCCTCGTTTTTGTTGCAGTATACCCATTGAAGATAAACATATAGTTAATAATACTGGATGAATAACAACACGTTTGTTTCACAACTAAAATATGTACCTTATTAACTTCAGGTTGCGTTAGAGGTTGATTCTTATTTTTGCATCCTCTTATATTGTGACCAATTTCATGGAAATGATGTTATCTCATAGCTACTCCAACCTTGCTCAATTTGTCATGTTTTAGGCTTAACTTTATCAAGCTTCTAATGGACTCTTGTGGAAATTTGTAACACATAAACATTACTCTATGTCCTTTATCTTTGGAAATCCCTTTTAAAACTAGCATGCTTAATTCATCAATACCTATATCCTTTTTTCTTTTAATCTTACCCCCAACATATTTATTTTCTTACCTTTCTAATGAAATTCAAAATTTACAAAAATCTGCAAAGGGAATGTGTGACTAAAGACAAAATGGTAAATATTCCAACAACTAAGATGAGCAACAACTAAGAAGAAGAAAAAAAGCAACAACTAAGATAAGCAATTATATTCTCTCTATTAAAAGCAATATAATATACAAGAAACCATTAAGCTTACATATACACAAAAAAAACTTCCCACTTAAACTCTTCTGACATATTAGTTCACACACATTTTCAGATGCAAGGAGATAAGTAAAAGGCCAATATGATTACATCAGTATAATATAACCACTACATCATAATAATACACTCACATTTACAGATGCAAGGAGCTTCATAAAAAGCTAGTACTGCATCAAAATAATAGAAACTATAATGTTTAAACTGACTCAGGCGCCAGAAACATACCTTTATAAATTTCCTGAAGCTTTTTCAGAATACTTCACAACTTAGCATGCCTCACCTACTAAAACCATCATAAGTAATTCATTATGAGGTGTACAACGTAGAAAAGAATGTTTCCATAACATACAAGTAAGAAAATACACTCAAAATTTTTAGAGAAACAATGGTATTCAAATATGGTAACAAGTAATAAACGCAACCAACACACACCCCATCACCAACTTCACTTAACAGGCAACCCTTGGTTTCAAAATTAGCTTATATTGATAGTTTATTTATCAGTTAGCATATCCAATATATGCAATTTATTTGCTTGATAGGTCCACATAATCTATTCCTTTGAGTCCTTAACCCATTAATGTGCCATAAGTTGAATTTTGTTAAACGTTGGGGGAAATTATATAAATATATAATATATGTCTTAACAAATTTAATTAAACCTACCAACTAGTAATATTGTTAACTCTGACGCAATATGTTATGAAGGTTTAACTTGATATCCTCTATCAACTGATATGTTATGAAATATATTGATAGTTTATTTATCAAAACCTCTCGTATTCTAGATTTAAATTTCACGAATAACTTTTTGTCTTTTAAAACTCCTTCCTTATTATATTAAAAAGCTACATTTGATGTTCTCCCTTATAGTGGTTTCTCGTTATGAATAAATCATATCTCAATATCTCACAATAATTGTATTGAAAATTTGAAATATAGTCATATATATGTCTAAATTAATTAAGATTAGTGATAAATTAATAATAGTCATCTTAGCAGTCTCTTTACAATCAATTTGAACATTCAAAATACAACTATTTCCAGAAACTGTATTAAGGGAAAACTTTTTGTGGAAGCACAATTTCACTCAAAAGCATAACATTTTCAAATCATTGGGTAAATAAACAAATATCAAATTCTAATTTCAAACCATAGTATAACAACATATCATTTCATAAATAGCGAATAAAAAACAAACAATAATAGAGAGGGAGAGGAGAAATCATACCCTAGACGACACCACAGGAAATCCGGCAATAAAAGTCACAATTTCACAAACTTTTAGTTTTCGCCCAACGATGAAACCAGTCCCTTATGAAGCACCCACTCACAAAAGAACATTTGTTGGTTTGACGGAGCAATTCAATTTGCGATAGAAGAATAACCCATAAACGATTAAGGGTTTTAGTTTCGTATTTTTGGGGTTATAGACGGAGAAGAGATTAGGGACTTTAGTTACAGACTTTTGGGGCTATCAACAGAGGAAAAGAGAGTGGCATTTGATAATAAGCGAAACGACATTGCTCTACTAAAGCTAAGAAATGACATCGTTTTGCTAATTAAGCATCCTCCTCTTAATGACGCTAACGTGTCTAATTAGTGGGGTCAGTGATATGTGATAGTGTCATGTTAGCTAAGGTAATGATGAGATTAACGTCGAGCTAGAATTGAAAAAATTGAAAGTTTCAGTATTTTATTGTTACTTTTTAAAGTTTGGATTATAACTAAAATTTGACAAAAGTTAGAGTTTTATTTAGTAATTAACCTTCATAAAGTGAACGAAGACTGGCTGGTCCTTTAAAAAGAAAAAACAAAGAGAAAATAGAACAAGCAATTAGCTTCCCAGTAATAACAAGAAAAAGAAAAACTAAGCTAGCGACGTTTGGTGGAGATGCGGGCAACTCGGGGAGTCATTATCTCCACAAGATATGGTTAATCTAAAACTATTTTCATGAGAATATATAAGAAGTTTCAAAAACAATTATTTTAAGTTTACTAAATAAGCTGACATTTATAGGTGAAATTCCAATTCAACATCTCATACTATCCTAAGTTATAGTATTAATGTGTTGACATCAAAACTTTTCGTACCCTATGTCTGAGGGGTTTGATTCTATACTTTAGTCCATTTAAACCTTAATCAATTATGTAGATTCAGATTATATTCCACACTTTCCGTCTGTAGTTATCGTGTTATTTAGATCACCCAAAAAGAAGATTATGTCCAAATGTGAGAACTCCTATTATGAGAAAAGACATTTATATTTCATACACAATTCTGCATTCCTGCAATTTAATTTTGGTAGATTTGCATCTTATTATGATGTGAATCAAATTACTTTCACCGCATCAGGCTTTGTAGGAGAACAACTAGGAGAGTCTCTCGAAGACTGCTTTAATCCCAAATGGTAGGCTAGCTGCCTAACCACGACTTAATTTAATAAACACTGTACCTCATTTTTCTTCTAAACTATAACTATTTTTATTCGAGCAAACACTGTACGGTATATATATGGCTAGTTTTTCACTCTATAAAAAGAAGCACACGTCTAATTGTACGATTAGTCTGCCCTCCATCAATCCAGTTCAACCATTCCTTTGTATCTCTAGACGTTGCACAGATTCCACGAAAGTCCTGGAAATGACATTAAGTTGTTATGATTTTGGTCATATGTGGCCACCACATAAGATCCTATAAATTTTTACGAGGACACATATATGTATTATCTCCTTTGTTAGACACACGATATAATACTAATTACCGTGGTACAACCTCGTAATTTGATTTTAAGAGGTTAAAAGGTAAGCAATTTAGTTCGTGAAATCGGAGCCATTAATTTAATTATGAAAACCGAACAAGAGCAAGATGACTTGCTTTGTCACTTAAGTTTCTGAAAACAGGAAAGCGAGTACTTCGTATGAGATTGTTTTCTTTAAGTTTAAGAAAACATTCAATTGAGAAAATGGTATTTGAGAGTAAGAAGTAGTATACGTACTGCCATGGAACGTCTCCTGCGAGTAGCCAGTCTCCGTCTTTATCTTGGTATGTGATTATGTAACATGCAGATCCATTCCCATGTTTTTGGACTGTGCAATGCAAAGTAATGCCCAAAGACAAAAGAGATCAAAAAGACACAGACCTCGGATTGACGCCTTGATAAAATAATGTAAAAGTTAGAGAAACCATACACTTAGCAAACATGGAGATGAGGGATTTTGAGAGTGCCTGATAAGAATTGTAGAGCTTTAAATTGATCTTCCTGGTTATTGGCACTCCGTCCATCTTTACCTTCACATACATCGACTTCGATACAACATTTTCTTCTCTACGTATTCGATTGTTCACAACACGATCACCTTGGTGCTGGTGAAACAACTTCTTCCTCCATGATTTTATGGGTGGCCATCCCACAACATGATCTTCCGCTGCTTCATTCCTATGATCATCAAATAGTCAAAATTTTGTTTCGTTTATCTTCTAAAATCAATTTATTTTCACGTATATATGTAAATTCTAGGTGTCATGAACTTTAAATAAAACATCTGCGCGAATCTACCGAAGAAGTTAACATTTGATACGAACATGACTGATGAAAAGATTTGGAATCGATATATAGGGAGCATACTTCTTGAATTTGCAAGAAATTATTTTCTTGTCTTCCACGCCGTCGTCTTCCTCGTTAGGCTGGCCACTCCAGACAAGCAAAGGAAAAGCTTTAGCTTGTGATTCATCTTTGATCCTGTCAAACGCCTCTCTGAAGTTGCGTTTCTTGTTTAAGCAGCCTTCATGTCTCCGTTGTTGGAAGCTGACTATTTCTTCGGACTCCAAACCATTCTTATTTAGGTGGGAACGGCCTTTGCTAAGATCGTAGGTTGAGAGGGAAAGGCATAGTTGAAGCTCCATTTCGTTGCATGTAGCAATTAACCAACAAAGCACACAATAGTTGATAATAAACGAAGCAAGGAAAAGGAACACGAAAAGAGGTTAAGCTTCAAGCTTAAAATGAACGGAGTTTCCGACTTTGGAACTGTGAAGCATATATACAAGAGGGAAGGAGATAAGAAATTGACCATTGTCATGTAGAATGGAATAAGCTGGGGACCACAGAGAAGTTGGGTCGGCGAAAAGACTAACAAAGATATGGACAGTTGAGGAAAGAAGCAACGTACCAGGACAGGTTAGCTCGGTCTTTCTTCTGCGTCTTGGCCTTAATTTGTGTCTCTGTGCTCAACAACTTTACTTGGCCGTTTTTATTGAAAAAGTTAATATTATTAATGCCTGAGCTACGAATTGTCAAACTCATTGCGACTAACCATGAAACAAAGTTGGAATTTTGTTTTGTACGATGCTGGCTTTCATATAGAATTGGGAGAGTTTCATTTATAGTGGCTAGATCATTGAAGGTACGTAATGCCACCGATCATTTGGTAATACATCTTCTGTTTAATATTATCCTATCTTATTTTGTCCATAAAATCTCAACCATTTATTTTGTAGGACTCACGCGGGATACACGCAGGACCTACACAGAATTTATATAAATAAACGGCTGAAATTTATTGGACACAATAAAATACCATAATATTGGACAGAAGATCTGGACTCGTTCATCCTCGAATGCCTTGACGTATTGGTTGAGGATCACATCAGAACTTGGTAAATAATTTGAATAAATATGTTATCAATTCTCTTGTTCTTATGATGATAAGTCATCTCATTTCCTTTATGACTTGCTATTGAATTTTGTAAATTGGTAGGGGAAATCATCATGAAGATTTAGAGGCGTTCCATCTACAAGATATTACTATTTAGCAATGCTTAATTATAGTGCAGTTCTTAAGTCTTGATTACAAAACCTGACACAAAATCTCAGCACATGATTTCATATGTAAAAATTGTCCATTATGTTTGTCAAACATATCATGATGCATGTACTCGACGCTCCATGATAATCGCTTCTCAAACATTCTCTTCATCTTCCCTATTGATTATGATGATACTAAGCTTGCAACCACCTTCCATTATTATATAAATATATTACAATCGATTCCTTCTGTCGGATTTCAGTTCCACAATTGTAAGCCAATAATATATGTGAGAGAGCATAGAATCGAATCGACATAGACAATCAACTAAACAATTAAAAAACTATGTTTGCCACATGTTTCCCTATTGTTGATTAGGTGAGGTCACATAGAAGGACTGTGAAGGCTGTTCCAACGTAAGAGGACGTGCTTGGGCATATGTATATCCTGATCCTGAGGATGGCAAGCTTGTGAAGTTCACGTGCATGCCAGGAGGGGCATGGCATGCTCTATGTAGGTCGGGCCTGCAGGGCTCTGTGTGGTTTAATATTGGACACATCAACTCAACAATCAAGCTTTCTCCGTGGAGAATCTGGCGCTGGAAGTTCGCGCTCGTGTGGTGGAACCCCAACAAATTGGAACATAATTTACTGTGGTTTTGGCTGGCATTCATGAATTCATTAGAACACGCCGTACCCATCTGTGACTCTGCTGTCTGGCTAGAATTTGACAAACGGTGAGATTCAATGGTTGATAATGATGCCGTGTTAAAGAGTAAGCTTCACCACTCAACAACGTATATGTAGGAAGCCCACATGGTCGCGGCCAATTTGGGAGTGAACAAGATCTAGCATTTGTGGTAACGAGTAATTATTTTCTTCAAATTAAACTAATTAAATCAATTCCATCTTTCCAATATTATAAAATGAAAAGTTTGGTTTCTGCTATACAAAAGGGGGAAGCATTCATTTATCCAATTAAGAAAACAAAGCGTATATTATAGTTGCTTTTAAAGAAATCGCTGCTAGGAACGTTTTAATTAGCTAGGGATATTCACTCCTTTTAGCATTAGGATAACATAACAAAAGTTATTACTTTATGTTAATTGGCAATAAAAATTTTAGTAGGTACTGTTACCCAAATATATATGGTTATCTAAAATAAAATATTAAAAATGGAATTTTAACATGTTAAGGGATCTCCCAAGCGATTACAAAGATAAGTATATAGATAAAAATTAGTTTATACATACGAAATATTCATTTATCTTGAACGTCACTCCATAGATTTAGAGGCAAACAAAATGAATTCTTAAAGTAGGGTATCACTATATTGTCAAAAAAAATAAAGTAGGGTATCACTATCGAATTAAAGTGAGGAGACAGGAGGCCCAGTGTACATCGAAAGCATTGGTTTCTTATCCCTTAGGAGGTAAACGTGAGAAGAAGAGGAAACGTATCCGAGGAGAAAGGTGGTGTTTAAAGAGAGACCACCTCCATCTAGTGAGAAAGAAACACTTGGATGCATGTCCACAAGTCGAAGTTAGTCGAGTGTTCACGGATCAGATTCACTTGTATTAAAACGGACGATAGGTAGGTTCCATCCTTTGGTCTTTAACAAAAGCGAGCAGTGGTTACTGTGGTTGGACATTCAAGCAATCCTCAAGGATTTCCATTTCATGTTAGGCACACGGGGGGAAGTATGGGGCCTTCCACAAGTTCTGTTCGCTTCCACTGCCGTATTCAGTGCACATCCCAACAAGTGGGAATTTTTCTTACCTCCTCTCGTGCTCATGCTTCCTCCACCAAGGTTGTAGTTGACGGTGTCTTTAAGATGTGTAGACCCATATCTTCAAGGATGTTTATCACGATTCACGATGATGTTTCAAATTAAAATTATGAATGATGAAAGTGATACACCAACTTCTAATTCATGATTATTATTAAACTTCTACTAATTAAAGTGAGTCAATATATTTTAAGTGAATCTATATATAATCAAAATATCATAATTCAACTTAAAATTTTAAAACAATAAATTATGAACTTATCTGGTTTCATTTCATTTTTATGTCTCTTTTCCATACCAAACTACTTTATTTATAAATATCTACGATTTCATTTGTAAATTTCTAATAATAAAATACTATCAAAATATTAAACCCTTAAGCATGTTTAACAAAAATGTTACTGCTTATTTGAACGCTTTTCTAAGCCGAACGAGTTTGTTACAAATCAAGAGTTATTTTTTTTTTATAGAAAACACATTACAAGATCATGAATCCAACTAATAAGGAATAGAGGAATCTCAAACCTAGTATCAATAAAAAAGTTCTTTAAAAAATTCACTTTATATAGGCCTAGCTTCACTAAAGATTGCGACTTGAATCATTACACTGCCCTGATAATCCTATGTGGGCTCATCAAATTTGATGGATTAATTATGTCGAGTTACCATCGCGTACTCTAGGATAAGAAATAATTATGCCTTTTATAATGAATCTTTTTGAAGAAATACTTCGTCCCTAGATAAGTCAAAATTTTTCTTCATCTCTAATCGGCACCATTAGCGATACCAACTATGTTTCGATTGTTAGATAGAAGAATTAAATGCCAAAAGTTTATAATTAATGGTACCAATAACAAGAATTTTTCTGTCACAGTTATCAATTACAAAAATTGATACACTAATTATAAAAATGAGATATGTGGTTTTAAAGTACGAACTAGGTATAAGTGGTTTTTTTATAAGATTGTTTTTATCTCAAATCTACTTTTTTAATATATGGAGAATACATTTGCTTGAAATGTCATTTTGATTCTCGTTAATAATGTAATCTGGAGAGGAAATATATAAGTTTGAACTCACTGATCTTGAGATGGAAGAATTAGTTATTGAAGAAACAATTTATGTCAAAATAGTATATCTTTTGCAATGAATCACCAGTTTTATCACAAAATAAGCGCTTAACATCTTTGATGATAAGTTTAAATAATCATTCTAAAACATTTGTTGTTTGTATAATAATATAAATGAATATCATAATATTGTTATCTTTTTTTAATAATATGATATAGTAAAAAAAATATTTGATTATTGTGACAAATTTGTATGAAAAATTAAATGAAATGAATTTTTAAAGTTACAAATAGTAACATTTTATATCAGTGATATAAAATGTTACTATTTGTAACTTTAAAATTTCATTTAATTTTTCACATTTAATGAATAGTTTTGGTATTATCATAATAAAATTTTAATTACAAATTAGTAATGTCCTCGTAAAATAATAAAAATTAATGATATGTTATGACAAACTCAAAAACTTAATAGAGAAAACGAAATTAAAATATTTAAATTATAATAATATGTTATTTGAATTTTTTAAAAAATTTCTTTTTATATTCAACAATATAACATAGAAATGCACACATACTTTAATTAGTTGCAATTGGTTATAATATAAGCAAATTAAATCTAATAAATCTATCATAATATTAATAAGGATGATTCATTCATTTCAATTATCAAACTTTTAAAAGTATATGCTTTTAGCAATGAACTATTAGGTTCAAATATCTTCCTTTGTAAAAAAACAAATATTCAAAAAGGAATAAAGATAATAATGGCTTGGGTTAGTGGAGAGACTTTTGCTTTTCTTTAAAATAGCTTTTAGTTTCTTTGTAATTTTTACCCCTTTCTAACCCAGATCTCTTTTCAAGCTTTTACTCCAGTACGTGTTTCTTCATCTAGTTTGTGTCTCGTTCTTTTCCTAGGTATTTCTTCACGTGTTCCTTTAGTTAGAATGTGTTGGTGAGTTGGCGTCTTTCTGAACCTTTTACTTCGGGCATTTTAGTTTTTCCATCTTTTGTTATTTCTTACCATACTCATATTACTGTTTGGGAGCTGTATAAACTTTTTGCTTCCTAGTTATATGATGTTTCCTTATTAAGCTTTAATTCAAAGAAATGTCAACACCCAAAGCCTGCACAACAAAGAAATATTTGTTAATAAGGGCAATGAACTAGTAAAAATTCGTAAGACCATTTAGGAGGATAACTCATTGTCTCCTACGGTGGTGTAAATAGAGAAAAAAAATATGGATGAGTTTAGAAATTGAGAAAGAGCATATATAATGGATCCAAAGCTTTCTTTATATCTATGATCTTGTGGAATATCAGGATAATTAATTTCCTTAAGAAACAACAATACTTAAGAGATTTTGTGTTGGAAAATAAACCTGTTATTTTTGGTATGTTAGAAACAAAGCTCATTCATAAGAGATTTTTAAAACTAAAGTTGAAGGGTAACTATTAGACTTTTATGTCTAATCATCAGCAGTATTAGTATGGAAGAATTGTGATAACTTTTTATTTTAGAAAAATCAAGGTCAGTATGGTGCTAGCTACTAATCAAATGATTCACCTTTAAATTTGTTTTCTCTGAGAGAATGTGAATATAGCCATCTAATTTATCTATGACTCGAATTATGCTTCAAATAGCTGACTTATGGGATAAGTTGAGAAGTTTCAAGTCCATATCTAAGGTTCTATGGTTAATATTAGGAGACTTCAATCAAAGATTCTAAAATTCTCAGGTTAATATTAGGAGACTTCAATCAAAGATTCTAAAATTCTCAGGTGGAAGATAATATGTACTTGAAGGATTTCAAAATTGAATTTAGAGTGTGGAAAGGATCTGACAGTTGCTAGCCTAAAATTTGAGGGCTATTTGCTCATATGAAGCAATAAACAAAGCTCAAGGTAGCATATTTTTTTAAATAACTTGACATGACACTTATAAATGAAGATTGACTAGCACAATTACCTATAAGTAAAGAAATTTTTACGAACCGTTGATTTTCTTGACCATTCTCTTATCATTATATAGTATTTGTTTTTACTAATAAAAGAAGTAACTACTTTAGATTCAAAATTTTTTAATAAAAGAGGAAGGTTTTGGATGGAGTTATCCTCAGCAAAATATTGATACTTGCCAAAATATTTTCTCTGCTAAATATAGGTTAGTTAAAGCTTAGGAGGAGGTCTATAACTCTCCAAAGGACTCTCTCTTGATTGAGAAAGGGAAGTCAAGCTTATTTTATTATAATAAAGTTATCTCTAATTATAACTCTCTATTGAAATAAAGAACTCAGTTGGATTACCAAAGATGGGGGATCAAAACTTTATCTTCTTCCATAAATCCATCTTATCAAGGAAGAATTATAATAGAATCAGTTCTCTGATTTGTAGTAATGGAGGATTAGTGCCTTCATAGGAGGAATTAAAATTGGAGGCTCTAAATTTCTTTAAAGACTCATTAGAAGCTTATTTGACAACATGGTCATCAATTCAGTTGTTGAGTTTCTTCATCAATAATTAACTCTCATAGGAGGAATTAGAGAAGTTGAATATCTATGTAAATGTTTAATAGGTGAAACAAGTGGCTTGAAATTAATATAGAAAAAGCATTAGGTCTAGATAGGTAAAATGGAGGCTTTTATTAAAAAGCATGGCCTTTAATTAAAGAGTTAGTAACTAATGCTATTTTGGAACTCTATGAGAAGGGGAAGCTACTTAATGAAATTAATAAGACCTTTATATGTCTCATTCCTAAAGTCCAAAATCCTAGATCACTCAATGAATATAGGCCAATTTCTTGATGCAATCACTCATACAAAATTATCTCAAAACTATTGGCAAATATACTAAAGAAGGTGCTAAAGCTAAGAACTAGTAACACTCAAGGAGCCTTTATAAAAGACAATTTAATAAGGGACAATGTTCTTATAACTCAATAGTTGTTTAAAGGGTACGTAAGGAAGAATTCTCCTAAGAATTATGCTATAAAAAGGATTTTCATAAACTATGTGATTCTATTAGTTGGAATTTCATTCTCTAACTATTTGAGGAGTTTGGTTTTCATAAGAGATTCAAATTTTGGATCAAGCTTTTTATCGCTGCAACCTTTTATAGCATGTTAATTAATGGAGAACTAACTAAGTTGTTTAAGGGTGGTAAGGATTTGAGGCAAAGGGACCCTTAGTCACCATACATGGTCATCCTTTACATGGAGGCCTTTGTTAGATTGTTGAGGTTCAAAACAAAGAAGGATCCTAATTTTAGATACCATAGCAGATTCAAGAAGTGGAGTTGATTATCCTCTCTTTTACTAATAATTTGTTGATATCTTCTAAAGCATATGAAAAATTAGTTAGCATTCTAATTCTTTCAAAGAGATCTCATGATTAGCAATCAATAAGAATAAAAATCAAATGATTGTAGCCACTAGTGCACTTTAATATACAAACTGGTTATTAATAATTTCTAGTGTCTAAATCAAGCAATGACCTTTTACTTATCTCAGTCTACCCATTTCCACTAAGAAGTTGCAATGAAGGGAGTGTATACCTCTTATAGAGAGAATTTAACAAAGAATAACTTATCGGTGTAATAGAGAAATCTCCTTTATAGGGATATTAATGAAATCATTAATCAATATGCTATATACCTATTGATCTTCTTACATTTTTTATCCAAAGTCCTAGGTAATTCTATAGAGAGAATGATGAAAAGCTTACTACAGATGGTGAACCATATATTAAAGTACGTACAAACCTAAAGTTGGTTGGCTAGATATATGTAAAATAAAAAAGGAAGGAGGGTTAGAGATCAACCTAATAAATACTATTAACAAGATCCCAATGTATAATTGACTACACTACATGAAAATTGCAAATTACTAATAAAAATTTTCCTACAGAAAAAATTCCTTAGTAAATTAACGACAGAAACTATTTTTCATAGGTAAATTTCTCGGAAAACACGTATTTTGCGACAAAAGAATCTTTCGTTAAAAGAGGAGGGAATTTTATCACCAAACTTTGCTAACAAAATTTAGCAATGAAATAGTGAAAGTCGTTGAAAAAATAGGCACCAATGGTTACAGGTAAAAATTACGTATGAAATTTACTAACAAAAAATTTACCGTAGGTAATTTCCTAATGGAAATATGTTTCCATTAAAAAATTCCCGACGGAACTTTAAATGCCAACGTATGATTGGGACGACAACATTGCTTGAGTTTCAAAAGAGGGGAAAAAAATAAACCCCCTTCTAGGACTCGCGATTCTAGCTTATATTTCCATCAGAAAATTCCTAATGGAACTTAAAACACCAAAATATGGTTGGGACAACATCGTTGCTTGAGTTTCATTAGAGGGACAAAAATAAACCCCCTTTTAAGACTCGTGATTTTAGCTTTCTCGCGACTAGCAATTTTTTTATGATTTGCGTTGTGATAGCTTATGTCCTTTTTCTCATACTTGCTTTAATCAATTTCCACCCTTGATAGCCCAAAAATTCAACGAGGGGAAGTTGTGGGGATCCAAAGACAAAGGTCAAGCTCAATCCTAGTAAGAGTTGAAATCATGCCCTTTTTTCATTTAAGGACATTATATTTCCTAACTTATTAGCTATTCTCTTACACTCATTATAATCGTTTGCACCATAACTTCTTTGGAATGTATCTTTTTACAATGTTTTAAGCTTTCTCGATGATTAAGCTGCCTAGATCTAAGGTTTTTTATTTGGGTTTTATGTTTCTAGTTTAAAATTCCCTTTTGGATATGCTTAGGCCACCAATTTAAACTTGACTTGTAAGATGATGTAAAAACATTTGGTAATATCAGGAACTTGTTATTTTTAGTGATTCTTCATCTTTTTGACCATCGTAGCTAGTGATTTTATGCCTATTATTTAGGCTATTATGACCTGCTATGCTTATGGAGATTGTTTTGTATTTGTTAAATTCATCAATATTGGCATTGTTGTTATTATCCTTGCTGCTTTTTTGTTAGTTCTAAACCATTGTTATATGTTCCTAATTTTTTATTTTTAAGTTCATCGATGTTGGTATTGTTGTTATTAGTCTTGTCACCATTGTTATATGTTCTTGATTTTGTAGTCAAGGTTGTGTCCTGATTTTGCCAACAATTAGGTTATTGTTAGGTCCTAGGAAAATTGATCCACTGTACACTTCATTGGCATAACTCTTAGATACCCTTTTATAAAATAAAAATTTTGGGATATTTTTCCTTCCATTATTTCTTTATTTCTTTATTGTTTTGTTATAGACTATGGAATCCAATTTCATTACCTAATATTAGTTCTGAAAATGAGGTTTATACTAAAGAGAATAAAATATATGTTTGAACTGCCTCACTATTTCATTTTCTTAATTCTTTTTTCTTTAGGTTATTCAGTCATGATTTATGCTGAGTTTTGATTCTTGAATCCAATGGCTATTGCAGTTGGATGTCTTTAATGTGCCTTTAGTTCTTTGTCTTAGTTTAATTTTTGTTTTGTTATTGGAGTCAAATTTAGTAGATTCAGTAATTTTTTAATGTAACCTGGACATGATTGTGCATTACTGCAGTCTTAAGATCTATTTTAGTTGCTTATGTACTTTATGCATATGTTGCTTTTTATTTTATTTGAGAAATTATGCCAAATCTATATTCAAGTTGATTTGTCGCTCAGATTTTAACATGAACTTGCCATTCACCTTGCTTAGTCATCTTGTTTTGAACTATATGAAGAATTTCCTGTAAACTTTATGAGAAAAACTCTCAATAGGTACTCCAAGCCATAGATAATTGTCCTGAGAATTAGGATCTGGGGTTTAGGAAGGTCTTTTGTTTAATAGTTACTCTAATCTTGGTCTTTTATTTAATAGATTAAACTTTTCATTTTGTGAACTGATTCCCAACCCTAAGTCTCATACTATCGTCTACATAACACTTTCAGTGCTTTGATTAGCAAAATGATTCTTACCTTTATTGTAACTAGCACATCAATAATTTTTTAATTGAATCCTACTTGTTGTATAGAGTTCAATTTGATGAATCATAATAGTTTTAACTCTCTTTCAATTATGACTATACATTTTTTTATTCATACAACTATTGTTTTATTGATTGGATGGAGTGAAGTTAATTTCTTTTTTTTAGATTATGTTGGTTGCTGTTAGGGACTTGTTACATATTTTGTATTGTCCATTTTTCATTTTAGCTAGATATACTACTTCAATCATATTTTGCTAGTTTATTTGACTAGCTGTAGGCTTTTACAATATTTGATAAAATTCTGGAAATATTTGGACTAGGTTATAACTTGTGTGGGTATTTTCTACTACACATTATCTGTTTTATTTGTTGTCTTTACCACCCCTGTACTAGGTCTCTCTCTCTATCGGGTGTTCATTTCTACATTTCTGGAGTATAAAGGTACTCACTTTGATGTCTATTTTTTCAAATTTATTTTTTAATGTATGTGATTATTCATGTTAATAATTGAAAATGAGTTTTCGTTTAATGTTTCTAAAGCATGATTTATTCATCTACAAGTAAACATCTTGATCATGTAATGCTTAGATAACTGCTTAGATAAAGAAACAGTGTAACTCTATTAAGTCCTCTCTAAATATTTTCATTAGTTAGTTGATATGAATGGTAGATACTTGAAATTGACATCACTTGCAACCTAAAATATTTCCCTGTCATATGACATTACAGAAATTTCACATATGCTATAATACAATCCGTTCTTCTTGTGTTATTGTTAATATGTAAACTAAAGATAAAATGATATGGATACTATCATAATGATTATTATATCTAACTTTGAAATAAGTTTTTTAAATAACAATATATATATAGATGAATAGCACCTGATGGTTTCATTAATCTTGAGTTTGTTGAGAGACTTTAAGCTTTTATTGACTATGCATGTTCTCAATCTGTAAATATGGTCTGAAAATCAGATGTCCATATAAAAAATGCAAACATCTTCATTTTCTTCCTATTGATGAAGTGATTCTCCATTTTTTAAGAAAATGGTTTGTTCCAAATTATTTTGAGCGGACAAGACGTGGGAAGCCATTAATTTGTAGCACCTTAAAGGGTAATAAAGTAAACTCATCAATAAATGTAGATGAGTTTGAAGTGGAGATTGGATTTATAACAAATAATGTGGGTGTAATTGAAAATATTTATACCCAAATGATTTATGATGCAACCAGTTATACCTTTCAGGAAAATATGGAAAATCTTGAAGAAAAACCAAACCCAAATGCAAATTTTTTTTTTCGAATTACTAAAATTAGCTAACTAAGAATTATGGCTAAATTATGAGACCATGACTCAATTATCTTCAATTGCTCAAATATTAAACATAAAGTCTAGATAAAATTCTTGCTTGGTATAATGAATCATTGCCCCCTGATCGTAAAATGGTTGATAATTTTTACAATATGAAGAAACTTATTAAAGGTCTCATCTTACCAATTGTTGATTGTTGCAATTTGAGATGTATGTTCTTTTGAGGAGATGATGTGGAACTACAAAAATGCAAATTTTGTGGTCAATCTAGGTTCAAGTTAAGAAAATGTATTATAAACTAGAAATTAGTACCTTGGAAGGGATGTTTTATTTCCCGCTAACTCCGAGATTTCAAAGACTATATGCCTCTAATTTTACTGCATCTCATATGAGATGGCATAATGAATATGAACGGGAAGATGAAATAATGAGCCATCCATCAGATGCATTAACATGTAAACATTACAATAACAACCAATTTGAGTTTGCAATTAAAAGTTGAAATGTTAGTCTGGGATTATCGATAGATGGATTCCAACCTTTTGGTCAATCCGTCCAACAATATTCATAATGGAAAATCATAATTACTCCTTATAATTTGCTTGCATGATGTGTATGAATGAGGCATATATGTTCTTGACAGTGATTATGCTAGGGCCTACAAATCTAAAGCATAAAATTGATGTACTCTTATAACCATTGGTATTTGAATTGCATCGTCTATTAGAATTTGGTGTGGAGACATATGATGTTTCTCTTAAACAAAATTTTTTGTTGAGAGAAGCTTTGATATGGACTATTAGTGTTTTCTGTGCGTATGCTATATTGTTTAGATAGAGCACAATAGGGAAATTGGCTTATCCTTACTGTGGCAATGATTTTAATGCATTTTATCTTCCTAACGGGGGCAATTGATAACTACAGGAAATTTCTTCCTCCAGATCATCAATTTAGATGCAATAAACAAAAATTTATTAAGAATAAGATAGTACAAACAGCACCTCCCCCCATAAAATCAGTGAAGAGATATTACAGGAGATTAATAAATTAAGGTTGCTAAAAGTTACAGAGCTTGAAGCTGAAGAAGTTAATAAAAGCATTAGTAAAAACTTCAGCTGGATAAAACTAGGTATCTTTTGGAATTTTTCATATTCAAAAACCAATTTGATACATAATAATCTAGATATGTGATAAGTATAAATTGCATAATGTTTTAGGGCATAGTTTGATATGTGATTAGTTATTAATTCAATCATTTGGTCTATATTTAGGTTAGAATTGTGTTAGTTTATTAATTATTTATGTTTTAAAAGTTTTATGGGTTCGGACAAGTCTTTGAGCTTAAATATTATGTTTTGGAGGTACCTTGATATGTTTGCTAGTGTTTCAAGGTCAACATCGAAGAACGGAGGAGTTTTGGAGACATTCGGGCCAAAACAACGACCCACGATCATAGCATGTTAGGCCACGATCATGACAGAAGCCCAAGGAATGACCCACAATTATGGCATGCATGCCACGATTGTGACATAAGGCTCAGATATGATCCACAATCACTGCGGCCTGCATCAAGTAGATGCACAAACACTCACTAACGTCAAGTTTTAAAGGATTTTTTGGACTTTTCAGACCCAAAAAATTGTAGGGATACACAAAACATAAGAGGAAATAAAAAAGAAAAAAAAGAGGCAGAGAAAAGATCTTTTTCCATTAGCCACCTTGAGTAACCCTAGAGAGAGATAGTTAAGAGATAGAGGAAGAGAAAAAGGAGGAGAGAAGAGAAGAAGAAGCTGACTCGAAGAACCTCCTTGATCAGGAGGTTTCCCAACATCGCTACCTCCCATCATCCATTTTAGATTATATTTCCTATTCTTTTCAGTTTTATTATTGTATGGAATAGAATTGATGTTGGACCCCGAACCTTGAAGCGAAAATTAGAAATATAAAAATAAAAGTATATGAGTGTTGTGTATATAATTTGTGTTATAGATGAATATGATTCTAGAATGTGA
>JAOTIZ010000008.1:16486491-16512036 GCA_027123425.1 Erythroxylum panamense | reverse complement strand
AATATCAAAACACCGAATTCCTCATGTAGGGAACCATGATGACTTCAGGTCAAAGGACTAAAGTCAAACCATATTAAAAATCACTAATGACATGAAACCATGTAGTATTCTTTATGTGGGTCAGTCCAATATATGTTCTCTAACAAATATCTATGTTTCTGATTTGATATCTCATATCCATGATCAGTAAAACGTGATCATCAACAAGAATACATATTAGCCTTAATTTATTATTGTTCCACCAATAATGATCGATCAGGGACATTCTAGAATAGTCTTATAACGCTTATGGTTTTACTATCAAGTCACACACTTGATGACATAAGTCTAAAACCATTCATGGAATGTAAATCACATTACATAAACGAAATACATGCATATATAAAAAGGAATACCTCATAATATATTATTAACAAGTTATAATGTTAATACATGAATCACAACTATCCATTGGCCTAGGGTACACTACTAACAATGCTTATGTCTGCTTGTGCACAAATTTTGGAAGGCTACTAGTTTCTAGTGTAATGTAGGACTTAGGAAAGGAGATTGATGGTAGGGCAATAGGTTGCACTCCATTATGTATTTTGAGTGAGAGATTACCTACGGTAGCTCTTGTTTTGTACATAGCTCTTATTTCTTTATAAAGTTACTGATTTACCCAAAAAAAAAAAGATCCAAAGAATTGTGTTGACGATCCAACTCAATTATAAGATCTTTGACACACAAGTTCTAGTCCATTCGTAAACCTGAAAGAAATCTTCACAATTCTGCATTCGTGATTGTCGTCTTCCCAAAATTTCAAACGAAACCAATCAGCCAAAACCCTTGATCATCGTTAAGCAAACCACCACATTACAATTCAGTTTGACACAACCTATAGATCATCTCTACTTTGAATGTCAACATACAAGGATAATATATTCTTGGATAACAGAATTATATCACATGAATGTTCCCCATTAGAATTAGCAGGAGATAAGGTTGACAGTGTACTGGCCTGAGTCTAGCTTGAATAGTGGGCTCACCATTTTATTTTAAAACAATTTTTTAAAATAAACTTTTATATAAAGTGCATATAAAATTTTGAAATAAATAAGTTCAAAATAAATTTATTTTGAATGAAAGCGAACCAAAATGATATATGAAAAATGTCACATTCATTTAAAGAACATAATTCATAATTTTTAATAAAAAATGTGTTTTTAAAAAATTTGATATATTAAATATACATAAATTTTGGAAATTAATAAGTTCAAAATAAATTTATTATAAAATAAACTAAACCAAAAAAATGATTATGAAAAATGTCACATTCATTTAATTAACACAATTCATAATTGATTAATAAATATGTGTTTTTAAAAAATTGTACATACATAAAATTTTGAAATAAATAAGTTCAAAACAAATTTATTTTAAAAGAAAGTGAACTAAAAGAGTTTATATGAGAAATGTCACATTCATTTAGTTTACATAATAAAGTTAAAATCCATCTATATAAATGCTCAATTACATATGTATCTTAGGTTCGATATTAGTTTGAACTTTAAATGTTATTGTTGCTAGTTATACAATCTAAGCATACATATGACAAATACTCTAAATTCACAAGTTTGCTTATGAAACAAATAAAACAATAATACAATGAATATTATTTTATTATCAAAATATAAGAATATCATCATGCTAATATTATCTAAATTCTTTAATGATATAATTTACAAAAAGTCATAATCAAATTATGGATTACAACTGGGGAGCGGAGATTGGAAAGTAGATAAAAGTTGAGTAAACAGATAGAGACAATTGTTTAGAAACTATAAAAAAAATACTCAAGTAAACAATTATATCTTCAGTTATAAAAAAACAATAATATTAAAAAATAAGTAAATCTAGAAACAAATATTAAAGATAATAAACTCGCAATATAAGAAAAAGAATAACTAATCATTATAATTAGGATTGTTAATAGTTTGCATTTTGTCATTTGCATGTATAAACATTATTATGTAAATTATACCTAGTAATGTAATGATTGCATTAAATGAATATTAAACACATGATGTAACAACAACAACAACAACAACAATATCTAATAAGATTTTCACTGAAATGTGAGATCTAGAGAGGTTCAATAGTACACAGCATTACTCCTACATAATAGATAGGCTATTTCCAATAAAATATTAAACACATAATAACAATTAAATATGCCTTTATCATTCTTATAATATCATAAAGAAAAATAAACAAAATTGATATATCGTAAAGAATAGACTTTACCCTCAATATCTTCATTTTCTAACCAACTTATGACGTAAATAAAGGCTTTCACATTATAAGAATGAAGTTGAGCATGATAAGACTAATAACCTAACCATTAACAGTAAAAGCAACCTTTAAAGCAATAGTAGATATTAGAATTGCCAATAGATCCCATGCAATTACTTATATAATATGAAGAAGTTGGAGCTAAACTATTTCGATCATGATTTTTTTCCAAGATAGAAATTGACTCCCTCCATCTTATATTTTGGGTTTGTCCAAGATAGAAATAGACTCCGTACATCTTATATTTTGGGTCTAACATAGAAATGAATATAAGAATATATCCTACCATATATTAGTAAGAATTGAGCTTCTTCGTTATCTGCTCTACTGTAACTCAGATCACCTCATTAAAATCAAATATCCAATTAGATATAGCTTTTCTGATGTCGCACATATTGCTAGAGTACTTGTGCAAAGTTGGATATTTTACTCCAGAAAAATTCTATAGTAGTATAAAAGTTTTTTTTAAAACTTTGCTTAAAGTTCTTTAGCTAACTCCTATTGCTCTTCTATAGGTAGGCAAGCATACTAACAATCTCTTTGTCTCAGCCCCGTGAACACCTCAACATATTGGGTTGTCAACTTCAACATCTTAAAGGTTGAATTCTATCTAGTAGGAAAATCCAATTCCAACTTCTTCATGTATGGAATGCATAGTTCTTGTGCAATTTTTTCAAAATTTTTAACTCTTTTAGGTATTGAACTCTAATATACTGCAATATCTAAAATCGAATCTATCGTTTATCATTTCCAAATTATCCTTCATAATTAAATTCAAAATATTTGCTAATACATAAGGAATAACCTCCCACCAACCTGTAACTTATTCTTTAACTTTTTGATCATCATAATTTTTGTGCTACAATTATTGAGTGTTATGGTAGACAGCTTAGTATCGATATTCTAATTCGTTAAACACTCAACTAATACGATTGTCAACTTTTCGCTTATATATGGAACCGACACATAAATAAACCTACCATTTACAATATGAACAAATATCAATCATAATATCATCAAAAAATAAATCATAACAATATTAAAAAATATAAGTTACCTCAGTAGTTTACTGCGTACATTGTAGTCGTTGTCAATATAGTGTGCCTAAAGTAAAATAGGTACTTGGTTAGTAGACCCTTCTTTTTAACCCACCTTTTTTAGAGTTTACTTGCTATTCTTTGTTTGAGGAATACAAATCTATTATAAATGGCATATCATGTTATATAATGATATGAATTGGTGTTGTAATGATATTGATGCATACATGCATTGCTTGATATATATATATATTATGTATGTATGTATGTATGTATGATAGGGAATCATCCTTTGGATATTGATTGTTCCTTTTAAGTAGTATAATGACCTAAAATATTTTACCTTACCCTAAAAGAAAATCCTATGCTTTAATATATAGATCTAAACCTAGGTATAAATCTCAATATTTCCAAGGAAAGGATATGCGTAATTTCTATAGAAAAAGGCATATGATAATATGGTATCTCACTCACACATCTTTAGACCATAACATCAACTTAAAAGCAAACATCAAGCTTCCATCTACAATAAGTTTAACACATAAAATATTTTAGGTCATTAAAATATTAAAGCATAGGATTTTCTTTTAGGGTAAGGTCTAGAAGTTCTAACACATGCATATGATATATGTGTTTAGGTAAAAGTGGATGCATTATGCCCATATGTCATCTTAGGCAAAGGATCTTTATTATGCAAAGGTTTTTCCTTGTCATTACATTTACTTTCATAGTCATATCTAATCTCATTCCTATTGTTTACACTCTTTTAAGCTCGTAGCATACTTTTAAGTTTATCGCTTGTCTTAGTGAATTTGGACAACTAGTATTTGAGAGCATTGATCTCCCTTTTTAACATCTCATTTTTATGTTCTATTACATCTAACGTATGATTTTTATTAAAGATATCATTCTTAGATTCTTTGATTTTATGCAATTCACTCTTCATCTTTTTATTTTTCATCCACAAATACATTTAAATGCTTTTAAACCTCTTTGAGTTTGGAAGACAACTTATTCCTTTCATACTTATAATTTTTAGTTTCTACTAGATTATCATATGTCAAATCACTATTACTATCATTATCACAATAATTAGAGTTAGAGAGTACCCATCATCATTAACCATAAAACATATATGAACTATCTCTCCTTTTGAATGCTCACTTTCAAAGTCACTTGAGTCATCCCAAATTAATGCTTTGAACAACTTCTTCCTTTTATTTTCCCTCTTCTCCTTCATTTCATCTATTCTCTAATTTGATAATCGTGCGTGACTTTAAGTATGTGCTAAATTTTATGAGTAGTTTCACATATGGATACCATATTTAATTCATCTCTACCTAGTGCCTATAATAATATATTAATTGCTTTCTATTTGAAGAAGTATCTTATTTTGTATATCTCATTCTTCCTTGAGTTGAGGAATCTTTTTATTATTTATGACTTTTATAGAAGTAAAAGGGTCATTTGAATTTATTTCCCTTAAATTAACACTCTTGTCTATTAAGAAAAACTTCATCCTATTTTTCTAATATAATATTTATTACCATCAAAGAAAAGAGCTCTACTAAAATTTTGTTCCTTTTGGTTGGAAGATAATGTTGATGCTCCTAAGTATACCATTATTATCTTTACTCCTGGATTTTTATTTAAAATACTAACCTAAGAGACTTACTCCAACACCACTTATTTGTCCCTAATGGCTCCAAAGAGCAAGGTGAATTAGGTGTTTAATTAATTAAAAGAATATTTACTAACTAACAAGTAAAATTTGAAAAGATTGAATATATGAAAGAAGGGATTATTGTAAGTCAATGACATAATCAATCAATAAATTAAATAGCTTAGGGAAGATGAAATGCAAAATGATTTATAGTAGTTTGACAAAAAACCCTTGCCCGTTTCCATTCTTCAAGATATTTGTCAGAATTTACACCAGATCTCTTCGATAAACATAGAGGAACCTTCTTACAAAAAAGTGTTTCTTATAAGTAAAAAGCATCTCTTATTACAATCTTTGTCTAAAGTGAGAATAACCTTACAAAACAATTTACGACATAAAGATATCACCTAATCACCACCCAATCACCTTTCTAAAGACAAATGACTCACTCACTAAAAAAATGAGACCATGAATGCTCAAATAATTGGAAAACCTTAATAAGCGTATAAAAATACCTAAATGCTTTTTAATGTAAGTAAAAACGAGAAAATAAATATTTCTATGGTTTCACAACCTACACTAGCAGGTAGAATAAAAAAACTAGCCATTACAATAATTCGTTACAAAGCACTAGTTAACTAATGCAACATATTAGTCAACCAATGTGTATTAAATAACCAAGATTCACCAGCTGTACTTTAGTCACCCAATTTGACATATTGTTATATTGGTTGAACAATGCATCAACTAATACCCCCAAAAACTCTTAATACATATGTTTACTAACTTTAACCTATGTTGGTTGACGTCTAACATATATAGGTCCACTAATATACCTAAAATCATTTATCCAACATCTTCAAATGCTCAAACATAATTATGTCAATGCAAATACTTCACAAAATGTTCCCCAAAGAATGTTTAAACGCCTCATTTTAACTCCCCAACAAAGAAAGTATGGATTTGTGCAATATGGAGCCAAGTTAGAGAAATTTTAGAGTTATTTGAGATGAACATGGGTTAAACATGATCATATGTTTATTAATATAGTTAAAAAATGTTCACCTATGTTTAGGATACTAGTGCATTTTAGCTTCTTGGTAACTTAGCATATAAAGAAACATAGCCTAAACACAATATCGTATTTATCATATATTCCACAATCATGCATTATGCTTTTCGGGACAATTTATCACATGACGAAATGGCTTAAATAGGGAATCATGTTCCTCAACATGACATGAATATAAACCTGTGTTTGTGCGCTTTAGACTCGTGTTAACTAATCTGATAATGCAATAGAGGAATTACTAACCCTACATAAGTGTGATATAATATTGTTTTCATGAGTTGTGTTAATGGGAATATTTCGAAAAATTAGGATTTCACATAATAGTAAAAAACATAAGATCAATACTGGAATATTATGATAGTTAATAAGGTTTATCTCCTAGTAAAATGTCTAGTAGTGATATTTGTTTTAGATTTACTAATGTGATATAAATATTCTATACTTTTCATTCCTTTGATGAAACCAAGTGATAGTTTAGAGTGCTAATTTTTCGTAAAGACATTTCTGTGGTGGCTTAGCTAGCTTAGTTGGTAAAGAGGGAAGTATATAAAGGCTTTTGATAATAGTGAAAAGGGTATAGGATAGAGGAGACATGAAGGAGAAGATGTGGATGACTTTATTTTTACATATATGAATTTAGACAATATTGGTGCACTTAATTCACAAGAAATGTTGATAAGAACGGTAAAGAGGTCTGTGAGAATTTCTTTTCCAATATAATAGAAAAAAGACATAAAAGAGTTAGTTCTCATGTTCTCTAATGTAGAGTTCTTTTTCTATATTTTGTAGATACCATTAAATGATAGACATTTGAAATGCTTGTAGTTGATAGCTCTAGAAATTTTTTTCGTAAGATTTCAAATCAAATATTTTTTTCAGCCCTTTTATTTCTATTCATATTTTTAAATTATTCAATTAAATGGATCTTTCCAAAAGTTATATATATATATATATATATATTTACTATGCGTGTGATTCAATCATAATTGATTTCTCAACACAATCTTCTTTTCAATAGAATTTGCTGCATAATTTTATGTATATTTTAAATAATTGAGACGTATACGTTTTGTGCAATGTATTATGAAGTTCAACAAATTTTTTTTTTTCTTAAACCCTACTCAATTTTCCTCCGTGGTTTTGGGTTGGAAAGTTACTGAAGAATCCTTCAATTTCAATCCTTGCAATTTGTCAGTGATACCTCGACATTAAAATTTTGGCATGTTTTGTCTTGTCTTATAATAGATGTACTGGAATATATACCCTCCTTTACAAACATAATTATGATACTACACCCATGCAAATATCATTTGTCTTATCTTATAATATATGCAATGGAATACGTACAATTCCGAGACACCTGTTTTGTGATAAAATTATTCCCCGAGTGTGCTCATTTTTTATTCCCTGTGTTCTTGTTGTCGACAATTAAAGACAGAGGATCCAGTGTAACGAATGAAACATTTTTAAACATAAAATCTTTTTTACTTAATAATATTATTATGATTAAAATGTAACATATTTTTATATTCATCATAATAAATTGAATTATTCTCTAACTTTATTATTATTGCCAATCGGGTCAACAAAAAGATACATCATCGTGAGAGGAAAATTTCTTTTCAGACAACTGGTATATGTAGAGGTACATGATATACATTAGTTGACTGCTGTTTCAGTAAAATTGACCAGTTAAACCATATATGTAGTCGATAGTTGTCACAAATGGAACCATATTTGCAAGAAAATGAAGTATTCAACTATGTCATCTCTCTACACAATTCATTTTTGGTGCAGTTGCTTCACCGTTACTTCTAGACATTATACCCATTTGGAAAGCACGACCAATAACAGAGTTCACCTGTTTCCTCAGCTTAGCATTACCAGTGAAGATGTCTACTATTGTATTCCTCAACTCATCATCTGTTGCCCTCATATGATGTTCAGAAGCAGGAGTTTTATCTTCTTCAGCAAACAATTGAACCTAACCAGTTGTTTAACAGACATGCAAGCAATCAGTCTTAGTATCAGGTCAAACAAGAACACACAAGGGAGGGGTTATCCATTTATATTCTTCGGGTTCTAGCTCTCTCTCGAAATGTGTAACAGGTAGAACAAGTTGACTCCAGATGAGAAATCATAATAATGTTAAACCAATGAAAGGAAGGGTTACCTTTGTAAGCAGGTTGGCCACTTGATCGTTGGACGTAGTCAACAGACTTGAAACATCTTCCCGAGATGAGACCAAGAGATCATCATCATCTTCCATGGACAAATCAAGGTTGCATTCATGAAGCTGGTTACAAAGAACCCGACAATCCTGCAGCAACTTCTTTCTTGCATCCTTCTCACGCTCTCTCATTTCTCTTTCCTCTTTAAGAAGTTTCTGAAAGATCATGTTAAGCAGAACCATAAGAAATTCATTCTACCATGCTCAAAACTAACCATATCAATCTAGGGTAAAGTTTCTATTGAAAATTAACACAAAAAATAAAGGAACTCCAACAACTAGTCATACTCGAACGATAAGCAAAAACCAAAAAGATAACAGCAATAACACTTGACAAAATCAAAAGTGTTAAATTGACAATTTCCTGGAATAGGTCCACAAAAACATGTTTTATAAGGGATGCTTAAGATGGATATGATCCAGAAGTGTCGTAACTACCTCAATTTCAGATTTCTCCTTCAGTGACCGATTAAGCTCCTGCTTCAGTTCTGTCTCAGAACTTTTGAGAGATTTAAACTCTTTAGCAAGAAACTTAATATCTGCCCTTGATTTTGCTTCAAGATCTTGATATCTCTTCGACATATCTTCAAGCTGCTTTCTAGTAGAATCCAACTCCTGGAGTGTCATGTCATTCTCCTGGTTACTGGATTCCACTTCTAGTCCTGTTCTTGATTTTTCATCCTGTCAATTACGATGCATGCCATATAGTATGAATTTAGTTCTTTAACAAAAAAAGAATGAATCCAAAAGCTTACCTACTGCATAACAAGAGATATAGAAGAAAGGGAATCCAAAACTCCTAGAGATGGTTGATCAAATACCTCTTTAGAATTCAATTTCAACTCCATTTCCATTGATTTCTGTTTTAACTCCTCCATATCCCACTGCATCTTGGTCAACCTCTCTCTCTCAACAAGGATAGCCTGTTGCAAGTTTTCTTTATTTTTCTGCTTGGTAGTTTCAAGTTCCACTTCTAAATCTTGGACCTAAAAGGACACAAGTAGTTAGAGGCAGCAGATAAATCTGCAAGTATCGACAGGTTCTGTTACAGTGAAACATAAGAGAATTCTAAGCCATTTGAAAAGTATAATGTGAGTCAGCATACTTTTTTTGAAAGGTAATCCTTCACTGCAATTTCTTGATTCAACCTTGCTATTAGGTCCTCCATGTCTGTTTTTGCTGTCACTAGTCTCCTCTGCATTGCTTGTAGAACTCTGCTCAGTCTATGTCGCTGATCTGATGGGAGAACTATCTGTACGTCGCCTGCGAACCTCAAATCTGCATTGCTTTCTGACACACCCAATAGCTCACCAGCCCCAGGAATGTCAAGAGACCCATCACCAAAAGAATTTAAAATACCAGAATTTGAGATCTCACTGCCTCTTTGCGAGCTTCCATCACTTCCAACACTCTCACTAGATAATTTTCGAGCATGACAAAGAACCTTGTTAGGCTGTGTCTCAGAGAAATTATTAATCCCATCGTTTGCAAGGAATAAAGCTTTACTTCCATTATATTTATCCTTTGTCGTAACATGGTTCACATGTCTAGCCTGTGGTTTATGCTTAGGTAATCCTTCAAGCTGATCTAGAATGGTCTGTCCCATAAATAGTCCTTCATCAATGTTGGACATGCCAAACTTTACAAGCTTTTCTATTGGACTCGTTAAATCATCATCCAAAGAGAGATCCTGGACACCAATTTCAAAATTCTTATCCCTACCTAACCTTGGTGTTCCAAGTTCAGATGTATCACAAGCAGTATCACTACCATTATCTGAAGCAACTGATGAACTACCAGCAATGAGAGAAGAACTTGAATGATGAATATTCGGAAGTGAAAAAGTTGTTGAATCACTAGCTTGGTTTGCTTCTTGCTGGTTTTCATCTTGGAATGCTAACAAAATTTAAAGGTCAAGTAAAGAACAACTTTTAAGAAGATAAATAGATTTTCTTAATGCTTTGAAAATATCAATGCCATTATTGAAAATATAGATATCAAGCATCATGCAGAGGATAGTATTAAGCTTCATTATGCAATATAATGACACTTACAAGTCCTAGCAGCAGCTTCAAGCTCTAGAAAGGAAGCAATTGCCACACTTCTTGATATCTCAATGTCAGACAGCAACTTTGTCATCCACTCCTCCAAAGAGCACCTTCTCTGGAACAAGAAAAATTCATCTGATAATGATGCACAATTTTACATGTAAATGAAAAGGAAACAAAAGTTCTAAATTCAATTTCCCAAAAAGATGCAATAGATCATTTGTAATAAGAACCCATTAAGACAGGACCAGCCTGTATCTTCAGAGCCCATTTACAATCATGAGTCATTCAATACTTCGTTGTATTGAATGTCCTTCCAGAAAGTTAAGTTGAGCACCTTATAAGGAAGTTTTGAGGCTGATATATAGAACTCATTATGGTCCAAATAAAAAGGGAAAATAATTTCAAAGAAGACATGACTTTCAGGTACAAAAAAGAAAAAGCATGATTAATATCATAATTCTTACCTCTTCCAACAGTGCCCTGCTTTTCATACGCAGTAGTCCCTTGGGTGGAGCAGGAGGGAGATTTTTCTTTGGAAATGCCTTCTTGAGCTGAAAATTTTATAAACAAGAATTTACTTCAATGATCCATACCCAAGCTAATATAAAATTCTGTTGAAAAATAATAAAAATATCAATTTGCTTTCGGTTTTATCAAATTTCAGCTTTCTGTAAATAATTTCGCAAAGGGAAAGCAAGTAAGAAAATGGTCACCAATTGATTAATGGAAATTAACTCCTTAAAAGTCATATTACCCAACCACCCTATTGAAAAACCATAATAGAAACTTACTTCCTGACCAGGGGCTCTATTCAACTTTCAACAGATAAAGGATTTGGTTTTCCTTTTGCAATTTTCACAGGCATGTATAAACAAAAGAAGATCTTGACAAACACATTCTACACAACATCGTTGTCATCACAAAATGGATTTAAATTTTAACAGACATTTTTGCTACATGTTTCTGAGAAGAACAGATAACAAACAATAACCGAGTTATAGAACTATCTTTTTGAACCAAATGAACCAAAGAGCATAGAAATTTTCATCATTATGAATATGCTACGACAACCAACCAAAGATGCTTTGACTATCTACAGAGCAGATCAACTATCTAGTGAATTGCAAAGGAAAACTTTCAATAAAGAGCAGAGAAACTTGGAATTTACATTAGCAAAAAACATTAGGAAATCATTAAATCTTCTCAGTACTCCACGAGCAGTTGTAATCCCTTCTGGAGATTGTAAACCAACCTGAATCCTGTAAAACTGTCCCTTAACAATGTCAAATGTTCAGAAATTTACAGCTGTAAGGGTTCCTAAGGCAACATACATATGCATAATTGTCCACATACTTTTACAAATAATGACAATCTCTTCCCATTATACCATGAACAAGTTTTCTTGAAGAAAGGAAGTAAAAGAGTTAATAAGGCAATAATTATTGTATACTTATCATTGCACCTACTCACATAATGTGATTAAAATTTTGCGAGTAGTAACCTTCCCTGGACTAAAGTAAAATCCCAAAAGTGCAAAAAACGGGATTGGATTGGCATAATTGAGAAACCAACAGGTAATGTTTCCATCATAGCAGGCAAGACCAAGGTCATCAAAGTAAAATCCAACATATAGATACTTAGTTCTGGTTTTGGAAAGAGAACCAAAACAATCCAGCATGAAGCAATAGCAAAGTACCATGCAATAGAGTGTATCTCACAATTCAATAAAATAAAATTTAAATTGTCAAGTTCTTAAAGGTTTAGTAACAACATTAAATCATCAGTCCAAATTAATACTGAAATCCTTCAATTTGCATACCACTACAGGATCTGAATCTCTTGATTTTGGCAGAACGACCCAAGAAGGAATGGTGATGCAGTAACTCCATCCTGTTCTAGGATCATGTGGCCAAACAGTTTGCCGCCCATTCTGCAAAAGAAGCCTTTTCTCACATTTGTATCAAATACTTATGAGTAAAATCAGTGGTAAAGGATAAAAATTGCATTTCAAAATGTCATTACAAAAATTTACAGCAGAGAAAACTGGAAACTGTGTCCCTTCCCAGATAGAAAAGAAACTGAACTGTATCAATTTATGAACCTGCCTTTTTACACAGCAAATAACTCTAAAACATCAAAAGAGCCCTTTCAATTCTTATTAAGTTTCTAAGGGAAGAACATTACTTTCCTTCGGTCTCCATGTTTCTGAAATACACAGTTGGCACTATCATCCACAGTACACTCAAAATTTTATCATCGGGATTTACATAAACCATATAAGTAAAATAAAAATGCAGATTCTCAGTGGCCGATACAGGCAAGAAATTCAGAGCATGCTGTCATTTAACAACTGGAATCTTTTCAAATCATTACAATATCTGATAGAGCTTCCAAGTTAAATAGGAAGAAACTTAGTGAAAGGGATAACTGACAAGAAAGAAAGAATTTCCAATTATTGACAAAAGGTAATCAATACCCTGGCCCTTGATATTAAATTGAGCATTCACTTAGCATAAATCAACCTGGAACAATTAAGTGCTAAAAGCATCTGGTGTTTCCAATATAAGGCACCAAATCAAAACAAATTACTCTCGCAGTCTCGCTTAAGACAATCATTCCCGGGCCCCAAATACAACACAAATCCAAACAACCAATTCTAATTACACAGTTGCAGGATGGATCCCTTGCGTTAACTCTGAAGATCATTAACCTTTTCTAGACCATGAAGAACCCAAAATTTGATCAGCCAGCTCATAAGCTGAACAAATCACAGTGACTATGGGACACATGACACACAGTCACCAGATACTTTGTTAGTTTCTGGTCTGCTAAGACTTAAATTTCCAAGTTCAAAAATAGAATTCAAACGGATGTTACGTGCCAAACTAAGTTAAAAAATTGTAGAGAACCAAAACCAAGTGCAAACTGCTGAGGAGTCAATTAAAAGACGATGAAGTCAAGATACAAGCAAAAAAGGAAGAATTTGTTAGGAGTAAAAATTGGATTGAAAATCTACCCATTTACGAGGAGGAGGGCTCCAATCCATTCCCAAAGGCAGCGGCGAAGTTCCATCGTGCCTATGCTTTGGTGGACTCCGTCTCTGCATCATCTGTTTGTTTTATCTTTCACTCTCTTTTCTCTATACCAACCAACAGATCATACAATCACTCTCCAAATTAACGATTATCGTTCTGATCGTCGAGACACGGATTTTTTTTTTTTTTGCTTCCTAATTTTGGTTCAAGTACTTGAAAGTTAAGGGTTTTGCTGATCGGATCGAAACAAGCAAAGAACAAGAACAGGTGGCAAAATTTGTTCTTCTCCTTTGTTTGGGTGTGCTAATTTTCATGGATATTAAACGACGACGCAGCAGTAAAGAGGAGGGAAACCCAGAGAGTGTAATGTGTGACCTGCTTGGTTTGGTTCGGTTCGGTTCGGTCCATCTCGTTCTCTTGGTATTTGGTCGTCTCTCTCTGTACTTAGACGAGAAGTTGTGGAGAGAGAAACAGATTCCAGTTTTTAATTTTCTTATTTCTTATTTCTTTGAACAGAAAGCCACCTAACTGTCGTGTTCGGATGGTGTTGAAACTTGACGGCAAGTACGAGGGAGGTCTCAGGCTCAGGATTCTTGGGTTGGGGCCTGCTGTTTTTCTTCCCATGATATGTTTTCTTTGGGCCCCTTTTTCTTTTGTACAGGCTCTTATGGTGATTTTTAAAAAAGTAATTATGTGATAGAAGCGAGTTCGAGTTTATCATTTGTAAAGTATATTCCAATAAAGACTAAAATAATTAATAAGTCCATAAAATTAAACCAATATTCAGTCATCATACTGAATTTTTATGCCTTTAAATAATCTTAATCTTATTTTGAATGTGTTAAATAGCATTTGAATTTTATATGGTCAAAAAATTTCAAATTTTCATTTGTAAAATATACTCTCCTGATTGTTCCTCTCGTAAAATACTTCAAATAATCACTTATTTCCTAAAAAAATATTATAAACCTTGATGAAGCATGAGGGTGAGAGTTTCCACTCACCTTATACATAATAATTTATTATTAATTCAACATTAATGACGTAGATTGATAATCTTTACTGTTAAGTTGATTCAATCCAATAGTCTAGAGTATAATTGTGTTCTAAAATTTTTGATTTTTGTATCGTAGAAACCGGAAGGGTCTATTCCAACTAAAATGGTATAACAAATTAGATCTATGTACCCGAGTTAAAGCTTTAAATGGTACCTATAATTGTTAGTTAGTCCAAACTGATATCGATTGGAATTTAAAATACTGATAAAATATAGGAACCAAATTGCAATTTCAAACAAATTAAGGACTAATTTGAAATAATAAAATCCCACTTCCTTAAGTTTCTTTTCCTCTCCAACTGACCACCATTGCTCTACCTGAACTCTCTCGAGTTTTCTCAACTTTGATGAATCAAGTCTCATTATCTCAATTTGATCCCAACTCTCATTTTGTCAATTTGCTTCCAACTCTCAACTCTCAACTTTTAACTCTTTTACTGATAGTGTTGCCATCGTTGATCTCACCTATCCTCCCTCCTCATCATTGTCACCTCTCCTCAAAGTATCTTCTCTTTACCATCAATCGTGTCTCACCTCTCCAATCTTGCATCTCGTCTTCTCACTATTTTGGGTAAGTTATTAAAAGTTCAAATAATAACAAAGACATGATGAATTGCTTTCTTAACATATTCCTTCCTCTATCTAAACCCATAAAATGCACTTCAAAATTCTTTCAAATCTTTCATTTTCTTGGCCCCTAAGAACTATATTTTCTTAAGAAACAAGTAGAAAACTAATAAAGACTAGGCCTTGAATGTTGTTAAGCAAGACGAGCTTTATGTTTTACCAATCTAGAGTGAGATAACATCAATCGACAAGGTGCTATAATAAGCTAGGAAGAGAGAAGGAATAGAACTGGTGGCAACTTAGGTGAACAGGTTGTTAGGAAATTGGGCTAGGATCTAATCCCACATACTATAAAACAATTACAAAACCTTTTTGTTTGATTTTTAAAAACCCAAGATTATCTAAATTCTATAACATGATTAACACATAAAAAATAATAAATCATGAATATTAAAACCTTATTTTAAAGCTTGATCATTTTCTTGTGATAAGTCAAATTATGCATATGTGATTTTGGGATGAATTAGAACTCATTTGACTTATCTTAATGTGAATTTAAAGCTTTCTTTGGTTATTTCTCACACATTTCAACTTTATTGCTCAATAGGTGCAAATGGATAGATTTTGGGCATGAGGCATAACTTTGACTGTGGATGTCGGATGAAGGTCATTCAAGCATGCTTTCAAAGAGGACTCCGATTTCTACAACTTCTGTGAAGACTTCAAGGAGAAATTCTGTGAGATCCCACATCGGTTGGAGAGGGGAACGAAGTATGCCTTATAAGGATACAGATACCTCTCCCTTACAGACGAGTTTTTCATGGCCTAATGCACCGGATCTTATCGAAACTCCGAAGTTAAATATGCTTGGGTGAGAGTAGTTCTAGGATGGGTGACCTCCTGGGAAGTTCTCAGAAATAGCAAAACCGTGAGGGCTTGGCTAGACCAAGGCCCAAAGCAGACAATATCTGTAAGCGGATGATCTGGGATGTTACAAATTCTATCATCTAGAGGGTTAATATGGCAAGATTGTGTAGAGGCTAGGGGATATTCGTTAAGCGGACATCGCCTAGCCAACTCCACTCTAGAGACCCCAAAAGGTCTATTAAACGGACATGATGTCTGCTTAGTGGACATCTCCTGGCCAATGACGCTTCAAAGACTCGAGAATATCCATTAAATGGACATGATGTCTGCTTAACTGATATTGCTTGCTCCATTTCACTCAGAGACCCGAAAAGGTTCACTAAACACACATTAAGTCCGTTTAACAGACTTTGTCATCCCAAAAATGATCTGCCTTCTCCTGTTTAGAAAAAACTAAGTTTTTTAAACCCAAGACACTATAAATACTCATTTTTAAGACCTAAA
Source organism: Erythroxylum panamense (assembly GCA_027123425.1). Lineage (NCBI taxonomy): Eukaryota > Viridiplantae > Streptophyta > Magnoliopsida > Malpighiales > Erythroxylaceae > Erythroxylum > Erythroxylum panamense. Next base: position 16,495,619 of record JAOTIZ010000008.1, on the reverse strand, counting down.
GAAGGGTTGGACACTGAAAACGAGCCTACAACTTAAAGAGACACCCAAAAGAGGAAAAGAAGGAGGAATGACAACAATTCAAAATATTGTATATTAATTAGTTAAAATATAGCTAAAACATTTTAAAAACATTTCAAAATGTAGCCAAAAATATTTGACAACATTTCATAAAATGTAAAGGTCAAAAGAGCAATTTAGACCTTAACATATATACCAAAATTTAAGTTAGACCTAACATTTTAGAGCATTCAAGTTGAACCTTAGCGTTTGTAGAATGTTCAAATAAAGTTTTTCCAGAGTTTGGCCTCTCTCAATTAAATGTCATGAGACATTTTTTTTACATGTAATCTTTTTTAAATTGAATAAAAAAATTGGACGCATATTAATTACTTATACTTTTTATTTTTAATGGAAGTGTTTTTTAGGAACAATGAAGCTTGACAACCTCTTTTAAGGAATGCTTCCATTCCATTCTTGAGGATTAATCCATACAAGATGGTCATCTTGCTGGGGCTCGTTATCCTTTGCATTTTCTTACACTATTGAACAACAAATCCTATACGCAATGCATATCCTTTGTGGTTAGTTTCAGTAATCTGTAAGATCTGGTTTACTATATCCTGGATCTTGGACTAGTTCCCTAAGTGGTTCCCCGTAAACTACCAATTATATCTTGACAGGCTTGCTTTAACATGCAAAACTTTTCTCATAGTTTTTACCTTTTTATTGTTGAGAGCTCTAATTGAATCTTTCTTGAATAACAGATATGTTCATAAAGGGGGGGCATCACAATTAGCTATTGTAAACATCTTTGTTAGTATTATGGACCCGTTAAAAAGGTCACCCCTTGTGATGACAAATATTGTTCTTTATACTCTTGTAGACCATTACTCAGTTGACAAAGTCTGCTATTATGTTTCTGATGATGGTGCTGCGATGTTGACATTTGAAGCTTTGACTAAGACTATAGAGTTTGCAAGGAAGTGGTTAACTTTCTGTAAGAAACATGTCATTGAGCCATGGGCTCCAAAATGGTATTTTGCACATAAGATTGACTACTTGAAGGATAAAATATTTATCAGAGATCGTCAAGCTATGAAGTTATGAATTTAGCATACCTGCATATTAGACCACTGATAGTTTTCACTTTTTAAGTTTTTCTATACTATACTCCTTTCTTATCTATTATAGAGAGAGTACGAAGAATTCAAAGTTCGAATTAATGGACTTATTAAAAAAGCACAAAAGGTTCCTGAAGAGGGATGGATTATGCAAGATGGTACCATATAGCTTAGACTTGTTGCAAAAGCATAAAAGATTATATCTCTAAATCATCTAAATCATTGCAATGCTTATGTTACAATCAAATATGAAGAATGTGATAAACTCAAGTAGCAACTTAAAACATAAAATTCATTATGTATTATCAAACTACTTGCATGTTATTAACAATATTCGGCAAGCGGAAGCATAATAGAAAAATTAATATACCTCTAGCCATTACACACAAGCTCTGTCCAGCAACGTTTCACGATCAAAATGAGAACAATTTTAAATCTTCTAGCATCAAATCTCCATAATCTGATGGTTTTTTGCTTTGTGTTGTGTGAAGTCAAGGATAAGGACCCAAAAATATATATCTTTATCACCTCATCATCTCTACCCATCACATAAGATGAAAATGATGATGTATGGGCTTTTGTGTGATTAATGGGTTAAACCATTAAATGGATAAGATTTTCAATAGTAGGATATCCCTAGATTCTGGGCAAAAATCCTATGTTCTCCCACTTGGTCCATTTAACCTAACATCAAACATAACAAGAAAAAAAAATATGAATTATGGCGATAGGTGCTCTTATAGTGAATATTATCTTCTATGTATTACAATATATAAAGTCTATCATTACTAGCCCTTAAACTTAATGAATAAACTATATGTTTATTCTAGGTCCAAACTAAATAATATTTCTCAAAACAATTAAATATACGTGCACAAAATCATATGAGAAAACATTAAATTAAATAAGAGTTCATTGAAGTAACAAATGTACGAGGAAAATCACATTATGGAACCAAGTCACATTTGTACTACGTGATCCTTAAATTGCTTAGATGGCATGCCTTCTGCAATCATCAAATCATTACTAATGTGCTCAATGAAAACTTTCCTTTCCTTAATACATTTTTTATAGCTAAATACTTAATATCGATATGCTTACTTCGACTTTGACTTATGTTATTTTTAGCTATAAAGATCGCAACTAAGTTGTCATGGTATAACTTTAATGGCTTAGAAATTGAATCAACAACTCTAAGCCTAGATATAAAACTCTTCAACCATACACCATGCAAGGTGGCCTCGAAACATGATATGAACTCAGCCTCTATAGTAGAAGTAGCAATTCGGGTCTACTTAGCACTTCTCCAAGATATAGCTTCACTAGCTAGCATGAAAATAACTAGATGTTGATTTTTTAAAATCAATACAGCTAGTAAAGTCTAAATCATAGTATCTAACTAATTCCAGGTTCTCAGTTTGCCTTTACATAAGCATTTTGTCTTTTGTGCCCTAAAGATATCTTATAACCTTCTTTGCAACTTTCCAGTGGTCAATACCTAGGTTACTCTGATATTTACCTAACATTCCAACAACATATGCGATGTCAAGTCTAATGCAGACCTAAGAATACATAAGGGCTCCAACGACTGAAGTATATGGAAAGTTCTTCATGTGTTTCTGTTCAAAATTATTTTTTGGGCATTGATTTAAATGAATCTATCACCCTTCACTATGGGTGCTACATTTGATACACAATCTTTCATCCAAAATCTCTTTAAAACTTTATTGATATAAGTTTCTTGAGACAAACCAAAATAACTTGGGATCTTTCTCTATGGATCTTAATGCCAATGACATAAAATGCCTCACCCATATATTTCATATCAAAATTCTTTAAAAGAAATTGTTTCACCTCATATAGCAAACTCTTATCATTAGTTGTAAGCAAAATATCATCCACATATAACACAAGAAAACAAATCTTACTCCCACTGACCTTTTAGTGTAAACATTGGTCCATCATATTCTCTTCAAAACTGAATGAAGTGATATCCTCATGGAATTGAAATTACCATTGTTGAGAGGCTTATTTTAATCCATATATGGATTTATTAAGCTTGCAAACTAAATGTTCATCATCACTAGAGGAGAATCCTTCAAGTTGTTTCATGTAAACCTCTTCCGATAGTTCACCACTAAGGAATGCCATTTTCACATCCATTTGATGTAACTCAAAATCAAATTAGCTACCAATACATGAGAAAACGCTTCTGTGTAATCGATTCCTTCCCTCTGAGTTAACCCTTTGGCAATAAGTCTCGCTTTATGTCTTTTAATGTTGCCTCATGAGTCTTTCTTTGTCTTAAATACCCATTTACATCCAATGGCTTTCATATCATTAGGCAACTCAATGAGATCCCAGACTTGGTTAGATGTCATAGAATCCATCTCACCTTTTATGGCATTGTACCACAGATCCAATTTCTTAGAACTTATGGCTTTGTGAAAATATTTCAGCATCATTTTCAGCTCCAATGTTATAGTCTGACTCTTGTAGATACATTAATAATCACTAGGAATTACTAACCTTCTAACTTTAGTAGATCTCCTCAATGTTGTATCATTATCCTCTTAAAGAACTTGTTGCTCAAACTGTTATTCATTCAATTGCTTAACAATTTCTTGTTATTCCTGATTTACAACTTGATCTACTGGATTGGTATTAACAGCTTATGGAACTTCAGTAACTAGTTGTCTAACACCTATTTCAACTTTAGGGGTATGTATGCGAATTAATCTATCATTTGAACCAGATGGTTAAGCTTCATAATGGTCCTTTTCAAAAACTATGTCTTGAAACTGACCACTCCCACTAATCAAGTCATTTTCAAGAAATTTTGCATTTCTTGATTCCACAATCCTAGTACTGTGAAATGGACAATATAATCTATACCCTTTTGACCTTTCAACATATTCAATGATATACCCACTAATGGTTTTTGGGTCTAACTTCTTCTCTTATGGGCTGTAAATTCTCACTTTAGATGGGCATCCCCAAATGCATATGTGCCTCAAACTTAGCTTCCAACTCTTAAATAACTCAAAAGATGTCTTTACGATAGCCTTGGTTGGAACTTGGTTTAATATATACACAATCATCTTTAGAGCTTCAGTCCATAGGAACTGAGGAAGTTTTTTGTTACTCCTCATACTTCTCACCGTGTCTATTAAGGTTCGATTTCTTCTTTCTACCACACCATTCTGATTCGGAGAACCAGGCATGGTGTACTGAGCAAAAATCTTATGTTCTTGAAGACACTTCACAAATAGACTAGGTACTTGTCTACTCTCTATGTATCTACTATAGTACTCTCCACCTCTATCTGACCTCATAACTTCAATTAGTTTTCCACATTGGTTCTCTACTTCAGCCTTAAAAACTTTAAAAGCATCCAAAGCTTCGTCCTTAGAATGAAGCAAGTAGAGATACATATATCGCAAATAATCATCTATGAAAGTGATGAAATATTTTTGATTATTTACGTCCATATCTAGACAATAAATATCTGTATGTATGATTTCTAACAGGTTTGTGCTCCTCTTTGCACCTCTTTTACACTTGTTAGTTTGCTTACCCTTAATGCAATCCACACAAGACTCAAAATCAATATAATACAAAGTACTAAGTAGCCCTTGATTTGCTAATCTCTTAATTCTCTCAATGGAGATGTGTCCTAATTTACAGTGCCATAATATAGAGGATTCTTTATTCACAACACATCGTTTTAACCTAGCAGTGACATACATCAAATTATAAGCATCATCATTTTATAATTGAATGGAATAAAGACCATCAGATAATATACCATAACCAATAACTTTAGATCTATTACATAAACTGAAACCATAATTTGAAAATTAAAGGAAAAACCTAAAGTTACAAGCCGTGATATCGAAATGGAACATAAAAGGTCTTTTCGAAACATAAAATAAAACCATTACTTATAAGTAAACTATAAGTGCTAATGGCTTCCATATGTAAACTTATCTTGCTTCTTAAATAGATGTATTGTTCACTTCCCACCAACTTCCTTAAGTTTTGCATACCCTGCAAGATGGATTATAGAACTAGAATCAATCTACCATGTATTATAATTAACATTAACCATATTAGATTCATAACAAACAAAAGAACATGGAGTACCTTCTTTTCGAGCTAGTTATTAAATTTAGCGCAATCTTTTTTCATGTGTCCCCTCTTCTTGTAGAAAAAACATTTTGATGGTTTCTTTATATGACTGAGGAATTTTTCCTTTTTCCATGTTTTTGGCATCATCCTATCTTTTCTTTCCTGAAACAGTCAAATTCACCCCTTCACCATCTTCCATCAACAACCTCTCCTTTTCTTACACACATATGGTCGACAATTGATTGATCTATCACTTGTCCTTATGTGTAATATTTTGAAAGGACTATATTGTTGGGGTAAGTGCAGAATGTAATGTACCAGGAAAGATTCCGATATGGTAACCTCCAAGGCTTTTAGCTAAGCCTCTATGTCCCTCATACATATAATATGATCATGTAGACCCCTTATCCCAGTAAGCTTCATAGATGACAACTGAATAATCAAGCTGCTGGCAAGGGCCTTATTAGATGTGGCAAATTGCTCATCAATTGCCTTCAATAGATCCTTGACTTTATCATGATGTTCGATAGAACTACAAATACCAGTAGATATTTTGATCTTTGTGAACATCACTAAGAGGCAATTAGATCTCTCCCATTTTTCATAAAGAACAACAGTGACAAACTCATTTATTTCATATTTATTTTCATATCAATTGGATGAGTTTTTGTCACTCAAAGTGATCTTTATAGCTTTATTTGATTATTATTTGAATTATTGTGTCGTACATTTAATTTAGGTTTATAGGGGCAAAAAAATTGTCGTATTTTGGTTTAACTGTAATAAATTAATTTTTAGACAATTGATGCTATATTATTTGTATTTTTTTTGTAGGTTATTTGAAGAAATTAAAGAAAAATGCATTAAAGAAAATGAAGGAAAAGCAAAATAAAAAAAAAGAAAGAAAACAAAAGCAACGTAAGTGGGGCATTGAAGTGTTGGGTGAGAGTGGAGGTTTTGCGACAGTGTGAGTCATTTGAACACAAAATAAAAGAAGACCTTGTGTTGTGTTGCATGAGTGTGCTACGTTGTTGTGTTGTTTGTGAGAGGGCTGGAAAAAGAAGAGTGTTGCGTGAGTTAAATTAAAAGAGAGTTTATGCATGAGGAGAGCTAGTGAGTGACGTGAGCTGTGCTTGTGTGAGGGACTATTGCGTGAAGAAACAAAAACAAAAAATAGAAGGGCTGTGTTGTGTAGCTGGCGTTGGAGATGTTGTTGGCAGAGGCGTGGACATCTGCTGTTAGAGGCATGTGGGTGAGCTGAGCAAGGAGTCTTGCTGGAAAAATATAAAGTGAGTAGCAGCTGGTGTTGGTGATGTGAAATGCGTAGGTGAGCTGTGTGATGAGAGTAACATTGTTGGCTTGTGAGTTGTTGGAGAATAAAAAGAAAACATGTTGGGCAGCAGGAGCATGGAGGGGCATGGTCTGTACACAACGTCTAGGCCGAGAGTTTTTTGGAGATAAATTAAAATAGACAAATCAAGCAATAGTTGTTGGTAGCAGGTGGTGTTGAGTGGAGTTTGTGAGACGTTGTGCGTGTGTGATATGTTTGTGTTGTCTGCTGTTGCTGGTGTGGACAAAAGGAAAATAATGCAAAGGGGGACATGAGGGAGCATGGACGTTGTACTGTGGGGCTTGTAGAATATGGGGAGTTGGTGGAGTTGTGGCAGTAGAGAGGTAGACACCAACGACAAGGAGAAAACGTGAGTAGCTTGGAGAAATAACAAGGCAGCTGGTGATGGGCTAAAAGGCAGAACGTGAGATTGGCAGCAGAGGCATGGAGGGAGACATGGTTGGTATGTGAAGAAGTAAAATATACAAAGGAAAAAACAGAAGAGTGGCGTTACATCAGCTGGAGTGTGTGCAGTGGATGAAGTGAGCTTGTGACTGAAGTGATATATACGTGTGTGTTGGTGCTGTGAAAGAGGGGAATCAGCTGGTGGTGTGAGTGTGTGATTTACGTGTGCTGTATAGTTGCTGCTGGAGAGAAAATAAATGTTGGAGTTGTGAGTGTGTGAAGAGACTGCCGAGTGATGTTACTGGTTTGCTTGGTGAGTTAACGTTTTTTGTTGGGTAGCTAGTGATCTTGGAGTGGGCTGTGAGTGTGTGAGGTGTTATGTGCTGTTGTTGTTGTGAGGAGAGTAGGAGGTAAGTGTGTAGTGTTGTAACTGGAGTGTTAGTGTGTGAGTAGCTTGTTTTGAGTGAAGTGTGTGCTGTCCGTGAGTGTGTGAAGCTAGTGAAGTAGGTGTTGTTGGTGAGCTGAAGTTTGAGGGTGCTTGTGTGTGATGTGTGATGGTGTGTGCTGTGTCGTGAATTGCTGGAAAAAGCAAATAAAAGACATGTGAGCTTGGTTTGGGAGTTACGTAACTTGGAACGAAATAAAGCAGCTGGAGGTGTATTGAGAAATGGTTTTGTGAAGGGGCTTGGGAGTGACGTTAGTGGCTTTGTGTGTGGTCTAAGAAGCTGAAAAAAATAAAATAAAAAAGAAGTGTGTGCGGTGAGTGTTTTGTGTGAGTGTGTGTTGTGTGCAGATATAGGAAAAAAATATAAATAAGGAGAGGTGGTGTAACTTGCGTTGTTGGTGTGGCTGGTGTGTGACTCTGAGTGAGTTAGAGGCTAAGCGTGGTTTGGGTGTTGCTGTTGCTGGAGAAGAAAAGCTGGAGTTGTGGTTGGTGTGAGAGTGTAGTGAGAAGCTGCATGTTGGAATGTGAAGCTTGGCTATGGGCGTTGAGTGCATGGCCTGTGCGTGGAGATAGAGGAGTTGCGTGGTTTGGAGAATGTTAGCTGAGGGGGAAGGAAATAAAGGGCAGAAACGTGAGGCTACTGGGAGCTGAAGTAGGAGAGGCTGTGGCTTGAGGTGAGTGGCTTGAGTTTAACGTGGGAGAGTTGTGCTTAGTGTGTGATCATTGTGTGCTGTGGATGTGCAGTGGTGGCCTGTGCTGCTTGAGTTAACATTGTGTGTGCAGTGAGTGTGTGAGGTGAGTAGCTTGAAAAAAAAAGAATAATAAAGAGAGGAGCTGGTTTTGTGCGTGAGAAGAGAGGGCTGCTGTGTTTTCTGTGGCGCAAGAGAGGCTGGGAAGTTGGTTTTGAAGGAGCCTTTGCATGGTCTGGAAGCTTGGTGCTGGCTGGGCAACGTGAAGACAAGAAATGTTGGCTGTATATTTTGGCAGCAGGTGGTGCAATTGGAGAAACTTGTGTACTGCAGTTGGAGGCTTTTAACTTGAACGTGGGAGCTAGCAGTGCAAGCAGCTGGACGTGTCTACAGATGGAGCAAGTGGATCTAGGAGCTGTTGCGTGGCCTTGAGAGGGACTGTGCGTGTGGCGTTGTACTATGGGCTGCAATGTGCATGTGCTACGTGTGTGGACAGAAACTAGCTGTTGACGTCTAGGTGCAGAGGAAAGGAGTGTTGCATGATGAATTAACTTGTCACAACAAGGTGGTGTTGGCTGCGGTGTGCGTATCTGCAGAGAAGAAAAATGTCGCAATTTCCTACCTTCTTAGCTGATCACCAAATTTCAACGTTGGCAATAGCTTCAATGAATTTCTGTGACTAGTTCGTCTTAATCCTTCGGTTCAATGGCAAAGGCAGGAGCTTGGAGTTTTTATAGGGGAGTTAAAACTGCATTTTTATTCTGTCCATTTAATTAATTAGTAATTCATAGATTTTACTATTTAATTATTTGGAGTTGTGTTTTGGGACTGAATTATTGTTTGGCGATTGATATTGTGTTAATTTCGGATTTAATTTCATTACTTTGTTTTGGGTCAAAACTTTGTATTGAGATTTTAGCGAAATTGGTAATTATTCAAGGTGGCTTGAATTATTTGGAACATTTTATCTGTTGCTAGCATTAATTCTGTTTCTTAAATATTGCGTA
>JAOTIZ010000008.1:16470376-16481357 GCA_027123425.1 Erythroxylum panamense | reverse complement strand
TGGTGGTGGTGGTGGTTTTATTTATTTATTATTATTATTAGTAGTGGTAGTAGTAGTAGTTTTCTTCTTCTTCTTCTTCTTTTTCTTATAAGAAAATTAATAATAATAACAATAAAATTAATAATAATAATAAGAAGAAGAAGAAAATTAATATTAATAATAATAATAAGAAGAAGAAAATTAATAATTATTATTATAGTGTTGTAATAATAAGAAAATTAATGATAATAAAATAAAATAAAATATTAATATTAATAATAACGAAATTAAAATATATAATAATAATAATAATAATAATAATAATAATAATAATTATAGTAATAATAATAGAGACTATAATTGATATTTTAGTCTTTTTATTAGTTATCCCTTTGTCATATCAAATTTATGTTTTCAAACAAAATATTGACATATATATTCGTTAGAAATTCTTAGAGATACACAAACTAAATAATACTTATTTCATTATATTCCTCAATTATTATATTTATAAGAATAACCATTCTATTTCTTATATATTCCAGCAAGTGAACTAAACACCTTGTTATTCTTTGAGCGAATCAATTTCTTAACAAATGTTACTTAAATTTTGTGAATTCTGTGGCTGTGAATATATATACAACCAAGTGAAACTTCAGCACCCAGCTTTTCAGCCGATTGAGATATTTCTTTTTCATACTTTTCCTCCTTACATATAGTTAACCTAGTCCTAACTAGTAAGTAGTAAATAAGATCGACAGGACTGGTATTGACCATCATGTTTAGATGCTTCAGAAAACAATCATGAAATTGTAAATGACTAGGGCAAATAGGATTTGCCTACTTATTTGTACAAAGCCACATCAACATCAAACCAAGCAACGTGCCCTGTTAAGGCAACATTCCAAGACACAGCAAACAGTAACGTTTACAAAGTAATTAACAGGAAAAGGCAAATAGCCTTTCCTTTCGAACTATAAAACGCCCTAAGATGAAGCTTTTGTTGAAGCGAAACAAAGCTCATCAAAATCCAACAGTGAAAACTCGATGGTAACACTTTCTGACAAACTACACACAATACACAAACGGGACCAGAAGCTTTGTTTCCCTACTCACACTGGAAGCCAGGGGGAATAGATTTTTGGCACGCACTGAGGAGTAGGCTAAGCGTGACGGGCACGTTCAAGTTGATTCCAAGCACATTTGCTTTAATGGCAGTGCACAGACATAGAGCAGCTTCAAGGTCAGCTAAACCTTCAAGCAGCGCACAGCACTTGCTCGAAGGTGGGGATCCAACAATAATGGTAACCAGTCCGAGGAGGTCTGCACAAACTCCTAGCTTCAATGTGTCTTTAGGACATTTACTTGGCTTTGGAGTGCAAACACCACAAGCACTTGAAGCTGTGGAGAAGCAGAGAAGAGAGAGGACCAGAGTGATTGCAGAGAGCTTCCTGGAAGCCATGGCTATACCTATGCTATCAACTGGTTAATGGTCTGAGTGAATACCAAAAGTTACTTATAAAGGAATAATGTGAGGTGGATGTGAGATTGATTTGAGTGGCAGAGAGTAGAAAAGGACGATATGTACTGGCTGTATTTTTGTATGCATGTGGAAAGATTTTTGTATGCATTCTCTTTTGGTGCTAAGATAGCTTAGCGAAATCACTTGCAAAGGCATGCCAATCTTCAATACTTCTGTCACTATACATAGTTAACATGCTAAATCCCATACTAATTGCTTTGAAGAGACTGGTTAACAAACCAATTAAAAAAGTTTTAATTCGTCACTTCATTCTCGAAGCCTAATTTGGTCTATGCATCGTATATGAAGTTTTGGACGAACATGCAGGAAAATAGCTAAACTCTTGGCCTTCAATTACAATTCGTGATTCCAGGTTGTAAGAGCTGGGACAAGCATGAATTTCCATTTGCTATCTCGCTGCTTTTATTTTGTCCACTATACGGTACATATTTCCAATAATTGAGGGGACGAGGACCAGCACATTCTTCAGTCACATGCTCGTCGATCCTATTGTCGGAATAGCGGATGATTGAGACGTTAATTGCAAAATCTTGTTTACTAGAGCTAACTTGCTCTATACTCAAAATGAATAGTGTACATAATATAAGCGTTATTATATTATTTACAATTTCAATAAACTTATCTAAAGCCATAAATATTGCTGAAACATCACCACATATTTTTTAGGGCGGAAAACGAATGAAAAAGATGGTTACTTTCTTTGTGATAGTTCCATACTTTCATTTGTTGAGTCATAAGAAATGAGAGACAAAAGTGATGAAGTGTATACATTGAAAATGAAAAATGGAGAAATTTAACAAACAATTAAGAAATTACCTTAACCCCAAAGAATTTGGAATTTGGAATTTGGAATTAATTTGGTATGCATTTCAACTTCACATATAGGGATATAACATATATAAATACACAAAAATGGAAATAGGATGAAATATATAACTTTTTAGATCACATAACTCTTGTTTAATTTAATTTTTTTATTAAAATAAATTTCATTAGTAAAACTTCTAAATTAAATTATGTGTATACTATAAGTTTTAAAATTTTAAGTTCAATTTATTCGTATTTTTAATACCTTTTTAAAAATTTTATTTTTATCTTTAATCCTATTTGTATTCTTTACAAGTTTTGAACTCAAATTATTGTTTGAATTGCATTGAAATAGGTTAAAGATAGATGTAAGACAACTATTATTAAGTTAACCACGTAAACAAAACAATCCCACCCTGCTAATTTTGTTTAGCGTTTGTTTGAAATCCCTTCGACCCTCCCTCTTCGTTTTCTGTTTCTGTGTTTGGAATTGGTCACTGTCTGGACACTACAAGAAAAGCAGAAATTAGCGACATAAAATTATCAACAGAAAATAAACGATTGCAAATTACCGACGAAAACTGAATTTTCTTAGGTAAAATTGATAGGAAAAACTTCACTTAGTGGTGATACTATTATTCGTCGCTAAATATGGAGAGAAATTGTTCCGATAAAATTTGCAACGGACTTTAGCGATAGTATAAGATGTCCGTCGGTAAAAAATACAGAAATTGTTAGTGGAACTAAAAAATTTTGAGTTTACCGACAAAAATTTGTTGTCAGTAAATTCCCGACGGACTTTAGCAACAGTATAAAATGTCCGTCGGTAATAAGGTGAAAATTATTGGTAGAATTAAAAAAATTTGAGTTTACTAACGGAAATTTTCCATCGATAAATTTCGTCGGTAAATTTTCACACGTCGTTTTCTTTTACATTAAACTCACCAGAAGCTCTCCTCCCACCCCCTACGTCTTCTTCTTCCTGATGCGTCCCTCTCGTATGATTTTTCTTCTCTCTGGCATTGTCTCCTCTACTTCTCTTCCAAAGACAGTCTAATATAACCATCCTCCTACCGTCGTCTTTCTCTCTCTGGAACATTTCTTCTCTTCACCTTGTTCACCTTGTTTACAATTTTGTTCAAATTTTGCCTTTTCTCTGCAAGCCTTTGTATTTTGAAATCTCTTTGTTTCTTCAGTTCTTGTTCACGTTTTTTGCTTCTTTGGGCCTCTATTGGTTCTTTATATGGCTGGTCGCTACGATCCTAACCCTTACGAAGAAGAAGTCAACACCTTCTCTGTGAGTCTCCTTTTTGGCCCTGTTTTAAAGTTCATGCTCTTTTAGTTCATAACTAGTTTAAATTTGTCCAGGGTTGTTCAATGAACTCTGAAGTTGATGATATATACTAGTTTTCGGTTAATTTTGAGAATCAAATCTAGAACCTTTTTTGGTTGTTGACTTTTTTGGTTTCGTTGTACAGTTTGTGGGTTGATTTTGGTACTGTACTAACAATTGGTGGGATACCAATTTTATCTCTTTGCTTTAGAGAGCTTATTTTGTTGCCTCTGTGCTTTCATTTTTTCCTTTTAATTTGTGTTTCTTTATGAGTGCCTCCAGCATAATTAGAAGTCATGTCCTAAGTGTGTACATACTGTGACCAAGCAAATGGTTGGTATATATGTATCAGTTTGGGTTCATCAGAGGTTAAGAAAGCATATAAATCATTTAAAGGTCTATCCTATTGGAGTTGGTCTTATAGGCTACATGAGAAACAAGGTAATGTCTGTGCCCATTCTTCATTAGTCATGCTTAATGTTGTCCCTTAATGCCTGAGCCCATGTTTTCCTTTTTCATTTATGGATCTCTTATTAGCTAGCTATAGCTAATTAATGCAGGGATCAGTTTCTGTCAACACATTCATACAAATGCATAAATATAAGAGATCAAGATGTGAAAAAGACATACACTATAATAAAGAAAAAATAGTAGCAACAAAAAAATAAAGAAAAGGTCCTGTGTTTATTTATCATATTCGTATTTGATACTGTTTGAAATATGGTAGATTATGAAGTTTTTGATCTAGCTACATATGATTCCAAACTTTTTGACTCTTGTATACAGGGACAAGGCTGCTGATTTCCATTGGAACACATATGATCCTTGGACGGTTGTCAATGTGTCTAATGATTGTGATACAACTGGTGGAGGGGGCACATTACAGGCGAGTAGTTTTCCTCTCTACTTGCTTTTAATCTATCTTATTACTTTTAGGAGGTTTCTTGATTTCGATAAGATGAATGGCATAATGAAGATAGATTCTTAAAGAAAAAGGTTTTGTTGATAAAAGCAGATATGCGAATGAGTGATTTACTCTATCAGCCAGTGGTTGAGGTTTTGAGTCTGAAAAGTTCAAGTCGATGTTGTTTCATGTGGTTCAAAGGTGTGAGGATTCAAATATGGATTAACCGTTAGGAACCATGCAAATAACTCTAGCAGTGAGTTCATATTGTGATTTAGCTATGCTGTATTTTTCAATTTGAACATATATGATAGAATTTGGCAGGGATGTTGATGCATGTAGTTTGTGGATGTACATATCTTTCTGTGCTTGGATAATGCTTTCAAAGTTATTATATGAAAGAACTAAAACCAAGTAGAAGTTCTTAGAATAGTTGTTTCAGATTGATTGTGATGATATATGTTGTCTTAAAATCAGTAGGGTATGGGAGTGGGTTGTTCATGGGTAGATTTTAAAAAAATAGTTTTTATTTATTTACCAACGGAAAAAAAAGTCCGTCGGTAAATTTATCCATCAGTAAATTTACCGACCAATCACAAAATAAAATAACCGTTGATATATTAACCGACGGTACAAAATTTTAGTTGGTAAATTTATTGACGGCAATTTCTCTGACGCCTTTTTTCGTTGGTAAATTCCGCCACTAAATAATCTTTTGGATGGAATATTTAGACATTCTGTCTGTAATTTTCTGTAGCTATTTCCCCTTTTCTTGTAGTGGGAATTCGTCAACATCTGGAATCCATCACCTTTTTATATCCCTCAGTCACTCTCATTCGTCGCTATCATTACAAGGTTCAAAGGCATTAGATAGGGAGAGTATTTGCCTCAAGCATCATCGTCTAACAATAGCTCTCATAAGTGAGTGTTTGATATTTAGTTTAGCATTAGATAGGTATGGCATGTTTTGTTCTTTCATTTGTTTTATTGTGTTGACCATCTAGAATCTCTCACCATTTGTATGGCATGTTTTGTTTTTTCATTTGTTATGTTGTGTTACTTACAGAACAAATGAAAGAATAGATTTTCTATGTTTATTTATGCTTTGTCCATTTACATTACATCTTTTGTGATGAAATAGGTCATAAATTTGCTTGGTTTTCCTGTAAAATGCTTGACATTGAGCAATTTGATTATGATAATAATAGTAAAGTCAATCATGTGAAGTGTATGTCAAGTTAGGCAATTTGATAATTTGATCCTATTTGGAGCAGGCATACTTATGGTGGATTTTATACCAAGTTTACATATTCAAGACATAAAATCAATGCTTTATTAGCACAAGAATACATATGTGATATTTGTTCATCTAGTACTTTGCTTCCCCAACATTATGTATACCACAAATATATTGACTTATTATGCACTAAAATATGCAAATTATCACCTTTTATTAATTGCTCATGATATCTGAGTAGCCCTTATTTAAGATAGCAATTCTTTAAATTAGACACTCAAAGTATGACCCTTAATCATTGAAAGGATTTCAATCGTGTTCCATTATAGCTACTACTTAGGAGTTCTGATTTGGATTAGAATAGTAACCAATTGCAACCTGTTTAAGTAACTTAACACCTACATGAGATAGAAGTCAAACCCCTTTCACTTTTTAAAATGGCATAAGTTGTGGAAATAACAATTTGTTATTGGACACTACATTTGTCTCAATTCTTGAAATGTTAATTATACCCATCTCAAAATTGGTTTAAAGTGTATGAACATCATAAATATCTTATACTCTTAGGATTAAAAAGCATATTAAAGCAAATATGAAACTATAATGCACTTGAATCTGATAGCCGAATCACTTTGATACCAGTGCAACAAAGCACCTTGTAAAATTTTGTAAGGCCAATACATGACAGAATTCTCCTTCAGGTACGTACACCATCCCAGATTCATACTTTTCAAAAATAAGAGTCACCCAATACATCCAAAACTTGGAGATGGCCAAAATTAAATTTAATGCTAATAGAAGTATAAGGTTTGTTGAAAATATGCAATTTGTAAAATTAATTAAGATGTACATACTTCTTCGACAGTAAATTGGGAGTTTCTTCTCTAGATGATATGGTTGTAAGGGAGTGGAATGATAATGTTTACTTTTGTATAATCATGCCCTACCATGTGTTTTTGATTTTTACTTTAATACCATAGAGATATCTATAACTAAATTAAACAATAGAAGACGTTTCTAAAGTTGTAAGAGAAGGATATTTTCAAAAATGAGAATTGAAGAATTTTATGTTGAAAACAACTAAAGAATTAGCATCATTAAGTGCATTATAGGTATAAAGTGTTTAAGACTATGTGGCAACCATCTTACTAGGATTCAAAAAGTAGTAGCACTTCTTTAAGATAGCAATTTCCACTTCATCATAAGTACGATTAAGATAGGTTTATCTTAAACCTCTTTGATATAGGCATTGAAATGTTTGGAGTGATTGTTGTTAAACATATCATTCTTCATTCTTGAATCACATGGGTGTTTACATGACATACTCAATAGAATGCATTTTTAGCCAATCATATATTATCATATTCTCATCTTTTGAGTATGCAAATGGAATCATTATCATTGACTAATACAACAGTGAGATCAAAGTCCAGAAATGTCGTTTGCAATTATGGGTTAAAGGCCCCATTAAAGACTTCATAGAGTTATCATAATCCTAGTCGGAGATTTTATGGATGCCTCAATTATTCGGTGAGAATTATTGTTATTTGATTAATGAATTTGAATGTTAAACTTGTATTTTAGGTTTTTTAATGAAATCGAATGTTTTAGGTTAAAAGATGCAAGATTTTCAAATAGTATGATAAATAATTTACTGAAGAGTCGTTCAAGTGATTTAAAATTTAAGGAGTGAATTATCAATGTTAAAGAAAGAGGTTGAAAGAAACACAACTAAGGAATTTGAAGAATAAATGAAGTTTTTGAAGGAGAACATAAATTTATTGAAAAATAGGAAAAAGAAATTAAGAGAACATTGTAATAGGATTTGTTATGGTTATAATACTTTTTATTTGTAATTATGTTATTGGGCTATTGTATTGAATTTCAACAATGTAATGGTTAATACTAATTTCAAGTATATTATGAAATTTTTTATTTTGAATTTTTTATATGAATTATCTAATGAAGCAAAAACAATACTATTATATATAACCAATAAATAATTAATAATTAACTTGTTGCATATATTGTCAAATATTCAAAAAATAGCAATGTAAGAGAGAGAGAGAGAGAGAGAGGGGTTATGTAGTAACTCATATTGATTTTGAAAATACTTATATTGTATGTAAACAACACAAACATTCGTATCTATACAACACAAATATTTAAAATGTATGTAAACAACTAATCAATGTTTGCTTCACTTGTACTTGACTGCGTAAGATCAACTTGTGATGATTGTGTCAATGATGTTCTCCTTTTACTTGCTTTAGCTTGTAAATGTTGTTAACTGGAATATCCTTTGAATTGAAAACCCCTTGGCTGAAATGATAATTGAAATGTGTGTGGGTCAATATCTTTAAACTTGTTTTCATTGGCATCTCTAGATGTAACAACCTAGAAAATGGAAGATAAAATATTAGAAACAAACATCCATGAATCTGTGTTTTCCACCTCTACAATTTCCCAGGCTAGTGGATACATTCCTCCATCACCATCCCTACTAAATACGCTTAACAATTTCCCTTAAAATTTAGTCTTTAAGAATCATCCATTAATCCTAAAAATGGTCATAAATGCTTCTACCTTCTTTTAATGGCATTAAAACAAATATACAATCTTTTGAACTACAAGAAAATATAAAGTAATAATATACTACATAACCAAACATAAAGGATTGGTTACCTTCAACTTGTGTACATAGCCCTGCAACTTCATATATTCAATAATAGAATTTGTTGCTCTCTCTTTCCTCAATCTTTTCTTTGCTCTTCTACACATGCTTGCCACTTCATTGAACTTGATATAAGGAAAGTTTTTCTTACTTAATTGAAACAAGACCCAATACCCTGATGCCTTTGATGGATTATTCTTTCATGATGTATGCCCTTAAATTAAGGGAATAGCCACCTCAGTTATCCTGGAATTCTTCACTAAGGGTAATATGTTTAAAAAGGTAAACAAAATCTTCTTATATTCAATTCCTAAAAGCTCCAATTCCTCATATTTAAGTGATTTTAGACTTATATTTTGTTATAACAATCTATAAAAAGTCATCTCCAAGCTATTGAAATAAGGTTAAAGAAAATTCTAAAGTCAATATTCAATGATTTCCAAGGAAATTTTTTTAGAAAATAGATTGATTGGAGACAACATCCTCTTTCCATAAGAATTATTCAAAGGGTATGGAATGAATAACTCTTGAAAGAATTGTACCATCAAGATTGACTTCTATAAAACCTTTGACTTAGTAAGCTGGGAGTTTGTTATACATCTTCTTATTATGTTTGGGCTCTTAGATACATTCATTAATTGGATTAAGCAATACATTACAACAACTATTTAAAGGTGAGAGAGAATAAAGGTAAAAGGACTCTTTATTCCCTTACCTCTTAATCTTATTATGAAAGCTCTCAATAGACTGGTGAAGCACAATATCAAGCAATATTGTAGTTTTAAATTTCACTCCAAATGTAAGAAGTTGGAGTTGTTCAGTTCAGCTTTTTTAGATGACTTGCTCTTATTTTTAAAAGCACATGATAAATCCTTAAGCATTCTAATGACTTCTTTTCTAGTGTTCAAGGAACTTTCTAGTTTAGTAATTAATAGATCCAAAATTCATTTAATTGTAAAGAGACTACATTTTAATGAATGCATAGTACTAGTTGAAAAATATGAAAAAGGATTTATACTTGGTGTAACAGGCTATTATCTTTTTTAGGTTGATTGTAACTAATCAAATCAGTGATCAATTATCTCCACTTATAATCATATCTTTTTATCAAAACAACTCTCCAAATCTATTGAGGAGATTTCTATAGTCTAGTAAGATCACCAAAAGATATAATGCCAAAGTGAAGTGGGAGGAAGTTTGTAGACCTATCTATAAAGGGGGTTTAGGGATAACTAGAATCAGTCTAAATAACAAAGTTATTTTAGGAAGGATAATCTAGAGGTTACTAACAAATAAGAAGTCTTTAGGGGTTCAATGGATCCACACCTATGTCTTCAAATTGAAAAGTTTTGGGGAGGTTTCTAAAACCCACTCACCTATTTATTTCAAATAGTTAAGGATGGGAGAACAATAACCTTGTATTATGATAATTGGAGGAAAGTTAGGACTTTATTTAGTTTGCAATCATCAAAAGAATTCCTTAACCCCAATAAAATTTAAGTTAAACATGGGGATCAATGTTAATTAGTGGTCCAATCAACCTATTAATGATGATAACTTGATTCCAGTTACAATCCGAACGTAAGGAAGCATGATGCCTATGAATGGCTTAGCTACATCTCTAAATGTTTAACAAATAGATATTGTAAAGAGCTATTAAAGGAAGAGGGATAAAACTAAGCTGGTGCAACCTTATTGCGAATTAGAATCTATTGCTTAAGCTCTTCTTTTTCTTATGGATAGAGACTAGCCATATTTGACAAGCTTAGCTTTCTCAATATGAAAAACATATGTCTGCTGTGTAAACACCAACCTGAATCTGTTGTTCTCTTTCTTTATATAAGTAACTTCTCCAACCATTTATAAAAAACATCTTGTCATTATTCTAAGATAACTTAAAAAGCTTTGATTTTGGAGATATATAGAAACAGCTAACAACTAATAGAAGTTATGTTAATGGAGATAAAATGGTCTTATTAACAACTTTTGTCTCTTAAATATACAAAATATATGTTAAAAGGAACAACATATGCTTTTGTAGGATAAAAAGCAAGGTAAATAAATCATCGAGGAACTGATGCAATGGATATATGAGTAGCTACTAAAATCCAAAGCACATATGTCTCATAGACCAAAACTAGCAACAATATGGAAATTGGGAATCCCCTAATGCTTTGTTACCTATCCTGGCCCTCTTTCAATATATCATATCTCAAATTTAATTAATATCTAAAATGTTGATTTTTAGATAAACATGGTATTAAGTGTAATATCCCACCCCCGACGGGAAGGATAAAATAGTAATTTGGTCAGGGGTGAGAGTGATTAGGACTGATTTGGCATTTTTATGCATACTGGTATTTGTAAATAGTGGAATTGTTGCACATGAAAAATAATTGTACATGCATTCATGATATTTCCCGGTATTTGTGCCTAAATGGGATTTTATTTTGGAAAATGTGGTTTATGGGCTTGAAAATTTAATTGGAGTGGATTGTTATGTG
>JAOTIZ010000008.1:16443652-16453761 GCA_027123425.1 Erythroxylum panamense | reverse complement strand
ATTAAAATATTTTATTTTTAAGTTTTATTTAATTTATAATTATTATTAGTAATAAAATATTTATTATTATTTTAAAATTTTTGAAAAAAATGGAAGAAGGAGAGGTAAAAGGGAGGAAGGGAGGGAGATTTTGAAAATTTTCAAAAAAAATTCTTCAAATTTTTAAAATTTTCGGTACAGGCCGATATTTGGTCTATATTTTGCATACCGACCAGTACAACCGAAATTGGCCGGTACCGACTGGTATTTAAAACCAATACTAAAATTGAAATTTTCGTACCAATTTCTAGTACTGGCCGGTACGGAACGGAATTCAATACGTTGGTTTGCACTATAAGAAGAAGTTGTTCAAGCTTTTAAGTAACTAATTTATTATAAATAATTTAGATAACTAATTTTAAATCACTACTCACTATAAATAATTAATATAAATATTAACAAATATTAACAAAAGAACTCCATTCTATTTTATTCTAAAAGGAAAAAAGATTAAAAATGGATATTATATAACTATACTTATAAGTTATCTAATTTACACTTGTCCATGAATTTTGTTTTGCTTTTCCAAAAAGTGTTAAGAATATAGTTAATTTCAAGATGAATATTAATGTGGTCGTATTATATAAGTATAGTAGTAAATATTTAACATACATCCCCATATTTTTATTCAAGTTTAGTTTTTGTTTCATTAATAAAAACTGGGATTGATGACTGACTTCAACTAATTATATAAACAGTAATGTTAGCTATTAATTGATATTTCAATATATTAATATTTTAGTTTTTCAATAACCGTTTTAATTATTTATAAAAAATATAGTATTATATTACTAGAACTTAGAAGTATTAGCTTAAGTCTTTTTTTTAATAATTGTAAATTACATTCATATTGATTCTAATATTCTAATATGAAATTAGCATTTGTAGTGAATTCTCCTATTTAAATTTAAATCAATTAAACCTTATTTTTCAAATTAAAATTAAAAACTGATTTATTAAACTTTGAAAGAAATAAAGTGACCGAATCGAATTCGAAACAAATCCATTATGTTCAACTTTCGATGCCGAGTGCCAACTGACTTGGGTGGGTCAAAACTCACCGACAGCTCAGGAAGGACAGACCCAAAAGAGCTTTGTATAAATAAATTCAGCATAAATTTTATCAATCAAACCAAAAAAGGTAATAAAAAGAAAGAGAGGAGCTTTCTGAAAAGATTGTTTATAGATCCAGGAGAGCAGATTTCGAAGAAAAGAAGTCGTATGGCGATACTCTACGCGCTGGTCGCTCGAGGCTCGGTGGTTCTGGCGGAGTTTAGCGCGACTGCCACCAACGCCAGCGCCATAGCTCGCCAGATATTGGAGAAGATTCCGGGGAACAATGATAGCCACGTCTCATATTCTCAAGATCGTTATATCTTTCACGTTAAACGCACCGATGGCCTCACCGTTCTTTGTATGGCCGATGAAACAGCCGGAAGTAATCGTCTTTTTTTCTATTCACTTACTAATTGTAATCAAAATTCTTTCCTTTCAATTGTTTATGTGTTGGTAATTCGAGTTCCTAAGGTTATATATATTGTATCGTGATTTGTGTCTGGGCATATACAAAAATAGAGGGAATTTATGTCTATGACTATGATTGAACCGTTGGAGCCCCCTAATTCAGTCAAATTGGTATTTTGGCTTTTGATCGTCTTGTATAGTTTCATAGTTTGGCAAGCATATTTACCCCTTTGAATGCAGTTATCACTTGTTGCCAACGGTAATTTTCATTGGTATGCAAGCCAGTACCTTAGGAGAACTGTTGATTGGAGTTTAGCGCGTGATATTTGGCCCTCTAGGAAAGTTCTAATTTTCCTCCCTTCTCTCCTCTGATTATGAGCTGACTCAAGCTTCTTATGAGGACATTTAGTAGCATAAACTGATTAATTAAAATTTCAAAATGCACTGTCTCACCGGCCAATGAATCGTCCTATATGGTTGCATGAATAGCGTTTCAGCTATTTTTGTTCAAATATCTGTTTGAAAGGATCCTGCTGACGTTTCTATCATATTTTAACGCAGGAAGAATCCCCTTTGCCTTCCTTGAAGACATCCATCAGAGATTTGTGAGGACCTATGGTCGCGCAGTTCATTCAGCCCAAGCATATGCCATGAATGATGAATTCTCTAGGGTTTTGAGCCAACAAATGGAGTATTATTCAAGCGATCCAAATGCTGATAGGATAAATAGACTAAAAGGAGAAATGAGTCAGGTAGGTTTGAAGGTTTTGTTTCAATGAATGTGTTCAGTAGAGTACTTTATGTAATTCTTCATGTAGGAGGGGCAGTCACTTTGTAACTTCTTCTTTGTGTCTTCTGTTGGATGCATGGTCCACTTTGCCTCCTTTATTTGTTATAAGAGTGGCAATTAATTTAAAAATATTGGCGTTCTATTCAAACCAGAACACCTATTTTGGTTATGCAACTTTTTATTATGACCAGGGGTGGCTGGAAGACACTTTCTTAGGAGTGCCGAAATAATGACTTCATTTCTATAAGGGAAAGTATAATTTGTTACTAACTTGAACTCGTTGGATTTTTGGAGCATGGTTCCAATAGCTCCAACCTTAATCTTTACAATGCGATCTTCATATTGTCTTTTCTATGGCAATGTTAACTTTATGGTGATGTACATCTACTTGATCTTTCTAATGCTAAGGCACGCTTCTGATCTCCAAATTGATGATTGTTCTAATAATAGGTGCGAAATGTCATGATTGAGAATATTGATAAAGTTTTAGAGAGAGGTGATCGCTTGGAATTGCTGGTAGATAAAACTGCTAACATGCAAGGCAACACCTTCCGCTTTAGAAAACAAGCTCGCCGTTTCAGAAGCACAGTATGGTGGAGAAATGTGAAGCTAATGTATGTTCACTTTCAAACCTTTTGATATGCATAACCACTTCTGTATGGAAATATGGGGACCGACACTATTAACGAATTTTCTGTGTTGTCAAACTGCATTCATTTTTCTTTTAATAAAAAGAATTTTTGTGCATAAACTTAGCTGCCGCCTTGAGTCTAGAGTAAGATGCCAAGTTTTTTGACTAAATTCCTCGGATCTTGCAGGGTTGCTCTGATAGTACTTCTCCTAGTGATAGTCTATGTTGTGCTGGCTTTTGTATGCCATGGATTAACACTACCAACATGCCTGAAGTGAGCTTGAAGTTGAGTGAAATTTTTATGTTATTTGTGATGTTTATTTATTTCTATTCTGGTATATGTTTCCTCCTCTCTTCCCCCGTTTAATTTAAGCCATCCCAGTTATTGTAAGAGAATTTATGTGAAGGGCGTGATATGATAGTGTAAAAGTGCCTCCCATTGATAGAAACTGGTTTTCGTTTTGTCCCTATTGAAGCTTTGGCTTGCTGAGTTATGTTGACTGTTTGAGCAACCTTTTTCTTTTAAGGTATTCAGGGTTGAATCTATGAAGTTTTTTTGTTTTTAACCTTCTTGTCTAACTTGTTTTAGTGTCATGTATTCTTGTTTCATTCTAGATTTCCCTGTTTTTACCAAGATATAGGAGTAACACTATCCATCTATCCATAGCCAGGAATCCGTTTGCTTGGCTGCTTCCGTTGGATCGTAGGACATCAATTTGGGACTCCATGCAATCATTTATTCCACCAGTATTTACCTATTAACATCCAGAAGTTTAATATTGCTGACGCAGGATGTTCTTAGTTGAAACCTTTATTTACCACAATCTAGGAGAGGCGTGGAGGGGAAAGGAGAGAAGAGAAATAGATCTTAGTAATAGTAATAGAGAGCTTGGTAACATGGTAATTTATCTTAGTAATAGAGAGCTTGGTAACATGGTAATTTGAATCTCAGTACACTCCACGGGCACTGAAAAGTCTGGAGTCTGACGTTGCTGAGCAACTGCAAAACCCCATTTTAATAATTATTTTTGCACCAGATGAGAGTAATGTCAATTACTTTCACGACATTCAAGTTTTCACTTGGGCTATGAAGTTCATTTAGGGAGAGTGTTGCAGATAAAACTTGGGGCATGTTTATACGAAAATTAAAGTATGTACATTATACAATACTAACTATGAAAAAGAGTTTGCTGGCCTATCCATGTACCGAAATGCCTTAACAACATTCTTGACCTGTTTAACCTAATTTTAGTCTAGTTTGTCTTCTAAAACATTTAATTTGCTCAACAGACCATCCAATTCTTGCAGTACAATCTCATAGTTGTGTGGACATTCCGTTCCCCCTTCCACGAGCGGAATGGCATGTCTGTACAGATTAGTATAACAATAAATAGGATTATACAGATCCATGTCACAGGAAGTCTGATCTCGGATACTCCTGTGCTTAAAATCTTTACTCCATCGAGTTAGAATGTAGCGAGATGGGATTTCTTCCACTCCGTTATAACTTAAAACATTCAATGCATGTCTGCAAAGATAACCTTTGTAATTGAACAGACTGCAGATACATCGGATATCTGCCTGTCTTGTCTCGTATAAAACCTCAAAAGCTCTAATCTCCTCGCTACCTTCAACTTCAACTCGTTCTTTCACAACATAAGTTATTATTGGGCCATTTACATTCACCTGCCTTGTATTGAAGCAAGAATACATCCCTTCAACTTCACGTTGAAACCTCTTAAAAATTTCTTTGGTATACGCTTTAGAGAGCTGCACCTCAAAATTGCACCTTGTTTTCAACTCCAAATCCAAGTTTCGGGACTCCAAATTTGCCATGGCTTCTTTTAAATGCTTCCTATGCAAGGCCAGATCATACTTGTCAAGAAATTCCTTAAAAGAGGTATGTTTATGTGCGTAACCATCAAAAAAGGCATTAAAACCTTCATTCTCTTGGATAGGGATCATTCCCGCAAAGAATATGTCCTTTAAGTAAACTGGAATCCACCGACGCCTCTCTTCATACAACTTTTGAAGCCATTTGTTGTCCCCAAGTCTATGCTGCCTTATCATACAATCCCAAGAAATTTCAAACTCAGCTATCTTCAACGACCTATAAACAGCTGAATTTAGTTGTTTTCTGATGGCTTCATATCCCCTCAAACCTCCCAACCTCTCTGGAAGTCTCTGCATAATATACCATGCAGAGTAACAGTGACGAGCTTTCGGAAAAACCTCCGAGACTGCACACTGCAAAGATTTAGACTGGTCAGTAATTATGACCTGTGGGCAATGCCCCTGCATGCATCTAAGCCACACCGTAAAGATCCAAACATAATATTCGGTTGACTCATGGCCAAGAAAGCCGCATCCCAGTAAAACTGATTGCCCATGCCGGTTCACACCCATAAATGAAATCAGAGGAATCTCGTACTTGTTTGCCAAGCAGCTTGTGTCAATTAAAACCACATCGCAATAGCGAGTTGCAGTGCGGGATCGAGCATCTGCCCAAAACACATTTTTAAGGTGACCACTGTCATCAAAATCAATCAAGTAAAAGAAGTTTGGATTTGTCAATTTCATACGACATAAGTAGTTATAAACTGCAAGCGCATCTCCTTCTTTAAGTTCCAAATGCTTGGAATGATCAACATGAGTAATACTCTCTCTTTCACCAACACTAGAGTGCTCATTACAGGCCACATCCATGAGAGCTGTCCGATACAACTTTATAGTGCGTATTTCTATGACAGGCTCTGGTGGGGGGTGAGCTTTTCTGGAGGCAATGATCATCTTTTTATGTGACTTGTAAAACCTTTTGATTTGGGGACTCACCAGATGGTTGTGCTCAAGCTCAACTTCAACTATCCTCCACCTTTTAGAGTCTACAAGCCTGATGACTATCATTGCAGGGCATCCAGTTCTAGTTTCTGGTCTTGGATTGTTTGCTTCACTCTTTTTTTTGAAACCAGCACTACTACAACTAAGTTTTGCTCTATACCTTTCCTTTCTCTTTGATCTAAACCAAGAGTTGCTCACTCTGACGCCAAAGCCTTGTTGCTTAGCATAAATGTTGTAGAAATTGTAGGCTTCGTCAAAAGAATTGAACTCCAACCCCACAGTAGGTGGTAGAGGTTGCTTCTCTGGGTGTCTTTCACCAGTTTGATCATCATGTTCCACAAAGCTATTGTCTCCCTCAACTTGATAATCTTCGCCTTCATCAAAAACAGGCTCACTATTGAGGCAAACCTCTTCCATCTGAAAGCAGATTCATTGAAAGTTATTAAACATGGATTGATAACAAAAGGGATCTGTACAATGTTGTTAACACAAGTAAACTACATGAATCAAATTCTACATTTAATGACCAAGGTCAATGAATTGTTACTTCAAACATGTTAACTGTTGCCAAAAAAAAAAAAAGATGGTCTCAAATAAATGATGCTAATTGAAAACAACAAAGCTTCCAGGTACGCTAATCTCACAGCAAGATAGAAATAGGGAAGAATAACAAGAATATATGACCAATGAGCGCAGTAGTAAAGAGGTGGTGGAGGTTTATCAGTGCATACAACTCAACAACTAATTGACTACAAGAGAAAGACTATGCACTCCTAAAGAATACAAATCTATGAATGTCTCTATTAAAAAGAGACCAAGTCATTTCGGACGAAAAATTTGATGTGAAACAAGTAATAAACCCCACACAATTATGGCTTTTAGCATCCTTGTTTGGCTGACGAAAGCTCATATTTTTGCACCTGAGCTTGCTGTAGTTTTGTGATGAAGTGCAAAGATCAAAAGTTAGTCAACAGAAAAAGCAAATGGAGAATGATGAATCGTTTTTTCCAGAAACAATTGGAACTCAAAATTTTTCAGTATGTGTAGGAAGAGATGTTTAACATACAAGGAGCATTAGAGTGGTCTTAGATCTTGAATATTCAAAGAATAAACAATAATAATTATAATAATAACCTATTAATATTTGAAAAGCCACTCAGTTTACAAAAGATAAATACCAAATATTTAAAATTCTTTTATGGATATACCAAAACAGTTCAGATTCATAACCTAGCTGGTAGAAGCTGGCGATTTCTTCAAAAGAAATCATATTGCAACTCACTACTAATAAAAACTATATTTTCGTACTTGATAACTAGAAAATCTAAATGCTTTGTCAAAAATAGTAGTTCCGAATCCAACAATACCATGGATGATCATTTCACTTAAAAAGTTGCAGAAACTCATAGATCATCCAATTACGTACCATTGCTGTCCATAATCACATCAGCCGGCATAACAATTCTATCTCGCCATTTGAAGCAGACCCTCCTTAGAAACAGAGCACGATAACCTATTCATAAACCATGAAAACAAAAGATGAAGAATAATGAATATCCAAAATTACTAAATTTAGTGGCAAGAACTTTATTCCAGCACTGAAAGACAACAGCAATCAAATTATCTTGTTCACTAAAAATTTGGAGCAGCCAACAATTTGAAAAGATCCATCCCCGCTGAAAACAACACAATATCATGTTTTTTTCTTGACCACGAACTCGAATGTTCAAATGCTTAGTTTATACGACTAACTTGCTTTTACGGATTTTTAACATAAATCAAAACCCTAGGTCAAACGGATCAAATTCAGGCACTAAATTGAAGTTAGAATTACAGAGTTTGCTGCATAGAGGCGGAGGTTTAAAGCAATCTTACAGAAGTCGAACTCGGCGAGGCGAGAATCGGCGGTGGGGAGTGAGTCAGGTCTCCGAGTTGGCGTCGAAGGGAAGTACGAGTAACACGGGGGCTTACAGAGGTTTGGTATATCTTCCGAGTCATGGAGCTGACACGTGGGGGTTAATACTATGGTACTGCTGTAACTGTTGTTCCACGGCTGACGTGTCATTTGTTCTCTGGTCTTTGTACTTTGCAGATGCCACCCAATACGATACTGGCGCCTCCCCTCATTCCGGAGGATGTTTTACTGTTATTCAGTATTTGACTTTCTTACTCTTTTTGATTAATTTAAAGAGTCAGATGAATATAAAGTATTATAAATTATCTTGAATTTGAACCTAATTATTAATTAACTTAAATAACTTAGATAGTGTTAACAAAAATAAAAAATAAATTAAAATTATTATATGTGATGATTTGTATAACTTTTATAATTTAATGCCTTTTAACTTTTTTATGTTTTAAAATCTTACATTTATCTTTTTATAAAATGCATACACCTCTTTTATAATTTAATTAATTTTTAAAATTTCTTATAATTCAATATTTTAAAATTAATTGTGTAGTTTTCATAACAAAAGAAATTTTTTAAAAATTATTTAAAAACTAAAAAGAAGGGGACCGTAAGGATAAATTTGAAGACTTATTTTGAAATATTAAAATATAAAGAATGTTTAAGAAATGAGGAAAACCATAAAAAGGATCATTTGAAAAAATCATTGAAATATTTGCAAATCAAAATAGTAGAGAAGTCTTAAAAGGATTTTAAAATTTTTTAAAAATTACATTCATTGTGTCAATGTCGTAACTTATTTTCTTCGTATTATCCTTTTACAGTTTAAACGTATGCATCTACATTCTTACAGTTTAATAAATTATGCAATTTCTAATTTTTATAGTGAGCATATGTCTTTTAACGTAAATTAATTTGTGATATATGCATATTTTGGAGAGATGGTATAATTATTTTAAAAATTAGAATATTGATGTTAAGAATGATATCTATTAAAGTTATATAACGACAAGTTAGTTAGGATCTTATTAGCTGCTACAATTGTATCCTTTGTGTTGACCTGGTATGATGGTCAGGAAAGAAGGGAGATGGAAATTTACCACTATTTCTTGATTTGGATTTTCTTTTAAATTTTGAATTTGTTATATCTTAAGCTTGAATGGAGCCTTTTATATGATTGGCACACCTTGATAATCAGACATGTTAGTTCTCCTTTCCCTTATGCGTGTTTTTGTGGCACGTATGCTTTTGTTATCTAGCATGTATTGTTTCAAGTAATTTTTGCTGATGATTGATAAAATGCTTTGACATTCCTTACATAATTCCTTTCTAATACATATCAGGTTCTGGTTGAGAAAATGAGATTCCCTGTAGGACATAATAAAGAATCATCTTCTGGTCGAGGGGATGTCCTACGTATGTACCTAAATTTCTGAATCTTGTTTATCTTTTTAGAGTTCCTTTTTTCATACTGTTAAGTTTTTCATCCTTGTTTTCATACATATTAGGTTGCTCTCAACTATGGAACAAAATGGAGCAGCGAATTGCAACTCTTGAGTTCGACCATGATAGGAAATCGATGGGAGTTGTCGTGAATTCTAGCTCAGGCAAAAAATCCTTGCTAGTGAAGGTTCATTCTTCCTCCCAACTGTTTTGTTATATCTGTTATCTAGTATTCAATTTCCTCAATGCCTTCTGTGAAGATGATGTTCAATTCCCTCAACAGTCAACGCCCTCTTTGAAGATGGCAGTCTCTTAATAATGCCACCTTGGGTCAATCCACAACTCCTTCTTGCAATGAGCGTATCATTTGGCTTGCTCTTTTTAATCCTTTATGTACCCTTCCTTTCATAATATTTTGGGATAGTGCCACTCAGCCTGAACGAATGGCTTTTGATGCTGGCTGTTTCATTACCAGTGATTTTTATAGATGAGGTTCTTAAGTTTATTGGGAGGTAAACAAGTGTAGTTCGGTATTTTGGATCAAGCAAATCTTTAAAGCACAAGACACAGTGAGCACCACAAAGTGGATTGTGACTGAAGGATGTTTTATTGAGTGAGGTCTAGTTGGACTATTTACTTGGTGTGCACTTGTAGCCTTTATCTTCAACCTTTCCATATGACTGTGATGTTTTTGATCATAAGATTAATTCAACAGAGTTGTATCACTTTTGAAAGTAGGATTTTCTCGATTTGTATAGTATTAGTAGCCCCAATTTTACCTTATTTGTTTGTCAACTGGAGCTACAAACTTTTCTCATGCAAATGACTGTTGTTTAATTAATTGATTTCTTATTAAGTTGTTAGATTTTGAAAAGGTTATCTGTTTCCAGTCAATTATTTATTATGCTTGAAAATCCCTAAGAAAACTATGATATCCGAGCGTGAATTGGATGCATTTATTTCCTTGTTCCATTTTGTTTACAATTTTAAACCTC